>OY744612.1:14686036-15013536 GCA_963556255.1 Allolobophora icterica
CACTAAAACATCCCACTTTACCATCCTCCTTAAAAGCTTAGAATCAATATATGTATGTATGTATGTATTGAATAATATGAGATTTACTTGTCAGACATATGTAAATATATATATGTATACATATGTAAATGTTCATGTGTACATACGTAAATAATCAGTCGTATATATGTAACTATTGATGCGTACATATACAAATGTGTATGTGTAAATAATCATCCGTATAATATTATATGTAAATAGTGAAGCGTACATATGTAAATATGCACGTATACATATGTAAATGTGTACGTGTACATGTTTATGTAAATGAACATTCGTACATATGTAAATATTCATGCGTACATATGCAAATATTCTTGCGTACATATGTAAATAGCCTATGTCTGAGTACATATGTAAATATTCATTCGTACGTATGTAAATATGTATGTGTACTTTTAGACTTTTAGCTCTTACTAAAGACAGGAATAAATGTACTAAACGGGCCATACAATCCCTCGTCATATTCGTCTTTTATGCCATCCCTACTCTGCAATCCACACCTGGTATTTCCACGCTTTGCGAATCGCTACCAACCGCCTTCCTGGGATCAATTTATTGCTACTGTATCAAGATGTCCAACCAACCAACATCGGTTTCATCATTCACAGCTAGAATCACAGTCAAAAACGTTCTTCCGCTATGCATATTCACTCAATCGTAGGCCTATTAATCATAAAATTTTATGTAATTAAATGTTTATCGAAACAGCGTCAACAATCGCATTGACTTTGAGCACCGCATACAAGAATACAGACTAATATTTAGACCTCAAAAGTTCCGTTGATGGAGTGCATTCTATTGTCATATTTTTATTGCGGTGGCTTACATTGTATTTGCGCTGTTTTGTACATTTCCAATTTTGTCCTATGATTACACTGCTACGTTGCTGTGTACATACATAATATATTGATGTATTGCAGCATCTTTCATTATTTTGTATTTTTGTGTTGTATTCTGTGTGTATCGTATTGTATTCTGTTCCATCTGCAATGCATTGAATTTCATTGTATTGTGTCATATATGATCATGTATTTTAGCATATTGCATGTGCTGTATTAACATTTAACGACGAGCTACATTGGTTTCGCAGTCACTTTTAGTAGGCCTGCACTCTCGTCTTTGTAGTGATAATAAACTGCACAATTTCTTAAACGATATTGTGTTGCAGCTTGTATTGTGTTGCAGCTTATTTCATCACATTGTATCATATCACATAGGTCTCTATGCATATACAGACCTATGTGATATGATACAATGTAATCATTACTATATATATATATATATATATATATATATATATATATGCATATATATATATCGTATCATATATTTTATCTTGTATCATATGTTCTCAACGCTAAAGATTTTTAAATAAAATCTGTAAATAAATTCCAAATTGCAGGATTTATGTATCGATATATGCGGAAGTTATTGCCTCGAGTTTTTCGTGGTTATGTGCTGTACGCCGATCAAATTCATAATTATTCTACAATGTCGCAAGATAACTTTCGAAGCACTGTGCAGTTACCCTCGAACAAACACTAGATTCTTCAATATTAAATGCACTGGATCAACATTATGGAACGCATTAATTGCCTGTACACATTCGACGTTTGCCGACTTTGCAGTTATTTAATTAAACAACTGCGCAATTTCTTGAACGATTACAAACCATTGTAATCTGTACATTGTTTCGTTGTTTAGTGGGTCAAGTAGGCCTACATGAACCAATTATTTTCATAGTTAAGATTTTGCTACATGTTTAATTAGCAGACAAATTGTTCTTCATCGTCATTCTGTACTGCCTTTACATTGGTGACCCTATACTTAAGCGGGACTCTGGTTCCTTTTGTGTCTACCGGTTGGTTTCCAATACCCTGTTAATATTTGATGTCAAACTGTATTTTTATGTCAACATTTTTGGGGTATTCAATAAACGAAGTATACAAAAATAGATATATTGTACCATATTATTTGTGCTGTATTGCATTGTATAGCATATTGTTTTTGTATAGTATATTGTATTGTATTGTTTAGTATATTGCATTGTTTTGTATATTGTATTGTGTTGCATTACAATGTATCTTATTGTATTGTGATATATTGCTATTGTATTGCACTTCAAGTCACTGTATACTGCAGTTACAATATTATTGCCATCCTATCACAAAGGATAATAATTTATTCTCCTTTTATGTACTTCTATGTGATATACCAGTTCGGGTCTATTGTCTCGAGCTGTTGACCTATACGTCGTATTGTTGCCTTTTGGCAGTGCGCATTAAGAGTTAGAGTGCGAGTGTGTTTGTGTATGTTTGGGTATGTGTGTGTGTCGGCGTGCATGTGCGTACTTATGTGTGTGCGTGTGTGTGAACTCTTGCGTGCAAGCATTGCTTACCCATGATTACGATCACTGCTGAGCGGTCAACTCGTCCATATGACAGAGATAAACAAGAGGCAGATAGAGAGAGAGAGAGAGAGAGAGAGAGAGAGAGAGAGAGAGAGAGAGAGAGAGAGAGAGAGAGAGAGAGAGAGAGAGAGAGAGAGAGAGAAGAGAGAGAGAGAGAGAGAGAGAGAGAGAGAGAGAGAGAGAGAGAGGAGAGAGAGGAGAGAGAGAGAGAGAGGAGAGGAGAGAGAGAGAGAGACCGAGGGGACAAATAGACTCACACGAAAGGCAGATACAAATTGAGAATACACAGTGAAAGAGATCAACAATATGACAGAGACACCCATGCAGAGGTAGAGACACACAAGCGCACAGACCAACACTAAACCAGTCAGGCAGTGGATATCGACATTATGTGTTTATATGTCTATATGTGTTTACGTATGTCAGCACGCCTGTACAGAAGGAAGCAGAAAGGCACAAAGACTAGTAAAGACACTTACACAGAGAATCAGACACAGACTAGGAGAGACACAGAGAATCAGACAGACATAGAATGGGAGAGACACTTACACTGAGAAACAGTCACAGACTGTTCCTGTCTGTCGCCTTCTTCTGAGCAAATCAAGATAACGCGTTCTTTATCTATCTTGCCCCTTCTCCTCATCATTCTAATGCTACCTCTCTTTATCATCCTCCGGGTCCTCTCTCCTGTTGCCGTGTCCACGTTCTGCCTCTCTCTTCCGTGTTCGGGTATATTGTCGAACTTCCTCTTCTCTTCATTTGGTGTCTAACAACCGCATGCATGCATGTGGTCCAGACGGTCACACTGAACTGTAAGAGTGGAGTGGCTTTTGTGGAAGCCAGATTGCGATTATGTGCATCGCTGTTGGTGTAAGAGGCTGAACCCGTAAGTGCGTACTGTTGCTACATTAACTCAACAGACCAAGGAGTCTTGCCGCATTAGTGTATACGCTATTGCCAGACATTATTTTCAGACTGCAAGAGCCTGGCCACGATAGTGTGTGTGCCTTTGCCGGACTTTACTTTTAGGAGTATACATTGTTATGATGTATCGCCTTCATTATCTCCCTCACATGTACGTTCTGGCTTCCTTCCTTCCCGTACCAATTCCTCGTCCTTTCTGCCAATTATTTCACATTGTATCTGTCTCTTTCTCTGTCTCTCTATGTCTCTCTGTCTGTCTGTCTCTCTCTCTCTGTGTCTGTCTTTTCGGCTGCAAAATCTGAGTTCGTTGGACAAATATAAAAAACCTAGCAACGTGTTCAGAAAACTGATAGAGTCACTGGGACATAGAAGGAAAAAGACACAAATGTAGAAACACACACAATATATGTTGTTTATATACATATACATATATATATATATTTGGGGACGCGGTGGTGTAGCGGTATTTACCGTGCCTTGTAACCGGAGGGTCGCAAGTTCGAATCTACCACAAGCCACTGCGTATAGAGCGACCAAGCGCCATCGATGTTCTGTCGTATGGTCGTGTGCACTTCTGAACTTTGGAAGGATGGCATTATCAAAATACAGTTGTATTGTATTGTATATAAATGGACATATACGAAGGATTAGGGAGGCACATGGAAATACGGATAGAGATGCGCCTATAGAGACCTAGAGAGAAATATGAAGACAGAAAGATATATGGCGATACAGATCGAGAGACCAGCAAACAGAGAGAGAGAGAGAGAGAGAGAGAGAGAGAGAGAGAGAGGAGAGAGAGAGAGAGAGAGAGAGAGAGAGAGAGAGAGAGAGAAGAGAGAGAGAGAGAGAGAGAGAGAGAGAGAGAGAGAGAGAGAGAGAGAGAGAGAGACTAGAGACATATTTATGCACACGTGGACACAAATAGACACAAATAAAGATATATAGATATAGAAGTATGAAGATATACATGGTCGTTCCGAAAATGGAGACACGAAAACAGATGCAGATACAGGAAAATAATTGGAGATACAGTACATAAAGGTACATGGAGTGTAGTCAAAGCACACGGAGTCACATACGGAAAAACAGAGGGACATACAGGGACATAAAGACATTTGCAGACACAGGGAAACATGACAAAAGAGATGCAGGAATACATAGAGAGACTCACGCGGATATATACAGAAAGACAATCAAGCAGATGTAAACAAGTATCTCTGGCTAATGATACACAGGAATATTTGGAGACACAAAGAAGTATGTAGACAAAGACAGACGTTTACACGTAGTCTAGAGTCATCGAGAGTCACATCGAGACACAGAGAAGCATAATTATGGAGACAAACCGAAACATCAAAGCATTGTTGCGTTTGTGTCAATACTGCCTAATTGCAATAAACGACTATTGTATTGAATTGTCTTGTCTTCCATTTCATTGCATTCATTACTTGTGCCTGCATTGTATATGTGTATGTACGAATATATGTATCTTATGCTTAGGCACAGAGTTGTTAATACGATATTATGTGCATCAGTGTGTACAACGCGTAATTGTAATTAGTAACTTCTATTGCGCCGGTGTCTAATGATCAAGACATCAACCGATGGCACAAATGAAGATATACAAGCAGCTGGACGTTAGAGATACATACAAAAGTCATCGGAGACACAAATGCATGTCATACAGGATAGATACGGAATGAGTCATTGAGGCATATAGAGGCACTAAAATACGGAGACTTCTTTAGATGGTGAGAGAAGAAGTGGCTTTAGTAAAGAAAACGATTATTAAGATAAACAGCTAAGGTAACATGTTCCAGAGGATAATGAAGATTAAGATAGACCACAGCCGTTGTTGCTCTTGCTATGTTGAAGCTTTGACGACGATGATATACTTGTGCAAATATTCGTGTACACAAACGTGCACTATGTACATGAACATGTATAATACACAGTTTATGTATATTATACAGTCAGAAGCACATGATGAATTCAATGCAACGGAATACAAGACAATGCTCTGTAATGCTTCCTATCTTTGTCTCCATATGTCCACGTGTTCTCCATGTTTGTCTCTGTCTCCCGTTTTCCTTGTGTCTCCAAATCTCCCAGTGTCTCAACAGATGGAGATAATTGATTGATGACGACGACTTGATTGATGATTCGCAGAGATATTTGATTGATCACGACGCAAATGGCGCTGCAGATGATAAACGTAATGCATGCTCGTGTTTTTGATGCGTTGTTGCCGTTGTCGTTGTACGTGTAGTTGTTGCTGACGATGATAACGACAATGACATCGACGATGATGATGTAGTTGATGATGATATTGACGACGATAATAAAGATCACGAAGAGGAGGAGTAATAAGAGAATGATGAGGACGATAGCGGATGCGAGTGATGATTAAAAAGACTAACCAGTTCAAAGGTCACCTGAAGTAATAGTACAATAGCACTTCCGCTATCCGTTAACTTTTAAGTTGCGCTGATCTAATCTGCTGTTTCCAATTCTAATCTGTCTTTAAATCGTTAATCGTTTTGCTCAGGCAATGGTGCCTGCGGACGTTGCGCCTCTGAGATGGAAGGACGGAGGAAGAGAGGAAAGAAGGATATGCTGCTTGTGCCGTTGCAGCTGGTACTGCTGCTGAGCGAAATTTACGTCGATGCGCTTAACGTGTGCGCTGACCGGAAGGAGGAAGGGTGGAGGGAGGTCTTTGAGGATCAGCTGACAATGGTGCCAGTGCCAGTGCCACAGCCGGAATTGCCAGCGGCATAGTGGTTGTGCATTGGTTTCAGATGTTCCCTCTTCCTCTGTTTCACGTTGATTCTGTGTCAGTCTATTACACCTCTCTCTATATATCTGCCTGTCCGACCGCCTGCCTGTCTGCATGTCCATCTGTTTGTCTGTCTGTCTGTCTGCCTGCCTGCCTGTCTGTCTGCCTGCCTGTCTGTCTGCCTGTCTGTCTGTCTGTCTGCGTGTCTGTCTGCGTGTCTGTCTGTCTGCCTGCCTGTCTGTCTGTCTTTTTTCTGTAGGTGTCTGTGCATCATACCTCTGTCTGTCTATCTGTTGGTCTTAAGTTCATTGGTATCTCGATCTGTTATCTTTGTCTCTCTATCCATCTGTTTGGAAGTCTGTCTGTAGTCCATAAGTGTATGTGTCTCATGCCTCTGCTCTCCGTCTATCAGTCTGTCTGTCTGCTTCCATAGATGCCTCTGCGCACAGGCCTACATCTGTGTGTCAATCTATCTGTCTGTCTGACAGACAGTCAGTTCGTCTGTCTGTCTGCTTGTTTATTTATTTGTTTAACTGCCTGAATGTCAAGCTGGATCTAACTAGTGCAAACTGAAAGCCGGTTATAAAATGAGCGAATGCAGTGAAAGAGAGCAGAGCAGAGTAAAGCAGAGTAGAGCAGAAGAGACCAAAGCAGAGCACTGTAGAAGAGAGCAACACAGAGGACAGCAAAAGAGCAACGCAGAGCAGAGTAGAACAGAAGAGAGCAAAGCAGAGCCGAGCAGTAAGTAAGCCGTTTATTGACACAACATCAACACCGTAATATCACAATAACGGCAGTGAGTACAAACTTAAAAATTTAAGTAATGATGCAAGAGTCAAAAGGTCAATCCAAAAGGGTCGCATTGAACCGAGCAGAGCAACAGAGCAGAGCAGAAGAGAGCAGAAGAGAGAAGAGCAGAGCAAGGGAGAGCAGAGCGGAGGTAATCAAGGCTTCGTTCGATTGGAAAACGTGGAGTGTGAAGAGTAAACAGCTCCGAGGATTAACTGCGCAGTCCGTGTTAATGGGAATTCGTACGACGTTTGGTTCATCAAAGCAGATCCTCTCCGCTCATACATCAGACGATCTCACGCCATCTCCGTCTTTGTATGCTTCTCTCTGTTTGTGTATCTTTCGTCCTATGTCTCCGCATTTCAATTTGTCTTTCGCTTTATGTCTGCCTGTATTCGTCTCTGATTTGCCTTGGTCTCAGCTGCTTTCTCTATCTGTCCCGCTACGTCTGTGTCTGTCTGTCTGTCTGTCTGCCTCTGTCTGTCTGTCTGTCTGTCTCTGCCAGTCTGTAGTCCTCTCCTCTTTCTGTTTCTTTAATCTGGCGTTGTCACTGCTTCCTCTATATGTCTGTCTCCGGGTGCAGTACGGTAAGTAAGGTAAGGTAAAATAAGGCAAGGTTAGGTAATATAAGGTAAGATAAGGTAACGTAAGGTAAGATAAGATAAGGTAAGGTGAGTTAAGGTAAAGTTAGGTGAGGTAAGGTAAAATAAGGTAAGATAAGGTAACGTAAGGTAAGGTAAGGTAAGATAAGGTTAGGCAAGGCAAGGTAAGGTAAGGTCAGTTAAGGTAAGGTAAAGTAAGATAAGGTAAGGTGAGGTGAGGTAAAGATAGGTGAGGTAAGGTAATGTAAGGTAAAATAAACGTAAGGCAAGACACGGTTAGGTAAGGTAAGGTAAGGTAAAGTCAGGTAAGGTAAGGTAAATGTAAGGTAAAGGTAAGGTAAGAAAGGTTAGGTAAGGTTAGGTAAGGTAGGTAAAGTAAGATAAGGTAATGTAAGGCAAGATAAAGGTAAGGTAAGGTAAAGTAAGATAAGGTAACACCAGGTCCTCGGTATCTACAAACACGACTACTCGATAACGATCTGCAACGGAACATAGCTGTACATTGTGTACAATGCCAACAACATCGATGGAAAAACTGATTGTAAGGACGTTGACTGCATGGAAAGGGGTTAATGAAGCCCCGCAAGATTCAAAACAGAAAAATCTCGAGAGGCTGGCATTAGCTACCTGTGATCAACAGGATGACAGGTTCATTACTTGATGGAACTGGATGGGTGAGAAAACGAAGTGTCTTGCCAGGCGCTAATGCCTCAATTATACGGTCGCACCGTTAAAGACCTTTGAGTATGGGATTTTCTTCGATGCCCCATAAGATGCAATTACGATGTCATTATAGATTATAATTAGGCCTACCATGTATCAAAATAAGACGTAACCAGCAAGTGATAGTTGTCTATCATTTTGCTGTCCATCAGCTGTGATTATAGACAGATAGATAGGTAGATAGATTGATAGGTATATTTTTTCGGTTCTAGGACGATCGCTCATAGGACGATCGCTCATAGGACGATCGCTCATAGGACTATCGCTCATAGGGACGATCGCACATAGGGCCTCTCTCTCATAGGACTATCGCTCATACGCTATATTATTAAATATAGGTGCAACGAAGTAGAGACGCGAGCAATTATCTTCAAATTGGCTAGCAATTTTAAAAGTGATTAACTAATCAACTGGTCCAATTGACTTCATAATAACTTTACAAATATTTCTAAATACTTGATGTCGGGAGCTCGTTAGATCCTATTGCATGGGAAGATCTTTTGTTTCTGAAACCTCAGATGGTATTTATTCATGTGATGTGATGTATAGGCAGCAAGGGGCTTGGTTAGTTGCTGTTTAACGACGCTGTCCCATGACAAAGATGATTAGCGTCACCCTCCTCCTTTCTCCAGACTTGCGACTGGCACTACCACAGGTAGGATGGGTAGTGGCGGAGTTGCATCAAGGCTTAGTTTGATGTGTATAGCTTATTGCAGGTAAGTCTGCAAGGGATTGAAGGGAATGGTTTGTTTCAGAGAGTTTAGGGCCTATGGTTTATATAGACAGCTTTTGTTTGAAAGACTTAAATATGTGACGTGTCAATTTAAAGAACATTTCAAGTGAATCTGGAAGCAACTGTAGGCAGATCCACAGTGTTCAGAGCAGCACAAGGCTGATCAGGAAATTCAGCGCGTAACGTAGCCCTGTATCCGTTGAACAAAATTTCGTGTGCCTTAGAGTGCAAAGGTGCTATTGTCCTATACTTTAACATTGCCAATAGCACCTTTGCACTCTAAGCACGCGCAATATTGATGAACGTACTGCAGGTGTAGGACAGTAATTAGCCTACTTCGTTGGAAGAGTCTCCGCTGAGGAAAAATTGGAACAGGTTGACTGGAAAGAAGAGATGATGGAATAGTATGTGGGGAGAAATGGATCGTTAACGTAACGCGGTTTCTTCCATAATCATTATTCGAAAGAGGGCGCCATGACTACGTTGACTCACCAGGTAGCGCCACAGTCAACCGATTAGCGTTCGGCTTTCCTCGACATTGCCGCCAGGTTCTAGGTGCTCCTACTCAGTGCAAAAGAAGGCAGTGACACATCGAATACTCTTCTCTTTCGCCGCTAGAACTCTCCTGAGCAGTACAGTACGATGGTGTTACATAAATTATATATTATATAATTACCTTAAAATAGCTGCATTTTGGCCGGGCTCTAAAACAGCGTATTGTTTTAAATGCGGTTCCATTTCAATCGGCCATTGTTTGATGCCTTTGTATGGTAATAATAGCGGCTATAGAAGGCAATTAATAGAAGTCATTAATAGAAGTCATCCGTAGAAGTCAATAACAGAAGTCATTAATTGAAGTCATTAATAGAGTATGAGTCATTAATTGAAGTCTTTAGTAAAAGTTGTTCAATGATTAGAATACAGTTAATGGGAGCTCCGAGATTTAGACGAAAGACAAGACAGATGTTTACTCTAAAGGTTTAAACTTCACAAACATCTATTCGCTTAGCTCTGGAAAACAACAGCGTATACAGAACACACAGACATCTCAAATTCTAAGGGAGCTTCTTAATGTAATACAACAGTTGTAATAGATACATATTTGGTAGTGGGTGGCAGTGGAGGCGCGCATTTCTTTATCCAGGCCCTCAACCGGGAGGGCACTATCCCCCGAAGCCCTGGAAGCGGGAACAAGGCGCCTCACATAGCCTACAGGGCTTGCGTTTAACTTAGATAAAGATCAATCCACCGTAATATTTTAATTCCATCAACTTCGTAAATGACATGCTTGTGTGACTCAGTGAGCAGCTGCTGTCACCTGCGAAACTATTCACCCTAGAATTGGAAGCAAGGGAATAAGAACTGCAGACATTTATATAGCGCCTCTGTAGTTTTGATATTTGAGTAGCGCTAACTCCGCCTCAGGTTCCATTACGGAGCCTGTGCCGGTCCCAAGCCCGGATAAAGGAGGAGGGTTTCGCGGAAGGTTTGCAGCCCTCCCGGGTAAAACAACTTATTGCAACAGAAACGACACAGAAAGAGCTGTGTCGCCCGATGCGCTGCCAGCGCGTGGAAGGACTAAGGTCTAAGCCTCTAAGTCTAAGGTAAGCGCTATATTGATGTTCAACTGCAATAGAATTAAGAAAAGCGAAAAGTCTAAATGGACTTTTCCAATAGCTTAAACAGCCTCTAAAGACCTAGTGAAAGCCATCAGTTGTGTGTGATTCACAATCTCTGAAAAGGGTAAGTCTTATTCACTCAAAGCTGTAGGACCCCTACGCCCAAATGCTTCATCGCCTTCAATACAGAAGAGAGTTCGTACGCACAGTAATGCATCTGATATTGGTGCAGCGCTATACATACAAAGTGCAAAGTAGGCCTACGAAGATTTGTTATTTGTTACACCATATTTGTTGTGCTTTTAGGAAATTCAACTGTAATAGATGCTTTAATAGGTTAAAGGCTGCTATAATAGGTAACGTCGCTTTATATGTTTGTATGTACGACTGCTTATTTTGCCTGCTTTTAAAACTTCTGTTTCCACCACAATTTTCAAACCTTGCTGACGCCCGTGGATGTGTGATAAGCTGACAGCGAACCCACGTAGTGACATAGCCAAACTTAAATTCAAGAGGAGGCAACTCCGGGAGACATCCATGTGTAGTAGGGGTGCGAAGGTATAACACACGAAAAAATTTAAAATTTAAAAAAGCAACTGCCTCCTCTTGCCTCAACGTGGCTACGCCTATGGGCCCTATACAGAAGGTAATTAATCAAAATTTGAAACACTCTCAGACCAATTAGCGTTAGCTGAAATCTTGGACTTTTTCAAGCAGCCCAGATTTCAAATTAAGAAACACGATGCTTGAAGGAACTTGAACAGATTCAACAATAACAACACAATCCTCATCAATTTAATTAATAGTTAATAAATAATAAATAAGAGCTAGTTACAATTTTTACACCGACTAAATTACGTACAATTTGCAATTTGCAGAAACATAGGTAGCTTTGCGTACTGTAGACAATACAATACAACTCACGCAGTCTTACAACTACTGTAAATAACGCATTAAATGCAGCGCCTGCAGGCGAAGAATACGGAAAGACACAAAAGAGATTCAGAAGCATCAGTTAGAATTGTTGCAGAGCAACTACACATTTTATATGGCGCCTTTTTAAAACATTCCTAGGCTCCTTAATTCATATGTGATAATTCTATACAACGTGAGGTACAAATGGCGCTACGCAAACGTTCCGATACATCATGCATATATATACATACAGACATATAATAATTACATGATAATAATAACTATTATTGCTATTTCTGTTATTGAGCACCGCTATCTAAAGCCATTAAACACCCGTCGGCTCCAAGCCACTGTGCGTGAAGGACTTACTTAAGGTCCGTACAGAGCATACCGTCTCAGAGGAATTCGAACCCACACATTCTGCGTAACAAGGCGAACACTCAAACAATCTGCTGGCGTGTCACATCCATGGCATAAATAACATCTCTAGCATCCGGTACTTTAAATGTCTGGGTTAAAGACAAGTTTAGGGGACGTACGTTCATCACGCCTCTGAACCCACCGCTGGTGTTCACGTGCATTCTGTCGCGTCATTAACTTTAAATAATTAATTACTAACTCTCCGTCTCGGTATTATAATAATGTCTGGTAAAAGCAGGCATTAAAGCGACAATATAAATATATATAGACTGGATAAGCGTGACGTTCATGAACAGAGAAACCTGTGCTCATCTAGACAATTCGTTCACCTCCTCAGGAAGACTGCAGAAGCATTAATAATTGTCCTGCTGAGTAAAACGTTCAATCTCTTTAAGTGTCTGCTTTTAAGACCAGACACTACCTTTCCGAAAGCAAATAAGAAAATGAGAACGTTAACAAGTAAGTAGGTAAGTAAAAAAGAGACTCTTTGGCATATATGAATATCGTAACAAGAAGTGAAAAGAAGAACGGATAGGAGAACGTAGAAACATACTCTTAAACACGTCGTGTATAGAACACTCTTAGGTCCATAGAAACCGTGGCCTCCAGCCAGCCATTTCTTCCGCATGATTGTTATAAAAGCGACACAACTGCAACTAGTGGCGCGGTAATTGAAAGGAGTGTGCTCGAGTGCCAGACAGTAAATGCGTTTTGCAGATACGACCGTTAAATATTCACATGCACTGACGTCAGGGTGAAACCCTAAAACATAAATATTGAGACCCGAAGGCCCGTAGCAAACACCCGTGGCCTACAGTCGAACAACTTGTTTGGCAATCAGACAGACGTGTCTGGCTGTGGGCCACAGTTGTTGGAACCGATTTGTAGGCTACATAGGCGTTCGGGCGATTTTGCGTTTTGGTGACACATTAGTGTGCGCTGTAAGCAGATGCCAGTGAATGTATGTGTGGTGTTGGCAGACACTTGTGTTGAGAGTGGACTTGATCATCTGCACCGGTAGACGTCGACCTTCTTAGTGCAAGTGCTGCACTTGACGTAGCAACACCAGTAGTACTTGCAGTCACATCGATGGCGCACTTGCATCGTTTCGACGGTGAAACCTCGACCACAGCACATCGATCGACATCCACCAGAACCCGGATGATCCTTCTGGCATTCTCTGCAAACAGACTGACTGATTGACTGACTGGCTGACTGGCTGTCTGACTGACTGACTAACTGACTGACTGACTGACTAAACAACCAACCGACTGACTGACTGACTGACTTACTGACTAACTAAATGACTGATTGACTTACTTACTGAACTACCAATCGACTGACTGACTGACTTACTGACTAACTGAATGACTGACCGACTGAACAACTGACCGACTGACTGACTGACTGACTGACTAATTGTCTTAATGAGTGAACAGTGAGTTAGTGAGTGTGTGAGTGAGGGATTGACGCAACTGACGAATTGAAGAGTGAATGTTTGACGAGTTACCTGAAAGAATGACTGACTGACTGACTGACTGACTTAATGCGCGAACGACCAAATTAGTGATATTGATACCAATATTTTATCGTAACACGACATAATTTGTACATGAATGAATTTATGCACAAACGGTTAGTGTAAGAATGAGTGCGTGATTGAATGGATTATCGATTTGTCAGGCAGTCCAGTAATCCCACGATTGACTGCCTGGCCAATCAATCAATTGGACTGTTGAACTGTTGGATGAATCTCACTACCTACGAAAACATTCATGACTATCTGCCTACAGGGTCAGTCAGATCGATGGCTGATCGATAATTTATTTTCAATTCGATGACTAACGATGACTAATTAATCACTATCCATAACTGATTGATGACTGATCGATGCCTAATCGATGACAGATCGATGACTGATCAATGACTTATCGATGCTTGATCGATGACTAATCGATAATTGATCGATGACTGATCAATAACCATCAATGACTTATTGATGAATTGCGTACCTGCCGCGAGTTCCGATCGATCCGAGCGCTTTGTCGGGGAGACAGTAGTCCGGTGAGATAGTGTAGTAGATGAGCTCATCCTCTGCGATTTGTCTTGGGGTGGGCAGAACCGACACCAGGCGTCGCTCGCGTGTCTTGCGATTCGTTTTGAGGTCGACTTCTACGGCGCCCGAGTAGCGCTTCTGAAGGGCTACACCGAAGACGCGCACTTCCGGAAGCGCCTTCCAACAGGTCTTGATCGAACAGGAACCGGAAACGCCGTGACACTTGCACGTCGGAGACAGGCTGTCGGCCACCAGCTACATTACAACACAAAACTATACTAAGCAACGTGATAGTATGATATACTATGCAATACTCTACTGTACCATACTACACCGTGTCTCAAAATAAACTGTGCAAAATTGTTTGTGTCAGAACTTCGTCAAATTTCTACCAACTTTAATAATTTTTGGTAGATAGATGGCAAAATAGCTGAAATTTTATGCAATACATAAATTTTCCACCTCACCTGACTCACGTCACCGCACTCCCTTGTTAAACACAGATGTACCAATTTCTAATATAACGCTTAAATTTTATTACATGCAACAAACTATCTGACGACTTAATTAGCACGCAGTAAAGTAAAATATGGTTTACTTAGCCGATATTTTAATTTTTAATATGCTATAGTCGACTGGGTTAAGATCCGGTGAATTCGGCGGCCACAGGTACCATAAAAGTCAACGAAAACAGGCTCCTTCGAACAAGACCGACATTCAGCAAGTCGGTGATGGTGTCGGTCGGCGTCGCGAAACTTGGCTGCACTGAAATCCATTTCATCGAGCCGGGTGTCAAAGTGAATAGGGCCTACTATCGCGACAACCTTCTTGCCCAGAAGCTACTGCCAGACATACGCCGGATATCCCAGGGCGAGTTTTTTGTCTTTCAACAGGATGGCGCCCCGGCGCATCGAGCACGCGAGTCCCGCGACACTGTCTCTTTCCTGGAGCGAGAAACGCCTGACTTCATACCTCCAACACTGTGGCTGCCGAATTCACCGGATCTTAACCCAGTCGACTATAGCATATTAAAAATTAAAAACTCTGCTAAGTAAACCATATTTTACTTTACTGCGTGCTAATTAAGTCGTCTGATAGTTTGTTGCATGTAATAAAATTTAAGCGTTATATAAGAAATTGGTACATCTGTGTTTAACAAGGTAGTGCGGTGACATGAGTCAGGTGTGGTGGAAAATTTATGTATAGCATAAATTTTCAGCTATTTTGCCATCTATCTACCAAAAATTATTAAAATTGGTGGAAATTTGACGAAGTTCTGACAGAAACAATTTTTCACAGTTTATTTTGAGACACGGTGTATATTATACATTACAAATCATAGATACCTTACCATACTATAACATACCATACCATACTACACCATACTATACCATATACCATGTTACTACATGCTATGCTGCTTGCTATGCTGTCCTAAACTAAACTAAACTAAACTGTACTATACTAAAATGTACTATACTATGCTATGCTATGCTATGCTATACTATACTATACTGTACTGTACTGTACTGTACTGTACTGTACTGTACTGTACTATGCTAGACTAGACTAGACTATCATTGCCACATGATATATGCTTTGCAATGCAGTAGATTGCTACGATATATAACATCATTCAATTTAGTTGATTTATTACTTATTTATTTTCTTTCATAGAATTAAAGCAGATTAAATCTAGATCAAGATTAGAAACAAGAGCCTTAGTCAAGATCAAGCGAAATCTTTAATCAGGATAAAAGATCAAGTGCAAGACACGAATATGACACAGCTCGGCCGATAAAAGCATCTCGGGGCCGAGCGGAGCCGAGCTCAACCGAGCGGAGCCGAGCGCAGTACAAAGCTACGATCAGATATCCATAGTTCATTAAATTCCTGACACGTCTGTCAACGAAGCCATTGAGACAACCAAACGCAGAGCCTCTGAGAGCCATAACGCGGGACTGACGCGTCCAACCGTCCCTCCTTCCAGCCATCTATTTACAAACTGAGTCTAGGGTTTCTTATTCATTACCCCCTCAGCTGGCTTGCCACGCCCTGCATGCCCCTTCAAGGGGGTTATCGACGCCTGGCGGGGCATCCGGGGAGAAGTATCCGTCGCGGGGCATGAATGACAAATGGTCGCTGCTATCAGTGTGAGTATCAACGGCGACCGAATGCGGAGGCAAAAGTTGATGTTGAACTGGGGGCCACATTCACCAACCGACCGATCACACAGATAAACAGACGAAGGTCTCATGCAGCGATCCAAGTTCCGTGGAATGATTTTAATAGCAATGGCACGCACAGCAATGGACTACTGCGCTCATGGAGTGTAATATGCTTGCTTACTTATTATTTCGCTCACACACTTCCTGACTCATTGAGTGACTAACTGACTGACTCGCTCTCTCACTCGTTCACTCCCTGACTCATTGACTGATTCACACACTCACTCCCTACCTGACTTATCGACTGGCTGACTGACTGGCTGACTGACAGTAATATAACTGTAGTATGGTATAGTACAGTATGGTATGGATGACTGACTGACTGACTCACACACTCCCACACTCGCTCACTAACTCATTCATTCACTCACTCACTCCCTGACTCATTGACTGACTGACTCGCTCGGACACTCAATCACTCATTCAGTCGCTCGCTCGCTCACAGTGAGTCTTAGGCTTAGAAGTGTTTGGCATTACAGAAGAGATAGAACCCACATAGAGCTAGGCAATGAATTCGAAAGCTAATTCAGACCAGAAACAGAGAGCGTTCAACAGTACTCTCAGTTGTTAATCCGACTGTTGTTGTTTGTGTATACACTGAATGTATAATACATTAGTAAAATAATATCTTGTTTGTTTATTTTCTTATTTACTGACTACCGTAATTGGTGAATAAATATCTATGTATATGTACATCACATACATGTAATGAAGGTAATGCGTTATTTTAGCAGAGTCAGCATAAAGAGAGATTCGGGTTCAGTGGACTGAGTTTCTATTACTCAGCAATTCAAGATGTGAGTCCATTCTTTCGTTAATAGAAATCCAGACTGCATGGCATGGAGGGGTGAAACCGTTGTAGATCCTTAACCCCCAACTGGTTCCTCTATCGTAAACGCGGGTTACATTAGCCAGAAGCGATCCGCGAAAGATAATCGTTGAACCATTCAGAGGGATTTTTATTCCCTATTGGCTGCTTGGTGCAGTTAATGGAATTCTTATTTATCTATATGCTCAGATCTGGGATGTCGTATACGGCTGACTTTGGCTTCACACCTTTGCAGTTCATCCTATGCACGTATATAATGTATGTATGTATGTGTGTATGTATGTATGTATGTATGTATGTACGTATGTATGTATGTATGTATATACAGTATGTATGTATTGTGTGTATGGATGGATGTATGTAACGTGATGTACGTAATGTATGTATACGATTTCCTGCTTCGCTAGTTAAGGTTTTTCTTTTTGTCTTTCTTTCACATTATTATTCCGTTCTGGTTCTGTTTATGCTTCACAGTCCAGTTGGACTAAAATTAGGACACTTATTTGTCATTCTACATTTATTTCATAGTATATGAGCGACCCTAATACGCAGAAACTTAGTCTCTTTTGGTCTTCCTGTTGTATCCCAACATTTTTATTGTATTTTCTGTTTATTGTTATCTGTTGTTATACTGGGAACAATTAATGAATGGTTATGGCTAGACAATAAGTCGAACAATAAGTAAGACAATAAGTTAGACAATAAATTAGACAATAAGTTAGACAATAGGCAGCCGACCTTTCTGCCGACGGCGCTGTTGTGCATGTTGACGAGCATTCTTTTCGAGTTCTTCCTTTTGTTCCACGGAGCATCCGTGAACCACTTGCTGAAGATCATCCCGAAGCTGATGTCATCTCCGCATCCGCCCCATTTGAACTCGCCAGGGGGCGGCTCGTTCGGCATCGGGCCACAGCTGCATTTGGATGTGACCCCGCTGGTGCAAGCCTTGGCTATGGACTGCGTCAGGGAAGCAGCCGAGAGGGCATAGACGTAGGCCTGCTCACGACTACCTGCGTCAACAGTTAATCGATTACATCGGTTACATTTTAATACACAAAAAGTAATTGAGATTTATGTAGCGCCAACAAGAAGGGCTTACGTTAGAGGCGTTCATTTACTTAATTAGTTATGCTTATTAACGAGCAAGCGATCAAAGTAAAAATGAACTAAAGACCGAACGAAAGAGTGATAATAAAAGAAAGAAAAAAGAAATAATGAATGAACGAACGAATGAAAGAAAAAGAATGAGGGGTACTACTGAGGATCTATTTATAATTATGGCGCAATGTGTCAAATCACCTATTTTCATAGGATCTATTTTTAACTAATTATTTATTATTTACTACGAACACTGTTAACGCGCGCAAAGTCACACAGAAATGCGAACATGAGGCGCGGACTGTGACGCAAGGTTTTAGAGGATCTATTTTCATAGGATCTATTTATAACTATGACGTAATATTTCAGAGGGTCGTACCCCCGGCGAGGTCAGCCAAGTAGTTGGGTGCGGCTAGGACGGTGGAGCAGTTCCACCTGCGGTCGGCGAACAGTTCCTGGCAGACGTCGATGACTTGGCGAGATGCTCTGGCGACGACTGGCATCAGTT
Source organism: Allolobophora icterica (assembly GCA_963556255.1). Lineage (NCBI taxonomy): Eukaryota > Metazoa > Annelida > Clitellata > Crassiclitellata > Lumbricidae > Allolobophora > Allolobophora icterica. Next base: position 14,704,712 of record OY744612.1, read on the forward strand.
CGAGGTTACGGCGGCAGACGAGGCGCTGGTCCTTCAGAAGACCCACTGCACGAGACTCTGAGCAGTCGCTCGTTCGGTTCCAGAAATGCTCACGCTCAGAACCCAGCGCCCTATCAACCACAGACAATATATATATATATATATATATATATATATATATATATATATATATATATATATATATATATACACACACACACACACACATAGGCCCTATATTAATATAGCGCCCTTAAAGTACGACAGAAAAGCGCTGCTTATCCTGGCCTGTATAAGTGATGTCAAAGGTCCTCAAGAAAATTTTTATTTACAACTGAAACAAACAATGGAAGTGTCACCAAGGGCGAGCTCTCAAGCACACGTAAAACCCGACCAACGGGGTCAGGTGACACGTAGAATGTGGGTTGCGTCTCCCTTATAAGTTTAAATTGTTGGGCAAGTTCTTCACGCCCAACTGCTCAGCACCATCATCTGATATACAATCGTTTTAACAAATAAATAATTACAACTAATCGAATCGAACTGTTAATTAACTTAATCTATAGCCTTACTATAGAACGACTCTCGCTAATTAAACAGGGTCAGGCCATTATAAGAGGGATCGAAAATATAGTTTAAATGTATATGAACTGACTCGGTGCTGTATGAGACAAAATCAAATGACAGTATATATATATAATATACCTCCGATAAGCTCTCCTGGATGAGGCGCTATATAAATGTCCGTTATGAATATGGTATTACGGAATGTAATGGAGATTTATGTAGCGCCAAAGTATTTGGGTACAAAAAAGACTGTTGTTTTTGCACGAGCCTATCGCGTTGAGAGCGCTTCTGAATTATAGCTCTGCTGCGAGGAGAGCTTTAAAAATATTTATGTTACCTTATTACATCAAAAGCCCATGTGTTGAGGCATTTATTTACTTTATTACTTATTATTATTAATGAGCAAGCGATCATACAAAAAGAACAAACAAACCAAAAAGAGAACGAACGAAAGACCGAACAAAATATATAATGAATGAATGAATGAATGAATGAATGAATGTATGAAGAGAACAACTTTCGTATGAACGAAAAAAAGAAGGAAAGCTGGCTTTGGTGTCCATCGTGCAAACAGTAGGACTACAGATGCATAAGTGGTATCCAAATTCATAGCAATATTTTTTTATTTAGGCCTACTTCTTTATCTGTAATTATATTGAAATAATATTAGATAAACGTTTGTATTTGAGCGTTTTTAATTGCCTATAGCCTGTCGCCGAAAGGTCTGTCGAAGGTGAGAAGTCAAAGGTCAGAGCAGTCTATCGCACCTGCTCTGCGCCCGGGTACTAATGAATTCACCCTGCTGTAGTAACACCATCATGAATGCTGCTGTGAAATGGGGGAGGGAGAATTTATGTTCGACAGGGTGTCATGAGATGCAAATGCACCTCTATAGTTCTGGGGAGTATGTTTTCTTCACGTTTGAGATTGGCTCTGGGAACCCGGCAGAAAATGCAAGCAACGACCAGCCTTGTGCTGTATTCCAATGGAACTGGATGAAGGCAGTTGCTCGTTTACTTTAATTTCATTAGGTATACTCAGACCAGTGGAGTGATTCAAAGCAGTTCAAGCCTATTGCCCACGCACTGAATAGGCGCTGGTTGAGAGAAAAACAAGCCTGATGATCTATATCTATACTGTCCAAAATCATAGCATGTGGCCCGCCCAGCTCGCTAAATTTTTGCAATTTGTGTAAAAAAATGAAGTAAAAGACCAAGTCTCTGGCCTATTTGTATTTATTTATATATTTTTGGCGCCGAGCAATAACATAGCATGCCATAAAAAGGCATACATAAGGCCTACATACTTTTATTCAATATCATTATTGCACAATTATTGTCATTATAAATATAATAATATTAATAGTTAATAGGCCTACTTTAAAATAAATTTTAGTCGTTGCTTTTGAGTTTACTGGTGCGGCCCTCGCTTCAAGAATGTTTTCGGTGGCCCGCGGTGTCAAAAAGGTTGGACAGTACTGATCTATATGATATAGCAAAATGCAAAGCAGATCAGTGTTGCGCCACCAAAAGCTCTGGCTCCTCTCTTTGGTCTCTGCTCTGCCTCCTGGACAACCCTTCTGATACATACAGCGCTCGTGAATAAGCTGGTGCCCTGCGCTAAGCTTTAGAGTTGCCCTTAATAAATTTTAGTATAATCAATTTTCTATGTTTGTTTACAAAGTTTTTCAGAGATTTTGGTAAAACAATGACAAAGACCAATTGTAAGAAACACGAGCAATTAAAAGTTTCATGAATAACATAGGCCTATCTGATAAACACACTCTGTTAGTACAAGTGCCGCTGGTTAGGCTATGTATTAAATACAGTTAGGATGGGCGCCGTTGTTGTGGCAGCCGCTATGAGGTGCTTCTTGTAACACTTGACCGAAATTAAGTCTATCTTTCGGTATGCTGTTATATTTATTAGTTTCTTATGCATCTATTTGTATAATCTGTATTGTTAACCACAGTGCGTTTGCAGGTGGTATAATAAAGAATATACTTACTTACTTACTTACTTACAACTGTACTATTTCTGATAACAACAGTAATTTCAAAATTAATAATTATTATTGCCACCCGTTCTACTCTCATCACAACTATACTATTATAGTTCTTTTCAACTCCATATCACTAAAGTAGTCCTGCTTGTATCAACAATTGATTTCGAAGCCAGAGGAACGCAGCACCATCCTAGAGCACGCGTCTGTCACAGCGGAAACGATTTTAATAACCCCCACCCCTATTGAACACGTGACGGTGACGCCTTCGGACATCTGCGCGACCCTTAATCATAATTAGTCGGGCAATTGACGTGACCTTTAACCCGTCCCATAATAGAAAGAAAACAAATGAAGCGTGCTAATTATAGCCGATCTATGTCACTGTAGCCAGGGAGTCGGTTGCCTGGACTTCCGCTTAGACCTTTCACCTCTCTGTCGAGGGTTCGAATCCCTGTGAGTGAAAGTGTGAGTGGGTGAGTGAGTGGGTGAGTTTGGTGGTTGAGTGTTGAGTGGTTGATTTGGTGGGAGAGTGAGTGAGTGAGTGGGTGGGAGAGCGAGTGAATGAGTGGGTGAATGGTTGATTTAGTGGGTGAGTGAGTGGGTAAGTCGGTGGGTGAGTGGGTGGGTAGGTGAGTGAGTGGGTGGGTAGGTGAGTGAGTGGGTGGGTTGGTGAGTGGGAGGTGAGTGGGTGGGTGGGTGGGTGAGTGAGTGGGTAGGTGAGTTAGTGGGTGGGTGAGTGAGTGGGTAGGTGAGTGAGTTGGTGAGTGATTGAGTGGGTTTTCACTTGATGAGAACACTTAATTGTCTAACCAAGTAGTTCACGAGGAGTGCCCTTGTTTCTGAATTGGTGGAGTCCCGCGCTTGAGATAAAGTCCCTTCTCAAGAGTTCAGTGTCTGTATAACGACTCGCTCACACACTGACAGAATTGTCTATCTGTCTGTCTGTCTGTCTGTCTCACTTTCTGTCTCACTTTCTGTTCGAACTTCCGGCCGTCTCACTCGCCCACTCACTCATGGCAGATAAAAGGACATTAAATTATTTTTACAGGATAAGGGAGCATCCATGCATCTCTTCTTTGTTTCGCAGAATTTTGAAACCATTTCAGTTGATCATCACTTATTTCGCTATCTATGTTTAGTCTCATCTGTCACTGTCACAAAGCACACCAGACAAATCTCTCCACTTCTGTCAGGCTGCTTTTATTATATTTTTTTATTCAAAAATAGAATAAAAGCAGCCTGACAGAAGTGGAGAGATTTTTCTGGTGTGCTTTGTGACTGCAAGATCTCGGTTCGTCTTAAGGGAAAGAATACAGGAGAATGATAGGACCGGTATTGATTTATGGAGCAGAAGCACGGACGCGGAGGAGAAGGGAGGAGGAACTGATGGAGAGAAATGAGATGAGAATGCTATGATGGATACTTGGGGTTTCATTGAAAGACAGGTAAAGAAATGAGAATACCCGGAAGACACTTGGCTTCGCCTGTATATCCGACAAGGTGCGTGAAGCCAGACTGGAGTGGTATGGAGTCTATGGACACGTGGAGCGGGCGGAGGAGGATGATAGCATCAAGAAAATCATGAAGGCGGAGGTGCATGGACAACTGGACATCGCAGCCGGGGACATCGGAAGAAGAGATGGATGGATGTGGTCCAACTGGACCTCAGGCTTCTCGGCTTGAAAAAGGATGATACCAGAGATCGAGCAGGATGGAGACAGAGAATCCGAGTGGCTGACCCCTACCCAGCGAGGGATTAGTTCCAGCCGGAAGGAAAAGAAGAAGTTTTGTCTCATATATTTGGTACTGTACAAGTTTACCAAGCGAGTGTGCGCGCGTTCAACTATGACGTTCTCCAAATCAAATCAGGACAGGGACTGATTGGCGGATTCTCTCCATCCATCTTCGTTACACGTGCTTTGAATTGTTGCACGGATTGACGATATAACGGTATGAAAGAAAACTCGGTGCAATTGGTACATTGGTGTTCTAACTAAATTACACGTGCGATAAATAAATTAATAGGTTATCTCATTTTGCCATCACCAGCACAGCTCTGCTACAACTGTGTTATTATGGTATACTACCAGCGTCAACTTGTATTACCAGTTGACGCTTGTATTACCATAATAACGCTGGGGGATGGGGATAAAGTAATGGTAACAGTCATAGTCAGGAGAGCATCATAATCGGGTTCGATACCCGTAACCCCCCCTCTAGGGCGGTGCCTTGCATTGCTGCCAAACCGTGTGTTTAATTTAGATCTTGATTGTAGGCCTATACTGTCGTTTTTCAATGTAATCTTACTGTGTAGGCCTACTTGTCAGTTTGAATTAATAAAGATTATTATTTTTTTTATGCCCCGAGGTATACAGGATCCCTCAGGGACTTGAATATTAACTAATATTGAAAATAAAGTGTCCGGATTGGCCCTATTCATCTATATCTCGGCCGGCAAAAGTGCTCTCAAAAGCCACTGCGTTAAAACGCTGTATCGTCAGCGAAAGGCGTTGGAATAGGTAATTAAACGAGTTAGTTCGGGGGTCGTTCAGATCTAAACTTAAGACTCATCACTTTCAACTTGCTCATATACCCACCGTACACTGTATGTCTTAGGCATTATGATAACTGCGCTATGAACGTCATTGGATTTCAACCATTATCTCTGTACGTCCCTCCCCGCAGTCTCAGATCTTCGGCTATGGGTCTTTTGATTGAGCCTCGATTTAGCACTGTCATGGGCTCTCGTACACTCCATGTTGTTGCCTCCAAGGAATGGAATCGCCTACCATTGTCTGTTCGATGCTTGCTCTATCTCTTCCTTTAAGAATCGCCTTACAACTCACCATTTTTAATTGGCTTTCAAAAATCAGGATATGTCATTGCTCTTCACCTGGCGACTGACTAACCGGCGTAACCGCGCCTCAAATTCGCATTTCTGAGCGACTTTACGCTCGTTAAAAAGTTTGTAATAATAATAATAATAATAATAATAATAATAATAATAATAATAATAATAATAATAATAATAATAATAATAATAATAATAATAATAATAATAATAATAATAACAATAATAATAATTGTAACAATAACAACAACAACAACAGCAACAACAACAACAATAACAGCAATAATAATAATAATGTAAATGACGGCAAGGCAATGTATAGTAAACTATCGTTAAGTAGGGTTATGCACTGCATAGTGTAGAAAGTAGAATAAGATAAATTACGAAGCAGAAAGGAAAGAAAACGAAAGTTTAGGTAAGGTAAGTGTCAACCCAATCCTTCCGTTGACAATCCTTCTGATTAAATCCTTGTTCTCTTCGTACTTAACGCCTATTTAACGTTCACCTTTTGAACACTAATTCTACGTATAAGTATAACCTGAATTAATCAGCAACACAGTTTAATATCTTTTAGTTTAATAAGAAACAAACAGACAGAACTCAATTCGATTACAACTCGACTAGTCAGCCACACTACTACAGCGAACACACTCGAATTCAAACTTCTCTAGTCAGCATAATTCTTCGCGCCTCTTGACACACCTGTCTTCTGTGCGCCTAGGCGAACTCTAATAATATACATATAGCGCGCCGCTGCCGATGTCGGCCGGCCGCGCGTGTCACTAAGACTATACGTTATACATCTATCATATATACATATACACGTGAAACTAAAGTAAACGCACTAAATATATACGCTAACATCTCGCACTGCAAGACTGTACACAAAACTCAGTTCACATTACCTCCTTCCTTTTTCTGGAATTGAGCAAATTAAATTTCAAAATTTGCGAAATTACCAAAATACATGAAACATATATATATATATCTAACTAATTAATGAACAGTCTTACGATTACTTATAACCTTGACAAACAATCAGCAATAACATTCAATCTGCCCTTCTTGTACTTCACCTCAACATCAAAAGTTTGTAAGGCTAACGCCCAACGCACAAGTTTAGCAGACTTAGACATTGACTCAGTCAAGTATGTAAGAGGATTGTGATCAGTAAAAATGAAAATTTTCGATCCAATTATAATTTCTTTTAACTTGTTTAAAGCCCAAACAATAGCATAGGCTTCCTTTTCCACAGTAGCCCATCTCTTCTGGGTATCAGTTAATTTCTGACTGATAAATGACACAGGGCGTTCTATTCCCTTGTCGTCCATCTGTGTTAAAACAGCACCGACTGCAAAGTCACTACTATCGCAGTACAAATTGAATGGTTTTCCCACTTCAAAAACATATAACACTACTTTGGATCGCACAGCCTCTTTAAGTAAATCAAATGCTTGCTGATGTTCAACAGTCCAATCAATCTTATCAGAAACACGTTTACTAGTTAAATCAGATAAAGGTTTCGCAATCTGTGCAAAGTCCTTAATAAACTGTCTGTAATAATTAAAAAATCCAAGCAGTTGCTTAACTTGCTTCTTAGTTTCTGGGATCTTCAAATTAGTCAAACTTTCAATTCTGTCTGGATTCATCTTTATCTTACCAGACCCAACCACATGACCGATAAACCTTACCTCATTCTTACCAAATATGCATTTTTTCAAATTCAAAGTAACGTTATGCAATCTCATTTGCATCAAAAATGCATCTAGATGCTGCAAGTGAACTTTCCAACTTTCAGAATGCACAGCAATGTCATCAACATACGGTTCTGCAAAGTCACTTATAGGCTGTAAAACTAAATTTATCGCCTTAACAAAAGTTCGGCCTGAATTTATCATTCCAAAAGGAACACGAGTAAATTCATACAGTCCATTATGTGTTACAAAAGCTGTCTTCCATTGATCAGATTGTTTTACAGGACAAGTCCAATAAGCACTTCGACAGTCCAAAATAGAAATCACATTAGACTTTCCAACTTTGTTCAAAACGTCTCTGACAATCGGCATAGGATATTTACAATCCACTGTGAATGAGTTAATGTATCTGTAGTCACAGGCAAGTCTTAAAGATCCGTCTTTCTTTTTAACAATAACCAAAGGGCTTGCCATTCTGCTCGATGATGGTTTAATAATGTTTGTTTTTAACATTTCTTTGATCTGACGTTCCACTTCTGATCGATAAATCAAAGGAATTCGGTATGCTGCAAATTCCTTTTCACGAAATCCTGGTTTTAGTTCAATTTCATGTTCAACCAATGTACATAATCCGGGTTTTTCTGAAAATCTGTCACAGTATTTGTTCAAGACTTTCAACAACTGTTCTTGCTGAGTTACTGTTAAATGGCTAATTTGTTCAGGATCGAGGTTAAGTGAATTCTTGTCATCTTGAACCTCATTCCTCATTGGTAATTCAACCACTGAACCAAAATCTTCATCTTCTTCAACGATTAGACCACAACTTAATGCTCGAGTAACATATTTTCTGATCTTGTTGGCGTGAATTATTTTTCGACCATTTTCACCCATATCGACTAAATAAGAGTACTTTGATCTTCGATGTATGATCGTACATGGACCATGCCATCGAGAAATAAGTTTGTTTGTTGACGTTGGATATAAAACAATGACTTTCTCACCAGCTTCAAATTCTTTGTGCTTTGCTCTCTTGTTATACTGATTCGTGTATTGTAATTGCTTTTCTCGAGAGTAAGATTCTGCAAACAATAATGCTTTCTCCATATTTTCTTTGAGTTCTTTCAAATACTTTTCTGGTTTAACTCCAACATGAGGTGGTAAGTTTATTTCTCTAGTCCAACTCTCTTTTAATATTGCCAATGGTCCTCTCGGAATTTTCCCATAGACCAGCATATATGGTGATACTCCAGTAGTTGCATTCGGCACTTCTCGTAATGCCCACACTGTGAAAGGAATTATCTTGTGCCATTTCCTCGGGTTGTCTATTATCACATGATGGATCATCTTTTTAAATGTCTGATTCCATCTTTCTACTAATCCAGCAGCCTCTGGGTGTCCTGGTGTGTCGAATCGTGGACTACAGCCCATTAAATTGAGAAATTCTCTTGTCAAACTGGCTGTGAAGTTCGTTCCTTGGTCACTTGTAATCACTGACGGTACACCAACGTTCATGAACAGTTCCGTCAACGCTTCACACACAGCCTTCGCTGTCAGCGATTTCAATAAGAAGATTGTAGGCCATCTGGTGCACGAGTCCACAATGCATAAACAATACTTGTGACCTGCAGCAGATACTGGATCGATCGGGCCAACGAGGTCCATCGTCATTCTCTTGAAGGCGACCTCTTCTCTTGAGACCGGAGTGATAGGTACTCTATCCATCACCAGACTCCTTGCCTTTAGTTGACACTTCTCGCAAGACTTACAAAATTTCACAATGTCTCTTCTCATCTTTGGCCATACAAAAGATAATTTTATTCGTTCTCTTGTTTTCTCTTCTCCTAGATGTCCTCCAAATACCGATTCATGCGCCAACTCCATCACTTTTATTCGTCTCTCTTTTGGTAACACTAGTTGATATATCGTCTGGTCTAATATCTGATATTTCTTATGCAATAAACCGTTGATCACACAGAATTCAGATTCTTTCTCTTGTGCTAACTTCCACCACGGCTTCAACGATTCATCCTTTCTCTGTTGCTCTTCGAACTTCTTCGAATCGGCAATCTGCACCTTTTGTTCTTCATCCATCTCTTCATCTCTATACAAGTCTCCTATCCCCACATCACATTCATTGTCTTCTTCAGTTTCATTTAATGTGCCATTCTCGCATGCAGCCATCTCTTGCTCGTTCATCTCTGCTATTACACCATCTCGCGATAAGCTTCGTTGCTCATTACTTTCGTTTTCCTCATCACTTGAACTTTCAGTTTCACTCTTCTCATCAACATCTACCATTTCCTGTTTCCGACTCTGCGCTCTCGTCATTACATTTGCTTGTACACTCACATCTCCTTGTATCGTTTTAATTTTCATCTGTGGTACGGCTTTTAATTCGGCAATTATCTCTGGATGCAACAAGAATCTTTCTGTACTGCCCATCTTTGCAATACTAGCACACATCAAAGTGACATAAGGTGTAAGTGAACACTGGATTTTACGCGGAAATCCCTCTTCTTTCACGTCACTACCACACAGTCTAACATCCACTTTCACTAACTTCGCAGGAATGGCATCTCCTGCCACACATTGCAAATTCACTTTTCCAATTTGTTCCACCTTCATGCCTTCCAGTAATTCTTCACTAATCACCGGAATCTCTGCACCCGAGTCGCTCAGTGCTTTGACTTTCACTGGCTCTTTACCGTCTACTGCACGAATTTCAACCTCGACATATTGCAAGAACGATTTCTTCAATATTCGACTGTCATCTTTTCCTATGACCTCTCTCTGAATTCCAGCATCCAATAGAATTTCTTTTTGAATACCACATTTCATTACTGACTTTACTTCAGTCTCTTGGTTTTCTTGACCCGTGGTTTGATTGTCTGTATCACTAACCACTTGAATCAAATTCACCCTTGTGTGTTCTTGATTTCTGCTAGAACTAGCTGCTGCCACTGGAACTGGACAAAATTTAACCAAATGTTTGTCTGAACCACAGTTGTGACAACGTTTCACAACCATACCTCGTTGTTCATTTCCTTCATTTCTCTTATACTGCGTAAACGATGTGTTGCCTTCCCTCTTGGCAAACGGCGCTGACGATTTGTTAAATCCCTGACGACCAAACGTCACTTCTCTGGTCTCATTGGGTACAGGGACATTAGCCTTGACTTCTTTACCTTTGAACTGATTCCCTGTTTCTGGATTACTTTTCCACTTTCCACTCTGGCTTTGGTTTACGGAACGTTGAGAAGGATAACTGTTTATATTTGGAAATGCAAACCCAATTCGATTGTTTACATGAATGTCTGCTAGGTCTGCCACTGCACTAGCTTGGAGACAGTCAGTTCCTTCCTTCGACAATACAAACTGTAGTGGACCTGGCGGTAAACATTCTTTTAGCTTATCCGCTACCAGCAAATCAAAGAGCGTATCATACTCTCTGTTCACGTTTCGACTTCTCACGTAATAGTTTAGCAAGTTCTTAAGTCTTGCCGTAAACATCGTATAAGTCTCTTCTGTTGTCTTCTTAGCATCCACAAATCTGGCTCTGTATTCTCTCGAAGTCAATTTAAATTCTTTTAATAAGTGCTGCTTGACTCTATCATAATTGTCTAGATCATCGTATGACAATCTATTCAGAACGGTTCGAGCTTTCGGCGTCATCAATGGTAGTAATAATTTCACCCAAAACGGCTTTTCCACAGCAAAACTGCGAAACGCGTTCTCGACTGTTTCAAAATATAATGGCACCTCCATCATATCAGTTGGCATTTGAGGCAATACATGCTTCATTGCATCACCTATTTTCTTAATTTTTGACACCAAAGTTTCACTTTCTTGCTGCTTCCTTCTTTCTGCTTCCCGTTCTTCTCTCATTTGCGTTTCTTTCAATGTCAATTTTGATTTCTCTAGTTTCAGACGTTCTTGTCTTTCTGCCTCTGCCTTTTCCAAACTTTCTTTCTGAAATTTGAGTTCTTCTTGTCTGATCTGTTCTGCACGTTCCAACTCTAACGTTCGCGCTTTTTCTTTTTCTTCTTCACGCATTCTCTTTGCTTCAATCTGTTGCTGACGAACCTCTTCATCACTTTTTCTAGCTCTTTCAAATTCAATCATCTGCTCCAGTCTTCTTCTTTCAGCATCTTCTCTATCTCTTTTCAACTGTTCTAATTGAATCTCAAACTGATGCTTTTGCAATTCCAGTTCTGCCTTACGCACTTGTTCTGCTTTATCTTCTCTCTCTCTCTGCAGGCGCAATTCCTCTTGCCTTGCAAATTCCGCTTTCTCTTCTTTCTCTCTCTGCAGACGTTCTGCCTTCTCTTCTTTCTCTCTCTGCAAGCGCAATTCTTCTTGCCTTGCAAATTCTGCCTTCTCTTCTTTCTCTCTCTGCAAGCGCAAATCGTCTTGTCTTACACGTTCTGCTTCTTGTCTCAGCTCTTTCTCTTCTTGTCTTCGTCTCTCCTCTCTTTCTTTCTCTTCTTGTCTCCGTTTCTCCTCTCTTTCTTTCTCTTCTTGCCTCGTCATCATCATCCACTGCATCAACATCACCATAGACATAGGCGCAGGAGGTTTTTCAATAGCCTTTTCTACGGCACCGCCAACGGCACCTTCTTCTTCGACTTCTTCTTTAACCCACACATCGGCGAGTTCCTGCATCATGTCACCACGTGACATACCTTCTAATTGTTCTTCTTTAAAACCGGCTTTCAACAAACGCTGTTTTAGCCTTTCCGTAGACATCTTCTTAATATCTGCTTGTCTTTCAGCACTTAGTTTCTCCATCTTACTTGTTTACTTTGGTGATTTCTCTTTTCAAAGAAGTCACGGTTTTTCTTGGTGTGTGAATCGATAAACAAACGGGATTTCTTTTATATTTGTTCGTGGAAAACAACGAAATTTTTATACCGTTTCTCGTGTTCCACCGTCGTAGATATCGTAGACACGTCACACAGCAACAACGCGTAGATTCTTCTAACACCGTCGTAGATTCTTCTAACACCGTTGTAAATTCTTTTATCACCGTCGTAGATTCTTTTATCCGCCGAAGGAGGTGATAACGTGAATTTTAATCCACCGTGAGTTTATATCCACCGTGAGTTCTTATCCACCGTGAGTTCTTATCCACCGTGAGTTCTTATCCACCGTGAGTTCTTATCCACACCAGTCTCTTCGGGGGCGTGGGTTCGAATCCCACCGCTGCCACCAATAATGTCAACCCAATCCTTCCGTTGACAATCCTTCTGATTAAATCCTTGTTCTCTTCGTACTTAACGCCTATTTAACGTTCACCTTTTGAACACTAATTCTACGTATAAGTATAACCTGAATTAATCAGCAACACAGTTTAATATCTTTTAGTTTAATAAGAAACAAACAGACAGAACTCAATTCGATTACAACTCGACTAGTCAGCCACACTACTACAGCGAACACACTCGAATTCAAACTTCTCTAGTCAGCATAATTCTTCGCGCCTCTTGACACACCTGTCTTCTGTGCGCCTAGGCGAACTCTAATAATATACATATAGCGCGCCGCTGCCGATGTCGGCCGGCCGCGCGTGTCACTAAGACTATACGTTATACATCTATCATATATACATATACACGTGAAACTAAAGTAAACGCACTAAATATATACGCTAACATCTCGCACTGCAAGACTGTACACAAAACTCAGTTCACAGTAAGATGAACACAACGGAAGGATTGGTAAGGGTAGTATAGGTAAAGTCGTGTAAAACACAGTAATAGAAGAGAAGGCAGATAAAGCAAGAAAATAGGAAACGGCGAAAAGTGGAAGGCAATGTGAGAGAAAACAAGATCCGTAAGCGGCCTACCTGGAGGTAAGATCTAAGGCGAGGCATTGAAGGCAGGGAAGGCAATCGCTCACTTATCGTATGCACCTCTGTCAACAGTTGTCCTCACGTTGGGCTCATCTATGTGGTTAAAGGATTTTTCGGCTGGAGCACAAACTCGACAACATCCGTCTAAAAACCGGAATGCATTTCGCCGACTGCTTTCACTGCATACCACCCAAGAATTCTGGCATGCCGACGGAGTGAGACGCGTGGGTTGCGTCGATCGAGGGGGGCCTTGTGGAGGGGCGTGAACTGGGGCGAGACGGGTACGAGCTTTGCCTGGTTAACGCCATCATTCGTCGACTTAATTTCCCTATCTGTCCGTTGGCTAATCACTAACAAATCACAAGCAAATCAATAACAAATCGGGCCCGGAATTCGCTCATCGCCTGGCAGGTCAGCCCGGCTTTGATCTCGCCGCCTATAATAACGAGACGTTGAAAGTACGCCGCCGCAGCCGACAGAGGAAGCGCAGGTTGAGCATCTCCCTGCATGGCTGGCCAGCATCAGAAGCAGTAGCAGCAGCAGCAGCAGCAGCAGCAGCCGCGGTCTGCGTGAGGCTGAATCGGAAACGACGGCGGCTAATAATAATGGTATTTTAATCACACCTGTTCGGAGATCAAAGGCGCCGCGCCTGCGTGACGCCGCTGGGAAAGGCGCCGAGCATCGATGACGGAAAAGTCTGCGAGTATTCTCGGAACGTTGGCATTGGATTTGGAAGCGTCGGAGAAGTGATGTCGTCGGCGAAAGATAAATCAAAGGCCGCAGCGCTTCTTTTAATCCCACGTAGATGGGATGAGATGGAGTCTCGGATCATTTGCTGCGCTCTCGACCAACAGAATTTCTCTGAGGAGGTGTGGTCCCAGGCTGCGGGTCTTATAGTGACTACTACGGTGGCGCAATCATCGGAAGAGATATTGGTTCAATGGAGAATGAAGGATTCTTGTCTCTGCATTTGCCAACACTTAGTTACATATTTATGCACTGTAACTATATGTATGTACGTATATGTGCATCCATGTATAATAGTGCGTGTATGTACAAATGTACGCATGCATGTAGGCCAATGTATGTATGCATGTATGCATCTATGCATATATGTATATATGTATAATAATAGTAATAATAATAATAATAATAATAATAATAATAATAATAATAATAATAATAATAATAAATTAATGCTGTGGCGTTCAGCGGTTCCTTTGCCAAAGCTCTAGCCGACACGGATGAGGTGTAGCCGTTCCAGAAACATAACACTTTTAATTTCTAAGCCCTTGCAATGGGGGAATGAAGTACCTCAGGGGAAAATAATAATAATAATGATAATAATAAAATAATAATAATAATAATAATAATAATAATAATAATCTTTTCTTTATTTAAGCGCCTGCTAACCGCACTGTGCTGTACAGTGAACATACATATAGTAGAAACGGCAGCCACGCAGGGCGCCTTACATACATGTATACAGTAGAAGCACATGATAACAGTTTTACAGGAGTCGAAAATAACTGTTTTTATACGGCAGCCACAGGGCACCAATCATGGCCTACTATTCATCAAACCACCGCCACCACCTAGCGAGTGGAAGGCTGAATATTGTATTGTATTGTATTGTATTGTATATAGGCATTTATAAAGCGCCTCTCGTGGTATAGAGTCTAGACCATTCAGAGGCGCGAATAAACCTTACGGGGTCTCCATGGTTCGATCTTGGTACCTACTGCTCTTCTCTGTATGTATGCATGCATGTAGGTCTGTGTATGTATACAAGGATGTAGGTCTATTTATATATGTATGTATGTATGTATGTATGTATGTATGTATGTATGTATGTATGTATGTATGTATGTATGTATGTGTGTATGTATGTATGTATGTATATAGATACCCGGACTGTTTTGCTAATGTAACTGGAAATTCAGTGTAAAACTACTTTGCGATTTACGACACAACTATATTTAAGTTTAAAAGGCTCGTCGTCCAGGGATGTAACTTTGCTATTAGAAGGTGGGGTATTAATTTATTCCCTTTTCTTGTTTCTTGTACTAATTATTCGTATTTGCAAATTTTTTTAGCGCCATTTCCAGAGTAACTCACCAGAGGCGCTCCACACTAAACTTGATGTTGATTTATTGTATATCAAAAAGAGGGATACAAAAGTGAGGTTTCTCAGATTAAAAAGTGAGGTATCTCAGATCAAAAAGTGAGGTACCTCATATCAAAACGTGGGGTGCTTGAGACCAACGAGTGAGTACTCAGATCAAAAGTGTAGTACCTCAGATCAAAAAGTGGCGCACCTCAGATCAAAAGATTGTGGTACCTCATATCAAAAAGTGGAGTACCTCAGATCAAAAAGTGAGGTATCTCAGATCAAAAAGTGAGGTACCTCATACCAAACGTGGGGTTCTTGAGACCAACGAGTGGGTACTCAGATCAAAAGTGTAGTATCTCGGATCAAAATGTGGCGCACCTCAGATCAAAAGTGGGATACCTCATATCAAAAAGTGGGTTATCTCAGATCAAAAAGTGGGATACCTCATATCAAAAAGTGGACTACCTCAGATCAAAAAATGGGGTACCTCAGATCAAAAAGTGGGTTACCTCAGATCAAAAAGTGGGATACCTCAGATCAAAAACTGGGTTACCTCAGAACAAAAAGTGGGGTACCTCATATCAAAAAGTGGGCTACCTCAGATCAAAAAGTGGGGTACCTCAGATCAAAAGGCGAAGTACCTCAGATCAAAAGTGGGGTACCTGAAAGTTCTGTCTTTTGGTTAGTTTATTTACTCATCACTGGAAATCATCGGAATTTCTGAATAAAATCACTGTATTATATATATATATATATATAATATATATATATATATATATTTGTGTGTGTGTGTGTGTGTGTGTGTGTGTGTGTGTGTGTGTGTGTGTGTGTGTGTGTGTGTGTGTGTGTGTGTGTGTGTGTGTGTGTGTGTGTGTGTGTGTGTGTGTGTGTGTGTGTGTGTGTGTGTGTGTGTGTGTAAAACACCTTATGTATTTCCATCCAGTTTCTATAATAATTTAGGTGCCAGATAGGCTCAGAGTGCAAATCATGATAACGGTGATGTATATCTTTGGATTATATTACACAGTAGATTACATGTAGATTAGATGGAGTGATTTGGCGCAATATGTGACCAATGCTTCAACGACTGATAACCCGTAATACCGGTTCAGCCGGCCAACATGTGTAATAACCGCGACGACTTAACACGGAACCCGAAGGCAAGTGAGCAGAGTGAGTCTCTGCGCTAAGATAGATTAAGTCAATGGTTATCTGCGGTTCTGTTTATGCAGTGAATTCACTTAGCGCATGGTGAGATACACCCTAGACTATGAAAACATGGTCGTATATATACGCGTATACATGGTTGCTTCACTGTTACTGCTCGTAGATATCTGTAGTAGTCAATGTATTCTTAACGGCGTATACAAAGTAGCGTTTGTTTCTTACTAAGGGCTAAACAGCCTGGTATCATATATGGGCCTACTCGTGTAGGTTATATAGTAATAAATTCAATAGCCTTAGATTCCAACAGCTATGACTACTATAACATTTGCATACATTAGTCAACTGTTTTGGAGCTATTTATTTATTTATATTTATTCCGGATATTTCTATAGCGCCTCTCGCAGTCAACTACTACTCAGAGGCGCCCCCGACTACAGCATTTGATAATGTGCCGGAATTTTCACGCCGAAGCGCCATGAGCAATCGCGAGTGAAGAACTTGCCCAAGGTCCGTACGCAGCGGCTATAGAGTGGGATTCGAACCTGCAACCCTACGGTCACAAGGCGCCGAACTTACCACTGAGCCACCACGCCCCACATTAAACTGCATTAACTGATAATTTTTTTTATTTAAATATATATAATTGTTTTGATCACTTTGCCTGTTAACGGCGTCAAGTTGAATGGCATCTCACGAGGAGCATTTCCATGAAATCATAATCTGGCATCAGGACTCGGAACTCCACTGGACATCTCTGAGATGACGCAACGATCGTAAATAAGTGGGTGCCCTTTGTTTAGCTTTAGATGAGCTCTTTAGAAATTTCGAGATCACGATTACGATTATGTAATTCCGACGGAAGGAATATTGGATACCCTTGATAACCGAAATAAATTTCACGCAAAGAGTAATACAGGTTCGTGTCTCCCCTGAAAGGATAACTGTGTAGTAACCTTGAGCAAGTCCTTCACTTACAATTGCTCAGCGCCATCGATTGATGCTTGGTCATCAGATAGTATCGCTTTATAAATGCGTAATAATAACAATAACTATAGTTTTGATTGTCACACAATTGACGTCTATATCAACCACAATAGTCTCTTCTGCTATGAATCATCACATATAAGATTTCTAATCTGCCCATATCTACATTCCCATACAATCACGTGGACTCTGATAAATTTTCCCGCGCCATTGAGCAGACAACATTTACGAATTCTTCCGACGTTTCGCGTTCAATCAACCGGAAATAAAGAATCGGATGTCTTTCTGTTATTGCTTCCGGTCCAGCAGAGGGAAGGCTGAATCGACCGGGCGTGCGATTAACGGCGCGTGACGACACGCTTGAGTAAGCACGACGACACGACTGAATAGGTCAGACAAAAGACTTTCATATCGCAAGAGACGTACTTCTGCTCATAACCAGTGTAAGACTGATGCTATCTGTGCACTCCGAAAATATAATATCTGATAACTGCAGACATTATTATTGTGGCCATGTATGTATGCATGTATGTATGTGTTTAGGTATGCATGTTTCTATATATGTATGTATTCATGTATAAATGTATTATGCTTGCATACTTGAATGCATTTGTATGTACAATCTGTGTGTTCACGCATATATTATATATGTATATTTGTGTATGTGTATGTCTTTTTGGGTATGATTATGTCTTTTTGGATGTATGTATGCATAAATGTATGACATTATATGCATGTATATATGTATGTATGTGTATACACATATTATTCATATATATTTCAGCTGTGTATCTAGACAATTTATATATCGCCTTTCAAGAGCCGCACAAAAGCGCCGTCTATCGCATGGTCTTCAAGTCAAGAAATATTCATCAGTATACTATGCAACAATGCTCAGATGCATAAATAATATCTGCAATTTTATTCATATGCAAAAAGTCAACATGACTGTCTGGTTAAAAATTACACTGAATTGGTGTGCTTGTCTACAAGTATATCACCAGACACTGTGTGCAAAAAAGCATTCTGGACTCATTAGTGCATGAATGGCGTTGATAGAGTAGCGCCTCTGAGTAGTTCCCTTGAAGTGGCGCTATATAAATTTACGAATGAAAAAAAGAACGTGAATTCTATTCACTTTCATAAAAGACAGGGTATTGTGTTGTCTTTTATTGTATTCGGGCATTTATAAAGCGCTTCTATATAGCGGGAAAGCCATTCAGAAACGCCCCAGTGCTATAGAGACCCCGAGAGAAGAAGCAAGTTTTTAAGGAAGGTCAAAGAGGAAGAGTATATAGTATACTGAAGAGTTGAATGTCACCATAAGATGGACAACTTTATATATATATACACAGAAGCTCTCAGATTTTGTATTCGTGGCAAAGGGATTCTTGATGAGCTGTAATAGGCACATATTGCATGCCTATTGTTTGTCTTACCGATAATCACTAACCTTAATAAAATACTCAACAGAAATGTAATTACAGCTCATCAGACAATTCAAATTGTGTTATGTGCACGCACTCGTATTTTAAAAATGACGACAATTAGCATACACTACAAAGCTAACATTTAGCAGTTTACTTACTTACCGCTCACCACGCCTTATTCAGACACAAAATCTTTTACCCCAAAGACAATCTTAGAGTTGATTAAGAAAGTGGTTTCCAACCTTTTCCACAGAGCAAGGCACCCAAACTATAAAGTCATTCGGTCAATAGCACCTCGCCTTTGTTCATTTATTTTTTCTTCCAGTTTTTTAAAAGTTTTAATGACGAGCAATGTCCGTTGTATTAAACAGCAGTGTTGCAACCATCTATGCACTCTACTTTAAATTTAAAAAATAGTTTTTGGCTTATATGTAGTGATAATCAGTAGTTTTCACATTTTTAACAGAAAAGGCTGCGCGAATATTAACTAGCCGTGGTATAGTGGTAGCCCTAATGAGCAGGTTCACGACACCCTTGGGAGTCGCTGTACCCAGGTTGGGAAATACTGCTGACTAAGATATGACATCCTATGAATTTTAATATCCAAGACCCTTACCTTACAGAATGCCAACTGCTTGGTGGCGTTACAATCGAAGAAATTGTATACACCCAATCAGCAAGGTTGTAATTATAGAGGAGCTCAATTAATATGATGAAATATCTTACCCTGTTCTTAATCATACCTTCCGGTAGGTGGCGAGGCTGTTTTCTTTATTGAACACCACATTCGCGAGTTAATTAAGGCAGACGGGAAGTGTTTTAGATAGCGTGCACATGTATACTCTGTAAGTTCTTTGTTTTGAAGTCTTTGCTTTGTGATTTAATTTTTAGATATTTGCTCTGTCTTGAAATATTTGCGTGGTGAGTTTAGACATCAGAGGTAAGACGAAATTTTGAACAGTCAATATAGCTGGAAAGACGTGCACTGAGCTAATGAACATTCTAACCTAATCTTGATTCGTGGCGCATAATTCACAATTTTTTCAAACTTAGAAGACAGTATTCTTGCAAATACTGAACGATTCTGCAATGTGTAGGCCTAAATTAAAATTTTCTGCATATAAATACAGAAATATCTCAAAACCACGATTCAAACTTCACAATTCACGCAACGTAATTCAGAATTCACTTACAGCCATTCGATGCAATCCGTCCTTGTGATGATAAGGAGGAGCCACATACATCCAGTTACACTAAAGGCCGCCATTTTGCATGGAGCGGATCGTCGCTTCCGGTGAGTTGTTTTTACTAACAGTTGCCCGAGGTTCGCCTCTATTGACACTCGGAATAGGAGTGCGATTGCACCATTTGACAGCGGGATTAGCCTCGACTTTCAATTACCTTTTGAAACAGTAATGACAGTTTAATACAGCAACGTAAGGTAATTACTACTGATATATGATTGCATTGCTTACACATAATACAGTTACAAACAGGCAACTACTATCGCTATGAAGGCATAGCTTATATTTAATAGAGCAAAATAGAGACAGCCACTATCGCTATGAAGGAATTGCTTATATTTAATACAGCAAGATAAAAGCAACTATTGCCGCTTTGAAGGCATTGCTTATAATTAATAGTGACCAAAGTTACCTTACTGACGGAGAAATAAAATGACTGAATGCTATAGGGTAGCACATGTAAATGTATAAATGTTGAAAATATTGTTCAAATGCACACGAAATTACAATATTCCCACATAAACACAAATGTACCCAGATATATAAACTAAATGCATGATTATATATGCATGCATACATGCATACATACACACACATACCTACATACATACATAGGCCTACATACATACATACATACATACATACATACATACATACATACATACTTACATACGTGCATACATACACAGATTGCATACATACATGCATGGTGGTAAAGGAAATACGAGCAAGGTATTGGTCGTATTGTCGCTATATAAAAGCGTGTACATTTACATTTATTTTACATAAATAAACTTGAACTTCACGAGCTACTGTTTACTGATTGCATAGATTTGAATAATCTGCACCCATACTGATAGCATCAAATGGCAAAGCTTATCTATTTTGATCAGGGTCTTTGGCGTTTTGTTACATTTTTATACAAAATTCGATTTATACCCTAAGTCCCTTGACTGCCGAATTTGCAAAACCAAATGAGCCTATTATTTATCAACATCTGAATGCTATCACAGTTCACGCTTTTTATCAAACAAAGTGTTATTACAATACAAAACATTCTTCAGATAAACTGTGTCTCGCATTGTAAAATATATTCACAACGCACCTGATAGTCATTTAGGAATCCCTTGTAAGAGACTGTTAAACGACGTTTACATAAATGCACAACAATAAAAACACTAGGCCTATATAAGCTATGCAACATAATGCGTATTATACAATGTGTCGTATTGACACAGCACAATACAAGTCATTGTCCACAACACGATATGAAACAATAAGATACGCGGCGATAACATTATGAAATGCAATGTGGATACAAAGTGCTTACCGTTCGTGTAATGTTGAATCCAATGGTGTCTGAATTGCTGTTCTACGAACGCTTAGTCTTTCAAAATCGTTACGTAGAATATGTAGCAAAGTTCTCTTTTCAAAAGACTGCAGATACAGAAACGTTCAAAAACGGGCTTACCAAAGTTTCAACAAATAATTAGCTGAATTTTATAGAGATTCGGGATTCCTGAGAGACCTAATAACTTGAAGTCGTAAGAAACTCTCGAGTGATTGTGTTATCGTGCCTGATGCTTTGTTAGACAACCTAACACTTTGTCTTCACAAGTAATCCAACTTTTGACCCCAAATCGTTGATCATAACCCAACCCCTTCTGAATCCATTTTCGTCGCAAGTTGATTAGATTGCGTGCAAGATACTTCCGTGAAACTGTGATCTAATCCTGAAAAGTCTTTGTCGTTTTGAACGCTCGATTTCTCTGTCTTTTTTGTTCTTTCCTTGCTCCTTTCTTCATTTATTATATACGTTTTAAATGAGCCGATCTACATAACAGGCGCTTCTTGGAGGGCTGGCCTCAACTTGAGACTGGAACTTGCTGCCGTGGCCTGATGAGATTTTCTCCGCCTCGGCGTCTTTGCCAGCTCTTTCTAATCTTACATCCGTACTCTAGTCGTATATCGTGGATGAGGAATGGGATTCGCCCATGTCATGTTGAGACTGGTTCCCCGGCCGACGATCGTCGCTTGTTCGAGAGCTGCGCCAGCCTCATGCGCTGCGTGGCACCATACAGAGGGTCCAGCATTCACGCTGCACTCAGAAACAAAACGCATCGGATAGAAGCTTAAATACCCAAGGGAAGACAACGTTAGGAAAACTGCCACTATGTATCACGTCCCCGTTTTATATGCTGTTCATGATCTAAACCTAAAACAAGACTGTTTCAACATGCTTAGCCGTTGTAGTCTGGGTTCTGGCGTCTCTGACCAATCGGTGAATCTCGACCCTACCTCCCCAGCGAATGACGAGTTTGACTCAAGCTTCATTCAAACCAACCATTGATTTATAACACGTGCATTATGACAACAGAAGAAGTACTTGGATTATATTTCACTAGATTGTTTCAGTGTCATATTGTATCGGACAACTCTAGATTAGATTTGGTTCCTTCCGTCAACAGTTGTGGTAGAAAGAACTCGGTTATATAATTCTAGACACGACATCTTCTGCTTCAGCTTTCCATTCCATTCCCTCCACGTGACCGATAAAATCCTCTCGTTCGCCGAAATTTCACTCTTTTATATCCCACCTATATTAGCCAGTTATCTGGGTCCATCCACCTCATCCGCTCTTGCTCACTTCGCCCTATACTTCACCTTCTTATCGACTACATCACGAGACGTATCACTTGTCACATACTCCTATAGTATTGTTACTCGTAGTCGCTCTCCATCCGAACTGCCCCACTGATCATTATGCATGTATATATGTGTAATTTTCGGTAGGTTACAAGGGATACTGTACCTCCACTGTTTGGATTGGAGTACCGTAGCCTCGTGCTTCATTCCATGTGCACGGATGAACATTGCTCATCATGAGGTATAGTTTATGTTTGGCATTCTCCAATGACTTCTCACACTGCATGTATTAATATTTAATAAATCTATAATCGTTATCCAAAAATTGAAAGAGGGAAGATTTTGGTACCCCACTTTATAGACTAAAGTTATACGCCTTTGTCACCGATATTTGTTTTTTGTTGTCAGGGAATAAGCTGCTTTTCCCAAAACTTTCTAAGTAGCGTTGAAGAAAATGCATGGTTTACAATTCCGCTCATAGTCACTTATATGGCTCTTGGAATCGATTTGTTAAGTTACCAAATTCTGTTTCTATTGGCCTACTTCTCAATTAAGAAACTTGCTAACGTACCTCACCAGTTTGCTGGCAAACATTAAGCGTTACCATGCATGGCAAAATGTTCCTCATTGAAGTGGTCCTCTATCACACTAACTGCCTGTGAGTTTACAGATGTAACTGAATCTAGCTGACCCGATCTCAGCATCGTCCATTTCATTCAACGCCTGTGAACAAACTAGTTCTCTTGACATACATTTGTGGCACTGAGACAGCTATGAGTGCAGATTTAATTATCCCGAATGCTCGCCCGAGCCAACAAAAGCATCAGTGCAGTAGAAGCACCGATCTTACTAGAAGCGGTGCAGTTGTTCGCGTCGTCCAGCGGAGGCTGGTCCCGTATCAGCGGGAGGCCGAGCGGCAGATAACCACACACAGGGGGCCGAGAATTTTAGTGGTTGTCTGGGTCGTGTCCATCAACGGCTGGAGAGGATGATAGGCGGGATTGACAGACACATTACATGGAAGTAGAGGACTGACAAACCAACCGATTTGTCCATCCGTTGACCTCCGCACTGACCGACCACAGCTCCTTGATATTAACTCCTCAGTATATATATTTATGTAGCATGCACACGCGATACACTACTATATATATATATATAATATATATACACGGCCATCTTAATAAAATTGCCTCTGTATATCTGTACAGAAACAAAGACTTTCACAAATGGGTGAATACACTGCATGCGCAAATATAATATGCTTTTACATAGGCACATCTGTAGACGTATATACTAAGCGGTTTTGCGAGGTACCTAGAAAAGACGTCCGCTGAGTGTCCACATACATACATACATACATACATACATACATACATACATGCTTACATACATACATACATGCTTACATACATACATACACATGCATACATACATACATAGTATTACATACATACATTCATACATACATGCATACATACATACATGTACATAATTATACACGTCTGTGAATGCATCTATAGACAGGCGCTCATTATCTTTTCGTATACGCCTTGAGTCGGCAAAGGAATTAGGGATAATAATATTTGGTCATGGACACGGAGCGCTTGATAAATTATTATTATTATTATTATTAATGAGCTTTTATATAGCGCCCCTTCAAGGTTATCTACTCAGGAGCGCTCCTAGTCCAACCACGGCTAAAGAGAGTAGTTTTTAAGTTTGCAAGAAACAAGGTAGAGTGAGTCATAGGGACCAGGCGAAGTGCAACAGGAAGGCCATTCCAGGTTGCAGGTCCAGCGACCGAAAAAGAACGTCGCTGCATAATGGCTGTCCGCGTGCGGGGGACCAATAGCTCGGCCTGGTCAGCCGAGCGAAGAGCAGATCTCCGCAAGACCCCCGAGGTAGAGCGACACAACTCCCGCAGGTATGGGGGAGCAAGTCCCTCTAGACAACGCCTAACCAGTGCAGAGACCCTATAGGCGATCCGCAGCGGGAAAGGGAGCCAGTGCAGAACATATATATGAACTAGTGTAGTTGCCCGTCATAATTATGACGTGACGACATTGTATCATTATAGGCCTATATGTATCGTTGGTTAAAATGCTCTGATTGCCGTCGTCAAGACGACCGTCGTCAAGACGACAGTATAGTGACGTCACAAACGGTTTCACAATAGAACAGAAAGGCTTTGTGACGTAGCGTTGTACCAGGACAAATTTGCATATAAGGAAACTATATGTATAGATAGGGCCTACATTTCCTGCGCTTGTCGTATACATATGCATTTGGTGTTTGCTGAAGCGTTTACGTAGATGAGGCCATACATACATACATACTCCGCTTGTGCCCTGGGATCTCCTGGCCTGTTTCTTGCAAATCTTAAAACTGTCTCATTTGAACGAATGAATGAATACATACATAAGCTTACATACATACATACATACATACATACATACATACATACATACATACATACATACATACATACATACATACATACATACATACATACATAAGCTTACATACATACATACATACATACATACATACATACATACATACATACATACATACATACATACATACATACATACATACATACATACATACATACATACATACATACATACATACATACATACATACATACAAACATACATACATACATACATACATACATACATACATACATACATACATACATACATACCTATAGATATGCTACTTATCATGTTCATTCTATATTAGTACATTATTGCGAAGGTGTAGCTCAAGCATTACTATAACCTAGGCTAAATATAGTGAGTGTCCATGCACAAACATGCACGTATAGCCATATATACTCAGAAGCTTAAAGGTTGGCTTGGTTGACACTAGTAGTGTACGAGACTCAGGACTGCAGCCCATGTCGGTTGAGTTTCCCAAACTCTCCATGGATGAATAGTATGTGAGATTTTCGTGTCTGCTGACATCACTATATATACTTGACCCTGCAGAGGCAAATCCGAGGCATGCAAACCATGCCTCCTTGCAGATGTCCGGAAACATAGCAGAGGAGCTTGACATTGAATTCAAACGGAGAAAGATGAAAAGATTTAATGTACATGTAAGTAATAAATTGCGTAAGAAACTAATCACGTCATATTACATAACTTCAATCGTTATAATCATTTATATATATGTAGGTATATGTGTTGGTCTGACTTTTCCAGGGCGCCTTCTAAGACTCACAGATGTGTTAAAACGTGTCTAACTAAAGCTCGTGAATAGTAAGATAGTAGAAACTGATTCGTCAGCTGTTTGTGGCACATTAGTGCGTGTTTTTTTCAGTGAAAGCCTGCTACATATGCAGGGGTTAAAGTGGAGTGGGAACTGTGGGAACGGCGTTTCCCATGGCACTGCTCTCGAAATTCTTTGCTTGCGTTCCCACTGCTCACGCATGCGTTCCAATGAAACTCTTCTTTGACTTTCCCACACCTCACCCAAACCACTTTAACCACTGTACATATGGATGGTATACAGTGCTCAAGATAGCGTGGTCGTTGATCAAAACTATCGTCGATGAGGTTTGTACAACAACGTCTGACCGTTAGGCTGATCGTTCTGCATTCTGAATCAAAATATTGACATAACAGTTTTTTTTACCTAAACCATATCGTTAACTGTTTCGTAGAGATCATAATCCTTCACGCACTATCGAAAAGTCTGGAGACAACCACGCTTGCGCAATAGCTGTTAGTCCTTGACCGGTCTAAACCAGTCATGTAGGGCATGCAGGGTATCAATGGGCCACAAGAGCGCAGGGACACGAATGGGAACAGCTAAATTTACCACGAGAGTCATTATTGGTCGCAGCACAACGCAGACAGGCGGTACGTTGGATTTCCATTTTCCAGCTTGCTTGCTAATTTAGCACTTTCGAACTTGTGTGAGCAATTAAAATGCTTAAGTACGTTGTGTGTGAATTAATTATTAGAATGAACACCATTGTCTACGATTTCTTACGTAGCGCACTATCATTTTTCCCTTCAAAATGTCAATACAGGTAAGATAACAGCATGAATCAAAGAAGAACAATTGTTTAAAAGTTACTCCAATTATGTAAACGACTTCTCGATGTATTTCTCATAATATTATGTCTCTTTTAACACCATAGTTGTTAAAACCGTTTTTCGTTTGTTAGGGCCTATTTGTTTCCCAAAATTTCGTTTCTCGTTTTTTCAAATTTTTTCTCGTTTTTGCGTCTTTTTTATGTAACTTTATTCATATAATATTGTCTGTAACTTTTTTATATTTTGTTTAACTTAATTTTTGTCTGATGTCCCTTACGTTGTGTACGTTCTTTCGAGGATTCAACAAATTAACGTCATTATTTACGTCATCATTTCAGAAATAAATACTTTATTAAATAGCACAGTACAAGAAATTAAATTTTAATTTTTTTCTAAGTTATCCAAAATGCCAAAAGAAAAGGGTACGGAATGGATTCACGTTACTTTGATCAACAAGACAAAAACTCAGCATTGGCTAAATTGAATCAAGTTTTAATATAAGTAAAAATTTTATGTACAGTTTTTAATTAAGTAAAATCTATACCTATAAAGTTTAATTTTTAATTGTGTTAGTTTATATCAACGTGGACTCATGTTGACTTATGCCTACAATTTAAATTTGAAAAGATTTCAATATTTTTAATTTCTCAATTTCTTATTAAACCAAACTTATAAGAAATAAAATAATTGCCGTAGATTAATGTTACCTAGTGTTTACTAATAAAGTAGTGCTATTTGCTGATTAAATTCAGTTTAAAAAAATTTAATTTAAAATTGCAGTACAAGATGTGACAAAGTAAAATTATTTTCTATTTTCGTTTTTCCTTTATTTATTTCTTTGAGAAAAACGATATGTCCCGTTTTTCAGTTAGTTTCTAACGTTTTTAACAACTATGTTTGACACAGTTCAGTTATACAAAACTGCAGATAATAGTAGCCATGGCATGACCATTCCCAGCTTATCCTCATCGTTAAGATCCTCTCGTTTGGCCTATTCTTCTGTGAAACGGAGGGTAGTTAAAAGACCGTCTAAAATACATATAAGCTCATTCCTCTGGTTGTGGTAGTGCAAATGTTCGAGAGTATGAAATGGATGTTCATTCTGCTGCGGAAGAAAAGAATCCAGGAGACTAAATTCAGAATTTAAAACCTCGATTCCTCGGTGCTCTCCAGTTAGCATGATTATATCATAAATTCCAGTAAACTGCACAGAATTCAATCGACTGAGGGATGATAGATATTGGCGTACAATGTTCCCACTCATATCGATCTCTAGTAATTTTGTGTGAAATTCTTCTTTGTGAGAAAAAACCAATACCACGTTTCCGTTTAATTTTGGAATTACGTCGACAACGTAATATCTGCCCTCGTGAACATATGGAGACAACATCACTTCATGTTGCAAGGAACCATTTGCATTGTATATGCTTACTGAATCAGGACCAGTATTCCGCCCTTGCTCTTGCTTTGAAACGATTATTACGCTACAATTGGCAGAGAAGCGTATCATGTCAATCGGCAGCCTATGATCATTAATCCATGGTGATATGTTAAACTGCATGTGTTCATCTTTCGTAATGCGCGACACTGAAAGAAGGCAGATCTCGTTTAGTAGCAATAAATACACGCAGTTTGACACGTTGCAAGCTACCATGTAAAACGGATATGTTGATGGTGGCATATTGATGACAACCTTCACCTCTTCTGTATTGTTGCGGTTGTAAACATAAATAACACTGTCCAGACCAGGTGGTGTGTGGATCATAAATATTTCATCCTTTAGTGTAGTCATAGCGAAGACTTGTGACTGGATCGGAGACTGATGCAAAATTTCCAAACGAATCGTCTGCTGGGCTGAAAATAACACTCTGCTTTATTTATTGAGCAAAAGAAATGACTCGTAATAAAACGTTAATTCTTAAAAGGTGAAATATAATTATCAAATACACGCATTCATGCATTTAGCCTACACGTGTAAAGACTAGTCAGAAAATTGACTGTGCTCTACATGCTACTTCTAACGTCAACGAGGAGCATTCGCAATTAACTTCAAACTTAAAATGAACTTGAATCATAGATACGCTGTATCGGACGACGCGCAGGAAAGTTAGATTTTGCACGCAGAGTGCGCAGTTCTGCAGGCGTGTGTCAATATGGGCTGTAGTAACTTATCTAGACTGATCCATTTATATTGTTCGTGTGTGTACGTGTGACAGTCTTGCTGCCGTAGTTTTCATATTACCATGCTTGATTGTCAATTGAGAGGCGGAGTTCAAATTCCCGCCAGGGCAGAAATTTAGTTTAAGATTTCTGCTCCTTCTTTCATACGCTGCCGATTCAACCACTGAGAGCATACCGTCAGTTGGAAGGGTATACGCGACGGGGCAGTGGGCTGAACACGAGCCAAACTCGTAAATATAATCTAAAAAAATTCTAATGAGCAACTCAAGCATTGCATTATTCTTGGCTGCCTCGGTTTTACCTTAATTAAGAGTCTTGACGCAATTATTTTATTAAGTTCCAATTTTAAGGTCTTCTAATATCGTAACCAAGAATAAAACATAATTTGAGTAAAGCTTCTTTATTTCATGAACTAACCAGTACCGTCTAGAGTTCTGTGAAGTTTATTTCGGAAGATGTTGGTCGTAAGTATGCTGTTCCATTGCGAACAGACAGTTCTTAGTCGGCTTATCACCAGATCAGCTTTTTCTTTCCACACACTTCTGGCCAGCATCAAACCCTTCACTTCCATAGCCACGGCTTTAACGAGGATACGTTCAAGAAGCTCCCTCGGTACATCTTGCACCTGCAGCAATGCACATAGAGCAGACTTTCAATGTCAATTTATTTTAGGTTTAGCTGAATTAAAAACACTTGGAAGAACTTAACTCAGCCCAGAACTTACTTCTCACTTCAAAAACTGATTCTGGTTAGTTGGCTTATTCAAAAGTTTAAAAGGGAGGAGAGTAAGCAAAACCGAACCTTTCTTTGGCGGTTTTACTTTGGTGGCATTATTAGGCAGCATACAATTTTCTCATTTTTACGACCTTCTATAGTAGTTACTGAAATTGTTTTCAAATATTCGCATTTTAACCTGTTTTCATCGGAAAGTTCCAAACAAATTAGATACATCCTTATACTGATTTGAAATTGTATTAATTAGTGACTAATTCGTTACACAGTTTACGCTCAGCATATTGGAAGCCCAGACCCAAGATTCAGATGACGAACACATCGTATGCTGAACCCGGTGTACGACGGTTAAGGAAAACAGCGATGGACCCTATGGTAACAGGATCACCTAGACGTCTTGATAGACTGAAACGCTATATTGTGTTGAAAGCGGCGTAGGATGTTACGCATTTAGCATAACTTGCTGTCTTGGTTTCGAATCTATACATACTACTGAGTTATAGTAGGCCCCTAAGGCAATTTGGCTAGAGCAAACACACGGCAACAATCAAACTATAACCCTCTTTCTTCAAGCAATTCAGAAAGTTTAGACCCTAGAAAGAATTTGGAATCACAGTTTAATGTCATGTAACTTACCGTTGTGTCACTCAGTGAGTCGAGTTTTGCAAATTTATCATTGTCTTCTTTTTGTAATAGTGCTAGAAGTTGAATAAGAAAGTAAACGATCTTTGTTAGTGCGAGACAAACGCCAGAACTTAACAACAACAACGCATAAAACAATGAAATATTGCACAATGTCAGTTTAAAAAAGAGGCAATATTATGACCATTTTGAAAAATGTAACCTAATGTATTGTTGCGATGTTGCGTGAAACTAAGAGCATAAACTTTGTATAGATCTGAAATTTTAAAAAACTAACATATTTGATATTTAAACAGTCATGAACTAGCAGTATCACAATATCTATATTTGCACAGTAGCACAATGCAAAAAGCTGGTCGTCACCTGTGCTTGCGTGGAGCCTATTCACTTTTGATCATGCGTAAACAAAGAAAAACTGTGCGAAGGATTGGCTAAGAAATTCTGATCAGCATTACTAAGTGTTCATCATAAAAAACTGATTTAGTCGCTGAAACTGCATACAATTATAAGGCGCACTAAAAATACTTTTTTGCATCCAACTTACATTTTGAGCCTTTATTCGTTTGCTTGTCATTATTGGATCCAGTTGATGTTCGTATCTTCAACAGAGTATAGGCTAAAGAAAGTAGGCCTATTAGGAGTAGCAGAAGAATTATAAACGTCATCTTTTCTCAATGAACGTCAATATTGCAAGAAATACCAAACGGTTTTAGGTAAACGCTGAGCAAATCGGAAGAGAATAATCAATCCAAGTGACATATTGTAAAAGCAAACCGCTTACGACGGAAGTCATACACTAATTCATAAGCAAATTATTAATTTAAATATATATATATTAAAATTAAAGAAGGGATCGTAGATTCGTAGGCTTGATTATTAATTTAAAATTACGTTAAACTTAAAGAAGGTGTCGAAGGCTTGAAACGGATAACGACGCCCGGAAAACATATTGTGACGTCACACACGGGATAATTAAATAGAGATATTAATTATTATTATAAAACAAACTGAAAAACCGCAGTTACGACGCAGTGGCGGCGCCAGGCAATCATACAAGTAACCAGTGCAGAGGGCGATTTACGCCTCGAACAAATTCTAAGCAGGGCAACAATTCTGGCAGGGTAACGACCAGGGCAAAGGCTTTTTTTTACCAGGGCATTTGGTCTGGGTCGCCCTGGTGTAGCGCTGACTCTGCTGCGACGAAGTCTGCGCCGCGTTCGTCAAGAATAAAGCTCCTGCTTCGGAGTCGAGTCTCCATCTCGAACGTGGCTCGGGTTGCGATTAAAAGACGACACCTGTCGAGGCGACCGCTCCTTCACCCTATGAGCCAATATAGCATTCGCGAGTGTTGATCTTATGTTGCGCCAGGGTGAAGTAAAATCCGGAAATTGCATGTGCTTAGCGCTAGTTGTAAACGCAAAGAATTGCCTATGGGTCGTCGGATGATTGGAATTGACTGGCACTAGGCATAATAACCATAGCCAAAGAATAGAGCGCGTGGGTGATCCTTCCTGTCTAAACAAATCTTGTTATCAGGGATCACTGAATGTCAGCAGATTATACTCCTACTGCGATCGAGCAAAGAATTCGGTTGTAAAATATGTTACATGTTTCACAAAATTTCACTTTTAAATTAAAAACTCTGCTTCTAACCCTGAAGAGTTAGCCAAGATCATCTAGCACTACTTACCGTATTCGCTAGAGCTGGCCTAAATTTGTTCGAGACATTAAGTGTTGTAGTTGCGTCTGTGACAACTGTATGATGAATAAACGAAAGTTGATTGATTGACATTGATTGAAAGTTGATTGAAAGTTGATTGAAAGTTGACATTGATTGATTCTTTGTCGCTCCTCGTACAAGCAACAAATACTGCATTCAATCAACCGACATTTAGCTCTTGTTGTGCTTTGCTTCAGAACACGTTGAGCACTCCAGGGGATTTTTTAAGAAATTTTCACTGGTGGGGAATTTTGAAAAAGCATTTTTCGCGCGTAATTTTATGTCAAAAAGCACTGAATCAGAGAAATCTTTCTGAACTGTGGGCCACAGGAATAATAACTAATAATTTATTTATTATAATATTTTCTATTATTTAATTTATTATTTAATGTCATAATTTAATTTAATATTAATTTAATATTTATTATTATTATTATTATTATTATTATTATTATTATTATTATTATTATTATTATTATTATTATTATTATTATTATTATTATTATTATTATTATTATTATTATTATTATTATTATTATTATTATTATTATTATTATTATTATTATTATTATTATTATTATATAATTGTCTAATAAACAAGAAACATTTAGTACAGCCATTTTCTGTTTTAACAAGTATCGTCCTTTACCTGGGTACGGTCCATCCTTCATCAGTTGAAGCTTCCTAAGAGCGCCATCTCTGCACGTCACTGTGTCACAAAGGACAAGATCATCTCGCTGAAATTGTTTCTGTAAAGTTTGGTATACACCCAAGATAACGCCCATTAATGCAGATATCCAAATTTGTCTGTCACTCCAAGTCTTTGTGAAACCTCGAGCTTCAGCCTTCTCTTTACGGTCCCCATTTTGCTCTAGTTTATTCCACATAGCCTTGGAACCATGAATGTTACTCAAAGGGCTATCGCATCAATTGTACCTGATGTTGAGCGAAACGTACTTTATGATGTCGAGGAAACTGTTTGGCATCTTTGAGCTCAGAATGCAGCAATGTACGAAAATATGTGGCTTTATGAGTTTCAAGATTTTAAGCCAAGGATGCTTATCGCTTCCCTTCTCCCATTCTTTATGCAGTTTGTCTCGATCTTTAACGGCATTGTTAGATTGCAAATGATCTACTATTAACTTTAAACGATCTTCACCATTAGCTCTGACACCTACTACGATGGGCACAGTGCCGTTTCTCAAATACTTTTTGGCCTCATCTAGGCCTATGTACTGACGGCACAATTTACAATACACATGCACACGCTTCTTTGAATCTTTAGTAGCGTCAAATATCTCTAGTTCGTTGTTGTTCTTTAATAAACTATTCAAGTCTAGCTTTATTCCTTTGTAAAAAGAAATATTGTTTCTTTTGTTCTGAACTTTATATCGCTTAACTGATGTCAAACTTTTCGGTTGACTAGGCCTATTTGACAAATCTGCTTCGGTAAGTCGAATAAAATCGTTGACATGTGTTGAAGACTTAGGCCTACTTGACGATGGATTAGCATCCAGACTCAAAAAATCATTGACGATTGACTTGCTGCATTTGCTACATCATTTGCTACAATTGACGATTCGCATTCGCTTGCTGCCTGACTCGCAACAGTAAACGATTGACTTGGTTCTTTACTCGCACAGGTTAAAAGTGAGTATCCAAAAGCAAATCTGCTTTGCGTTTCTTAGTTCTTTCTGTACTCGGCATGCTTGTAATTTAACCAATATTATTCTTGCGTAAATTGGATAAATCCCAATTTCTGTAAAGATTAGCTTTATCGTAACCACTAACCAAAATTCAGTTTTACGGTTTTAGTTGATTTTTAGTTTTCGGTTTTAAATGATAAAATTAGAAATATCAACACATCGAAGACATAAACAACAGCAAAGAGCAGACTACTGGTGACCAAAGAAATATAAATAATAAAGATTTAACGTCTGCTGCGGCAGACTATAATAATTGGTGACCAAAGAAATGTAAATTATAAAGATTTCACATCTACTGTGGTTTGCATTTACAGTATATCATATGCATAAGGTCACACAAATGACAAAAAATAATTATTTGGGACTAAAAAGGGCAAAATTCACTGGTGGGGAAAAGGGCAAGGACTGGTGGGGAATTCGAGAGGGCTGGTGGGGAATTTCCCCACCAGGCAACATGTTAAAAAATGCCCTGGAGCACTCGATCGTTCTCGATGCTGATCCAAAGCTCTGGAATTTACTGCCCAATTCTGTGCTTTCTATCGTTTCTTTAATTTCATTAAGTCTAAACTTCAGACTCGTCTGACATGTTTAAAAATACTTGCTTAACGTCGTCTGATATTCGACCTAGTTTTCTCGTGGATTAACTTTTTAATACGGTTTCACCATAAGCCACCATCAATGAGGCGCGCAGCTACGCGAAGAACCAGATCTAGGCACCCAACCCGGACAGCTGGGAGGCCAGCGTAAAGGGCACTACAATAGTCAAAACAATAGTCAAATTCCAGATCCATGGGTGTTGTGTTCGAAAAAGCTAAGGTTTTGGTCAACGATCACACCTAGGTTGCGAACATGAGAATTGGCAGTGAATGTGTGGGTGGATGCAGAGTCAAGGTGGAGGAATATAGAGACTGCTGCAACTCGCTCTTTCTGAACATAGACATCACCCAAATAAACCGCCTCCAATCTATTCAGAATGCCCTTGCCCGTGCAGTGACTAAAACCCCAAACACCACCACATCACTCCTGTCCTCATATCTCTCCACTGGTTTAAATGCCTGAACGAATAGAATATAAAGTCATATTACTCATCTACAATGCACTCCAATCCTCCCAGCCCTCGTATCTGTTCACGATCCAACCACTTCGGGCAACCCACTCCTCTTCTGCCCTAACACTTCTCCGTCCTTCAGTCACCTCATCAATAAAATTCGCGAACTGCTCCACTGCCATAGCAGTCCCACCCCTTTGGAACAAACTCCTACCAGTACTACGAGAAATTTCAGATCAATCCTGCAAACTCACCAAAACCTCATCTTTGCAATCTCTTTACAGGTCTTTCATTCAAAAGCGAAAACACTGCTCTTTCACAAACCCAATCCCTATTCCTCCTCTTCCCCTTATCTTCTCGCCGTTTCAGCCCTAAACACCATCCACCTTAGCCGTCTGACTGTCTGCCTGATAGACCCCTTTGGATCTTGACTTGGAACCGATTTCACCCCGCCATAATTAGACTCCTTCCGGTGGTCCAATTTCCGCCAACATTTAGTATGTTCTTCCACAGACCAAATAATCAGAAAATCAACATAAAACGTTTTCTTGCAATTTATTGGGTTCAATGCATTTATTTAGAACTCTGACCCTACTATACTATTACCGTATGTCTCTTTCAACACAGTTCAGCTATACAAAACTGCAGATAATAGTAGCCATGGCATGACCATTCCCAGAAATATAGAAATTATTTAATGTAAATTGTCCTCATCGTCAACATCTAGGTTTCGTTTGGTTTATTCTTCTGTGAAACGGAGGGTAGTTAAAAGACCGTCTAAAATACATATTAGCTCATTCCTCTCGCTGTCGCAGTGCAAATGATTAAGGTTATGAAATTGGTGTTCATCCTGCTGCGGAAGCCACAAATCTAGGAGATTAAATTCAGAATCTAAAACCTCGATTCCTTGAAATGGTCCAGTTATCATAATTATATCATAAATACCTGCAATATGCACACAACTGAGTGATGATAGATATTGGCGTACAACGTTGCCACTCGTATCGATCTCTAATAATTTTACATTATATTCTTCAACATCAGAAGAAACCAGTACCAAGTTTCCATTTGATTTTGGAATTACGTCGTCAAGATAATAATCTGGGGACAACATTATTTCATGTTACAAGGAACCATTCGCATTATATATGCTTATTAGATCAGGACCAATACCCAGTCCTTGCCCTTTCTCTGAAACGATTATTATGCTACCACTGCCGGAGAAGCGTATTATAGAAATTGACAGCCTACGATCATAAATCCATGGTGATATGTTAAACTTGTGTTTTTCATCTTTCGTAATGCGGGAGACTGAATGGAATTTGTTTAGCATATTCAGCACTACATGTACGCAGTTTGACACGTTGCAAGCTGCCAGGTTCACCGGATGTGTTCCTGGTGGCGCATTGATGACAGCCTTCACCTCTTCCATATTGTTGCGGTTGTAAACATTAATAACATAGTCTCGATCGAGCATAAATATTTCATCCTTCAATGTAGTCATAGCGTAGATTCTTGAGTGCATCGGAGACTGATGGAGAATTTCCAAACGAATCGCCTGCTGAGCTGTAAATAATACTCAGATTTATTTATTGCTCAAAGGAAATGACACGTAATAAAACAAGTATTCTTAAAACGTGGAACGTAATTATCAAAATACATGCATTCATGTATTTAGCCTAGACGTGTAAAGACTAGTCAGAAAATTGACTGTGCTATACATGCTACTTCAAACGTCAAGGAGTAGCACGCGCAGTTAACTTGAGACTCAAAATGAACTTGAATCGTTGATAGGCTACATGTACGTTCTTTCGAACGACGCGCGGGAGTTGGATTTTGTGCGCAGAGTGCGAAGATCTGCAGACGTGGGTCAATGAGAGCTGTACAGGGGCGTAGCAATGGGTTGTGCAGGTTGTGCAAAGCACAAGGGCCCCCGGCGGTCAGAAGGGCCTCTGGCAGCGAGTATCAATTTTAGCCTAGAAGTGAATCTACATGTACAGCAAGTTAGCAACAACGTGCACAGTAATAAACACTCAAATGATCAACCATCTTCGAAATTGCACAACTGTTACTCGTTGACTCTCATCTACATTCACTGCCATTCAGCGATGATGTCTGCACTGCCTACATGTTCCTGTTGACTTTGCCTGTGACTGTTGCGCCATGTGAACGATCATTTTCAAAATTGAAGCTAATCAAAAACTATATACGAAGTACAATGTGAGACGAGGGGCTGAGCGACTTGGCAATCTTGT
The DNA here is from genome assembly GCA_963556255.1 of Allolobophora icterica. Lineage (NCBI taxonomy): Eukaryota > Metazoa > Annelida > Clitellata > Crassiclitellata > Lumbricidae > Allolobophora > Allolobophora icterica. The sequence goes on from OY744612.1 coordinate 14,741,581, forward strand.
CAATAGAAATGAACATGCCAGAAAGCTTGACACTTCAAAAGCGGTAGATATTTTTGTGTAAGAGAAGGCGCGGAAACGATTTCGTTATTTTTACCAACCAACCCAACTGTTTCACAATTTGGCAGAATTGAAGAGTGGATAATTCATATTTTAGCAGTCAAGGCAGATGGAACAATGTTTTAGATTAATTATGCTCTAAACCTAGTTCAATTTTTTTATGCTAGCCTGGAGAAATAAAAATAAAATTTTTATAAAAATAAATCGGAGAAAATAATTGAAGTGTAATTATTTAATTATTATTTCATTGGGGTGCGATTTGTGATATTTGCATATTTTTCACGGTGCGAAATAAGCAAATATCGCAAAAGCGCCAAGCGTTTTTCGCACAGCGGTTTTTTTCAAATCGAAGGGGTTCAAGAGGCCCATCATCGAAGCTCTGCACAAGGGCCCCAAAAAACCTTTCTACGCCACTGGAGCTGTAACTTGTAACTTAGGGCTTTTACCTTAGTTAAGAATCCTGACGCAATGACCAAAATTCCAATTTAAGGTCTTCTAATATCGTACGCAAGAATAAAATTTATAAAATAATTTGAGTGAAGCTTCTTCATTTCATGAACTAACCAGTACCGTCTAAAGTTCTGCAAAGTTCATTTCGGAAGAACTTGGTCGTAAGTATGCTGTTCCATTGCGAACAGACAGCCCTTAGTCGGCTTATTACCAGATCAGCTTTTTCTTCCCACACACTTCTGGCCAGCTTCAAACCCTTCACTTCCATGACTACGGCTTTAACGAGGATACATTCAATTAGCTCCATCGGTAGATCTTGCAGCTACAGCAATACACATAGAGCAGACCTTCAATGTCAATTTATTTTAGGAGGTTAGGCTGAATTAAAAACACGTGGACGAACTGAACGCAGCCAGGAACTTACTTCCTACTTGACAAACTGATTCTGATTAGTTGGTTTATTCACAAGCTTAAAAAGGAAAAGAGTAAGCAAAACCGAACCTTACTTTGGAGGTTTTACTTTGTTAGCATTATTAGGTAGCATAAAATTTTCTCATTTTTACGACCTTCTATAGTAGTTATTGAAATGATATTGTTTTCAATTACCGTTTCAATTATTTGCATTTTAACCTGTTTTCATCGGAATGTTCCAAACAAATTGGATCCATGCTTGTGTTGATTTGAGAATGTATTAATTAGTGAGTAATTCGTTACACAGCTCACGCTCAGCCCCGTCCCAAGATTGACATGACGAACACAACGTATACTGAGCCCGGTGTACAACGGTTAAGGAAAACAGCGAGGTTGGCCTAGAGACGTCTGAATAGACGTCTGAATAGACGGAAACACTATATTCTGCTGAAACCGGTGAAGGCTGTGACGCATTAAGACATAACTTGCTGTCTTGGTTTCGAATCTAAATACTATTGAGTAATAGACAGGCTATTTGGCTAGGAAAATATCATGGCAACAATCAGACTATGAACATCGTTATTCAACCAATTCAGAAAGTTTAGATCCAAAGAAGAATTTGGAATCACAGTTTAATGTCATGTAACTTACCGTTGTGTCACTCAGTGAGTCGAGTTTTGCAAGTTTTTCATTGTCCTCTTTTTTTGCTAGGAGTTGAATAAGAAAGTAAATGATCTTTGTTAGTGCGAGACAAACGCCCAAACTTTATAACAACAACGTATAAAATAATGAAATATTGAATAGTATCAGTAAAAATCGATGCAATATTATGACCATTTTGAAAAATGTAACTTAACGTACTACAGTTATGTTGCGCGGAAATAAGAGAATGAACCTTATATAGATCTGAAATTTGAAAAAAACTAACGTCCTAACTAGCAGTATCACAATATTTATATTTACAAAGTGCCATGCAAAAAACTGGTCGTCACCTGTCCTTGCGTGAAGCCTATTCACTATTGAGTATGCGTAAACAAAAAAAACTGTGCGAAGGATTGCCTATGAAATTCTGATCAGCATTCCTAACTGTTCTTAATAATAAGGCGCACTAAACATACTTTTTTGTATCAACTTACATTTTGAGCCGTCATTCCTTTGCTTGTAATTATTGGATCCAGCTGATCTTCGTATCTTCGACAGAGTATAGGCTAAGTGTAGGCCTATTAGGAGTAGCAGAAGAATTACAATCGTCATCGTTTCTCAATGAACGTCAATATTGCAAGAAATACCAAACGTTTTTAGGTAAACGCTCAGCAAATCGGAAGAGAATAATCAATGCAAGTTATATTGTAAAAGCAAACCGCTTACGACGAAAGTCTTGCACTATACTTCATAAGCAGATTATTTATTTAAAATTATATCAACATTAAAGAAGGTATCGAAGGCTTGAAACGGATAACGGCCCCCGAAAAACGTATTGTGACGTCACACACGGAAATACTAAATATAGAGATATTATTTATTATTATAAAACAAGCTGCGACGAAGCCTGCGCCGCGTTCATCAAGAATTAAGCTCCCGTTTCCGAGTCTCAATCTCTTTGAACTGTGGCTCGGGTTGCGATTAAAAGGCGACGCCTGTCGAGGCGACCGCTCATTCACTCTATGAGTCAATATAGCATCCGCGAGTGTTGACCTTATGTTGCGCTAAGGTGAAGTAAAATCCGGAAATTGCATGTGCTTAGCGCTAGTTGTAAGCGCAAAAAATTGCCTATGGGTGGTCGGATGATCGAAATTGATTGGCACTATGGGCATAATAACCATAGTCATAATAATCGAACGCATGGTTGGTCTTTCCTGTCGTATAATAAGCAAATCTCCTTATCAGAGATCACTAAAATATGGCAGCAGACTATTCTCCTGGTACAATCGCTGTTTATCGAGCAATGAATTCGGCTGTAAAATATGTCTTACGTTTCACAAATTTCACTTTTAAATTAGAAACTCTGCTTCTTTGTCGCTCCTCGTGTAACCAACAAATGTTTTTATGTTTATGTTTATATTCGTTTATTGCTGGATTCTTAAAATCAAAATGCTCGATTCAATCAACCGACGATAACTCTTGTTGCGATTTGCTTCAGAAGATCAGAACACGTTGAGCACGCGATCGTTCTAGGTTACTGGTCCAAAGCTCTTGAATTCACTTCCCAATTCTGAGCGTTCGATCGTCTACTTTTAGTTGCATTCAGATCTAAACTGCAGACTCGTCTATTTCAAAATACTTGCTTAACGTCGTCTGACATTCGACCTATAGTTCTGTCGTGGATTAACTTTTTAATGTGGTTTCACCATAAGCCACCATCAGTTGATGCGTTGCACTTGACCAGAAAAGGCTCTAGAGAAGTCTTTATATGACATTAAATATCCTCAGCATCGATGCAATAAAATTAGATTAGAACCCAAGTAATTGGAAGACATCTGCAGGGGAGAAATGAAACCAAATTCATTTTGATCTCTGCATTAGTGTGAGTTTCCAACCTGTCAGAGTCGTTTAGTTCGCGTTTTATATGAAAACGGGCTTATAACACTGGAGGCACTAAGATTAGCTATTAATTTGGGCTTATTCTTTCGGCGGATTATTATGATAAATTGTATAGCCTAACACGCTGGTTTAAAAAGAGAGATACCTAAGTGTGATAACTTGTCTTGGAAATGCATCCTTGCCGGGATGCTATACAAATAGCCTTTTTGTATCTTTTATGTATTCATTCGTAATAACGTTCTCTTAATTCATTCATAACGGACATTTATATAGAGCCTCTTCAAGGAGTACTACTCAGAGGTGCTCGTGCTACTACTTAATTGGTTACATTGTTTTATTGTAATATGTAATACGAAGTATTATGCTGTAATATCTTTCTTGCACAGCGTTGTGCGTTTGCTAGCGCTTCTTAATTAAGAATATACTTACTTACTTACAGAGTTGATCCGCTAGTTGAACAGTACGTTATTTTTTAGCTGTGCATATGTAATTAGTTGGTACATGTAGGCCTGTGATATTCTTGCAGTAAGTCTCTCTCCATAATAGTACGCTTAGTGGTGTATTCACATGTTTCATTCACCTTAACTGAAATTGTTGTTTTCCTGGCAGACTGCCTTTACCATCAAATGTCTGTAATCTCAGACAACGTTTCAAGCGCTTCGATATCATTCAGTGTAAAGTCTGTGTTTGTATTTGAAACCTGGGATAATAACTATGCAATTTAAATAGTTTATGTGATTTGTATTTCAAGGGACAACATTCAGAGTTACTCAGAAATGTACATCATTAAAGAAACAATAAAAATAACATTTGCTGCTTTGTTGTAGGGCAACGAGGAAAGTAGGGAGAGAGAAAGGGAGAAATAAGGGACCATGGTTGCCTCAGCAGCGTCCTTTAGCCTCAAAAATCTTTACCAAGAAACTGTCTTCTGCCTTGTGTCCTCTATACAAACATACCCAAAGAGAGCAATAAAGGACGAAGGATGGCGAGTACAGTGCCGTCTTAACAGCATTGTAGGCCCTGGGCAAAGCAATGCGCTGAGGCCGTGCCCATCCACGGTTAGAAAAATTTAAAGGTTAGTAAAATTATAAACATTAATTTTGTAACTAAATGACTGCTTAAACATTGTCTTTTGGTCGTTCTAACAACAACAACAACAACAACAACAACAACAACAACAACAACAACAACAACAACAACAACAACAACAACAACAACAACAACAACAACAACAACAACAACAACAACAACAACAACAACAACTACAACAACTACAACAACCACAACTACTACTACTACTACTACTACTATTACTACTACTACTACTACTACTACTACCACTGCTACTACTACTACTACTACTACCACTGCTACTACTACTACTACTACTACTACTACTACTACTACATCGCGCTCCTGAGTAGGTAACTTTGAAGCGGCGCTATATAAGACCTCTGTAATAATAATAATAATAATGATAATAATAATAATAATAATAATAATAATAATAATAAAAATTATCGCTGTTATTTTATCAGCGATATAGGCGGTCGAATTTCTTCCATCAGTGGCGACAGACGCGAATCAACTTTTCTCTTTCAGCGTTTGTCCATCAGCATCCAACGCTATAATTTGGTTGCATTTAAAGGCACTTTTCCCACGCTTTCCCCCGAAGACGAGGCCTGACCCTCCAGTCCTAAATAATAATAATTTTTTCCAAATCCTGAGGGATCCTTGATACCTTGGGTAAAAAAATAATAATACCACCACTATAGTGCCACCACAACTAATACCACTACCATAACCGCTACTGCTATTATTATTATTTTATTAAGCATTTGTTAAGTGCCACTACTATCAAATGACCAAATATTAATCGATGCAGTTAAGTAATTGTGTGTGAAGGACTCGCGCAAGGTCCCTGCAGAGTTATCGTCTTAGGGGAGACTCGAACCCCAGCCCTCCGCGATACCTCCAGAAAAACTGTCGTATAAGCTTACTCACTGCGCTCCAGGGCACCAGCTGCGTAACAAAAGTGAAAATGTAAGCATGGCAGCAGAGCAACTCAACATTAATCATAATTATGATAATTTAAAGTAGGAATTGGTAGATGTCATTTCTATTAATTCGAAAGCGGTAAGTATCAACTATTACACTGTTATAATGATTATTATAATTTACTGACTATGGCATTTCGCATTTTGCTACTAGATGAAGAATATTCACATTTTTACATTAGAAACTTTACAATACGCAAACTGTAATCAATCTGCAGCTTTAAGACCAATTGGTTGAAAAGTCCAAGAAAACGTTCGTTAATGCTGTTTGTAGATTTATCGAAATATCGTAACACTATGGACGTTTGTTGAGTTTTACTAATGTCTTTTGTATCGTCTAATAAAAGCTTCTTTGACAAATGCTCGACGGATGAGTTGTGAATAGTCCGTACTTTTCGCCTGTTGCGTGCTACAAGTCAGAAAATCCTGTAGTTTCAGCAAACGGTGAACTTTCTTTGATCCACTAACGACAGCAAAATCAGTGTGCGGCATCCTGCTGAACAGAATATTCCAACCATGGAAATTCCGCAAAAAGAACTTTATAAAACAACGTTTGACTGATTTAGTCACTCCAAAATATTTCCATGGGTATATATGTAATTTAGGTTGAACAGGACTATATAGTTCTTCTTTGGAATTGGAAAAATCCTCTTGAAACCTTTGTAGAGGTTGAGCTTGTTTGTTCAGTTCATTTCTTGAGTTTTGTAACGACGTCGACGTCTGATGGTGGTGGATTAACTCGCTGACTAGTTATTGAATTTGATATAGAAGCTGTGTCATTTGACGTTTCCAAGCACGAGGCAGCCGTTTCCTTGTTTTGGGGGTTTATAATAAATCCGAGCGCTGACAACTTGTGCGATCCAGACGATGCTGCTGCAAATTCTTCATTTTTTCGTTTCTTTCTTTGATCTAGAGTAGCTGCCTTGGTTAATCCGGGAAGAAATTTAAATTAAATTACACACAAACACAACATCTGATGACATAAGTAGCCAACGCTGTTCAAAAGTGCCACAACAAGGGTTACAAGGCCCGTGTATGTCTCAGCCTCTCTGCAGTCTGAACTATAGCCTGTATATGACGGATTGACGGATGCTTCGTGATACATGATACACAAGGCAACAGACGTATGTAAGAGTGGTGCGTGGATATTTCGGTCTTCACCTGTGGCATCTGTCTAGGTCAGCGGTGGGCAACATACGGTCCGCGGGCCGGGTCCGGCCCCCGGGACCTTTGGACCGGCCCTTGACATGTCTTTTAAATAAGCATTGTACTTGGTACTTGGGAACCTTTTATCCGGCCCTACATGAATGTCTGGATTTCTGTAAGTAGGCCGACATTAGTAGTTTCACTTCAACGACACTGTGTGATAGCAAAGATCATTAGCGTCACCCTCCTCCCTTATCCAGGCTTGAGACTGCCAGAGTACGAGCAGTGGCAGAGTTAGACCGACATTAAAGCATCCATATATCTTATTTATTAAGAATTCGGTCTCTAGTCTAGTCAAAGAGTTCAATATTCAGGCATCAGTGACTCTATGCAATGCATACCTATTAACATAAATTTCCCCTTAAAGTGATAGGCCAACTGCTGCATCAAATGCAGGTTAGTCATATTTTGCATTTTCGATTATTCGGTAATTACGCTGTGTGTGAATTAATTATTGGACTGAAACACCATTGTATACGATTCCTAACGTCTGACTTTTCAAAATTCATGTGCAGTATAATTTGATGAAGAATTAACTGTACAAATTTTTCAGGTGTAGAAAGCATACAAATATAATTTATGTTGCGGTGACAAATGTGGCCTTCAACTCTGTATGCGAATCCGTGGGTAGATCTGCGCGTAGGCACGTGCGTGAGCACACCGCTAGTGACATTTCTTGTTACATGTAAGATCAGAATTTCTTAAAAGAAAACGTACGAATCAAAGAACAATTTTTTTAAGTTACGCCAATTATGTAAACAACTTCTCAATGTATAACTCATGATATTATGTCTCTTTTAACAGTTCAGTTATACAAAACTGCAGATAATAGTAGCCATGCCATGTCCATTCATGCCATGTCCATTCCCAGAAATATTGAAATTATTTAATCAAAATTGTCCTCATCGTTATCATCCAGGTTTCGTTTGGATTATTCTTCTGTGAAACGGAGGGTAGTTAAAAGACCGTCTAAAATACATCTTAGCTCATTCCTCTCTCTGTCGCAGTGCAAATGATTGAGATAACAAAATTGGTCTTCATCCTGCTGCTGAAGACAAAACTCCAGGAGATTAAATTCAGAATCTAACACCTCGGTTTCTTGGTATGGTCCAGTTATCATAATTATATCATAAATACCTGCAAAATGCACACAACTCAGTGATGATTGGTAAATGCGTACAACGTTGCCACTCATATCCATCTCTAATAAGTTTAAGTTAAATTCGTCGTCGTCTGAAGAAACTAATACCAAGTTTCCATTTGATTTTGGAATTACGTCGTCAACATGATTTATGTACTCATCAATATCTGGGGACAACATTATTTCATACTGCAAGGAACCATTCGCATTATATATGCTTACTACATTACGACCAATATTCCGTCCTAGATCCAGCTCTGAAACGATTATAATTCTACCAGTGGCGGAGAAGCGTATAATAGAAGCTGGTAGCGTTCGATCATAAACCCATGGTGATATGCTAAACTGGTGTTCTTCATCTTTCATAATGCGTGAGACTGAAAGACGGTAATTGCCTGGTATACACAGCAATACATATACGCAGTTTGACACGTTGCAAGCTGCCAGGTTCACCGGATATGTCCCTGGTAGCACATTGATGACATCCTTCACCTCTTCTATATTGTTGCGGTTGTAAACAATAATAACATAGTCTTCATCGAGCACAAATATTTCATCTTTCAGTGTAGTCATCGCGTGGACTTCTGACTGGATCGGAGACTGATGCAAAATTTCCAAACGAATCGCCTGCTGGGCTGAAAATAATACTATGCTTTGTTTATTGCGCAAAAGAAATGACTCGTAATAAAACATGTATTCTTAAGACGTGAAATATAATTATAAAAATACACGCATTCATGCATTTAGCCTACTCGTGTGAAGACAAGTCAGAAATTGACTCTGCTGTGCTTGCTCCTTCAAACTCAACGAGGAGCATGCGCAATTTACGTGAACTTAAAATGAACGTGAATCGAAAATACGCTCTTTCGGACGACGCCCAGGAAAGTTAGATTCTGCACGCAGAGTGCGCAGGTCTGCAGGCGTGTGTCAATATGAGTTGTAAATTATCTAGACTTATCCATGTATATTGTTCGTGTGGGGACGTGTGACAGTCTTGCTGCCGTAGTTTTAATATTACCATGCTGGATTGTCAATCGAGAGGTGGACTTCAAATTCCCGCCAGAGCAGAAATTTAGTTTTAGTTTTCTGCCCCTTTTTGCATATGCAGCCAATTCAATCACAGAGAGCACGCTGACCGCACACTGTTAGTTGGAAGATTAGGCTACGAGGTAGTGGGCTGGGCACGAGCCCAAATAGTAAATAGAATCTTAAAAAAAATTAAAACGCAACTTGAAAGTCAAGCGCATTGGACCAGTTTATTCTTGGCTGCCTCGGTTTTCCCTTAATTAAGAGTCCTGACGCAATGACATGAGTTCCAATTTAAGGTCTTCTAATATCGTAAGCAAGAAGAAAACTTAATTAATAATTTGAGTAAAGCTTCTTTATTTCATGAACTAACCAGTATCAGGCCTGGCTCGGGAGCGCCTCTGAGTAGAGCCCTTTTAGAGGCGCTAAATAAATTCTATGATTGATTGATTGATTGATTGATTGAGTACCGTCTAGAGTTCTCTGAAGTTCATTTCGGAAGAAGTTGGTCGTAAGTATGCTGTTCCATTGCCAAGAGACAGTTCTTAGTCGCATTATTACCAGATCAGCTTCTTCTTTCCACACACTTCTGGCCAGCTTCAAACCCTTCACTTCCATAACTACGGCTTTAACGAGGATACATTCAATTAGCTCCATCGGTAGATCTTCCAGCTAGAGCAATACATATAGAGCACACTTTCAATGTCAACTTATTTTAGGAAGTCAAGATGAATCAAAAACACGTGGACGAACTGAACGCAGTCCAGAACTTACTTCTTACTTCACAGCTGATTCTGATTACTTGACTTATTCACAAGTTTAAAAGAGAGGAGTGTAAAGCAAAACCGAACTTAACTTTGACGGTTTTTCTTTGTTGGCATTATTAGGCAGCATAACATTTTCTCATTTTTACGACCTTCTAGTAGTTATTGAAATTGTTCTCAATTATTTACATTTTTTACCTGTTTTCATCGGAAAGTTACAAACAAATTGGATCCATCCTTGTGCTGATTAGGTATTAATTAGTGACTAATTCGTGACACAGCTTACGTTCAGCCCCGACCCAAGATTCACATGACGTACACAAGGTATATTGAGCCTTGTGTACGACGGTTAAAGAAAACAGCGAGGGACCCTATGGTAACAGGATCGCCTAGACGTCTGGATTGATTGAGACACTATATTCTGTTGAAACCGGCGAAGGATGTGACGGATTTAGACACAATTTACTGCCTTGATTTCGAACCTAAATATAATTGAGTTATAGTAAGGCTATTTGGCAAGATAAAAAACATGGCAACAATCAGATTATAACCCTCTTTGTTCAAGCAATTCAGAAAGTTTAGAACCTAATAAGAATTTTTTATTATAGTTTTATGGCATGTAACTTACCATTGTGTCACTCAGTAAGTCGAGTTTTGCAAGTTTGTCATTGTCTTCTTTTTGTAGTAGTGCTATAAGTTGAATAAGAAAGTAATTGATCTTTGTTAGTGTGAAACAAACGCCCGAACTTTATAACAACTCATAAAATAATGAAATATTGTACAGTGTTAGTAAAAAAACGATGCAATATTATGACCATTTTGAAAATTGTAACTTAATGGGTTACAGTTATGTTGCGCGGAACTAAGAGAATAAACTTTATATATATCTGAAATTTGATCAAATTTGCAGATTTGATATTTGAACTGTCATGAGAACTAGCAGTATCACAACATTTATAATTACACAGTGCCATGCAAAACGTTGGTCGTCACCTGTGCTTGGGTGAACCCTATTCACTATTGAGTATGCATAAACAAAGGAAAACTGTGCGAAGGATTGGCACACAGAAATTCTGACCAGAATTCCAAACTGTTCATCATAAAAAAATGATTTAGTCACCGAAACTGCATACAAATACTGTTTTGGATCAACTTACATTCTGAGCCTTCATTCGTTTGCTCGACATTATTGGATCCAGTTGATGTTCGTTTCTTTGATATAATATATAAAGAAAGTAGGCCTATTAGGAGTAGGCCTATTAGGAGTAGGTCTAGCAGAAGAATAAACATCGTGTCTTCTCACAATGAACGTTAATATTGCAAGAAACACCAAACGGTTGTAGGTAAATGCTGAGCAAATCGTAAGAGAATAACAAATGCAAGTGCTATTGTAAAAAAAGTCATACACTACTTCATAAACAGACTATTGATTTAAATTATATTAAAATTAAAGAAGTTATCGAAGGCTTAACAGATAACGGCGTCCGGAAAACATATTGTGACGTCACATAAAGGATAACTAAAACAGAGATATTAATTATTATTGTAAAACACACTTATAAACGACCTCAATTGATGCCTGGCACTTGACGAGAAAAGGTTCTAGAAAACTCTTTGTGCGACATTAAATTTCCTCAACATAGATACAATAAAATAAGATTAGGACCCAAGTAATTGGAAGACAACTGCAGAATAGAAATGAATCCAAAATCATTTTGATCTCTACAGTTGTGCGCGTTTCCAGCTTGTCAGAGACGTTTAATTGGCGTTTTATAGGAATAGAGGCCCATAACATTAGAGGCACTAAGATAAGCTATTAATTTTGGATTTTTCTTTCGGCGAATTATTATGATTAATTGTATAACACGCGAGTTTAAAGAGTGAGCTACTTAAGTGTGATAACTTGTCTCGGAAATACTTCCTTGCCAGGATGCTATACAAATTGCCTTTTTTGTCTATTGTATCTCTTATGTATCCATTCGTGATAACTGTTCTCTTAATTGGTTACATTGTTTGATTATAATATGTAATACGAAGTTTTTTGCTGTAGTATCTTTCTTGTGCAGCGTTGTGCGTTTGCTAGCGCTTCTTAACAAAGAAAATACTTACTTAGTAGATACGCTAGTTGAAAAGTACGTTATTTTGAGTCGTGCAGTTGTAATTAGTTGTCTTGTACAGGTACATGTAGGTTTATGATATTCTTGCAGCAGGTCTCTCTCCATAATACTAAGCTTTGTGGTGTATTCGCATGTTTCATTTTCATTAACTGAAAGTGCAGTTTTCCTGGCAGACTGGCTTTAAGGCCTGCCATCAAATGTCTCTAAGCTCAGACTAAGTTTTGAAGCGCTTCGATTTCATTCAGTGTAAAGTATGAGTTTGTATTTGAAACCTGGAATAATAATTATCCTGTATCGCGTGTGCAATTTAAGTACTTTATGTGATTTATATTTCAAGGGAAAACATTCAGAATTAGGCCATATAAGGAATTACTCAGAAATATACAACATTTAGGAAACAAAATAATAACAATTGTTGCTTTTGTTATAGGGCAACGAGGCATGTAGGAAGAGAGAGAAAGGGAGAAATAAGGAACTATGGTTGCTACTGTATCGTCCTTTCGCCTCAGAAACCTTCACCAAGAAACTGTCTTCTGTCTTGTGTCCTCCATACAACCATAACCAAAGGGAGCAACAAAGGACGCAGGATGGCAAGTAGTGAGACAGGCAGGGTAGTGAGGAGAAAATCGTGAAGAGAGGGAATATTTTGTCAGGAAGAGAGAAAGGAAAAAATGGAGGAATAGAGGAGAGGAGCAGGCATAGAAGAAGATAGAATGGGTGTACGAGAAGAAGAGATACTACTGCCTAAAGGAGGCAAGGTTGGCGGTAACGGCTCTTACGGCCCATTTTTGTTGTTAAAAGCGCAAAATAAATCACTCTGCGTCAGCTGCCCTGGGTGCAATATCAATCAATCAATCAATCAATCAATCAATCAATCAATCAATCAATCAATCAATCAATCAATCAATCAATCAATCAATCAATCAATCAATCGATCGATCGATCGATCGATCGATCGATCGATCAATCAATCAATCAAATCCTTTATTGAAGCAGTTTGAAAACAAAGCAGTATAACATAACAGTATGAGCATTTGCAACAAAAGGAGACCCAGAGGGGATAAAAAATCTCGCTATATAGGGCCACCTAAGGTTCAATACTATCACAATAAATGTCATTATAAAAGTCTTTCAATCAATATTCTAATCAATTACTTCGATCAAGAAAAAAGAAATGAACAAGATAAATCTAAATTAAAACTTAATTAAATGGTATATGTGGAATCCAAAACAAAATAAGTGCAATTGCAGTAAACGGTTAACATCATACAATTATTAAGTGCATTAGACATGACACAAGTGCACACAAACAAATGGTGAGAAACATGAAAAAACACGAATATCACGAAGAACAAGTTAGGGAATCGAATACTAAGGTAAGCAAAAAAAGAAATGATAATCACAAGTCTGTGCAAGAAAACTCAATGATGAAAATTTTAAACACAACAAAACTGAATGAGCAATGACTCCAGTAGGAGTGCGCGCAAAGATTTTTGAACAAGTACAAGTTAGGCAGTTTACGAGTATTATATCATAGACTGTTCCATGCAGCAGGGCCAACGCATTTAATCGAGAAAAGCCGTGAGTTGGTCCGAGCAAATCCTGCTCGATAATCACCTCTTGTTCTGGTGTGGTGAGAATGTGAGTCGGACACACTAGGAAAATAATCTTTAAAAACAGGTGGTAGTAAATTATTAATCTGGTCATTTTGTAAAATACGAAGATCTTGAAATATCTGTCCTGTGTGAGAGTTGTAGGGACTACCGGCGATAATACGGACTACCCTCTTCTGTAGTATATACAAGCTATTCAGCCTAGTTTGGTAATTGGAGGCCAATACGATATTGCAATAGGCTAAATACGGATGGATGAGGGAATAGTATAAATGAAACATAATATTCCGGGGTAACAGGTAAGATATACGTCGTTTTTTTCGTTTTTTATTTTTCTTGTCGTTTTTTTCCGTCTTTATTTCTTGTATATAACTTTATTCATTTACTTACTGTCTGTTAATTTTTTCATTTCCTGTTTAATTTTTTTGTTTGATGTCCCTAACGTTGTCTCCGTACTTTCAAGAATCAACTAATGGACTTTTCTTCGTGTGGGCTGTACGCAGCTGCCTATCCATTTGAGATTGCTTCCCCTTTTGCCACGCTGGATGTTGACTTCGGTGAGCCTTCAGAAATGCGAAAATATCTTGATGAATGTTTCAACGACAAGGTAATGCTGTTCCTACTGTAACTTCGGTTTGATTTGCTGTAAATGTTGCTTAGAAGACTTAGAACACTTAGAGTCACTTGCTTTACCTATTTCTTGTTTTGGATTTTGATTACAGCATAGATTTGTCTCCCTGTTGCACTACGCCTGTTCCCTATGACTCACCTTGATCCTTACCAACTTAAAGACTACTCTCTCTAGCTGTGGTTGGACTAGGAGCGCTCCTGAGTAGATCACCTTGAAGGGATGCTACTTTGAAGCTCCTAATGATAATAATGATGATGATGATGATGATGATGATAATGATGATGATGATGATAATAATAATAATAATTATAATAATAATAATAGATTATCAATTATACGTATTTTCAATAATACCTTATGCCTGTGAATTTTTATCCCCCGGGGGATGATTTTACACGATGGGGGATAGAAATGGTTTGTCCCCCGGATACTCTATACCGGTAGATTCCATCCGGGGGATAAATTTATTCATCCTCCAGGATAGCTTTAGGACGGATAGATTGTCACGCGACACCTGCCTTAGGGGCGCGCGAAAAAGAGGTTGCACGAGGTCCACAACTTAGGGGACCCGGAAATGTCACAGAAAATTAACATGAACAAGACACCCTAATAATTAAATCTTCTCTTTTGTCAATAAAATAAAAGTCATCTTCCACTTTTGGCCTATCCCAGAATTCTCCTGCATAGTAAAATTTTACTTGTTGTAGGGCCTACCTGTTAACAATCTACTCAAAGAAAATGACTAGCAATGAAAAACAATTTAACTTGTGTCATGGGGGCGGGCGTAAAGTAGCCTATACACTGCACGGGGCCCGAAATATCCTAATTCAGGTGTCGCGTGACAGACTATCCGTCCTAAAACTATCCGGGGGATGAATAAATTTATCCCCCCGGATGGAATATACCGGTATAGAGCATCCGGGGGATAAACCATTTCTATCCCCCATCGTGTAAAATAATCCCCTGAGGATAAAAATTCACAGGTTATAAAGTATTATTGAAAAATGCGAATAATTGATAAATCTATGTTGTATTCAAAATTCAAAACCAGAAATGCGTAAAGCAAGTGACTCTAAGTGTTCTAGGCAATGTTCAGAGCAAATCAAATCGAAGTTACAGATGGAAGAATAACGACACGCGGAAGAGGCTTTTCCCCTTCCGTTGAGAGGGATTTTGGGGAAAGAAGCATGACGTTGTTGTTGAAACATTTCTCAGGATGTTTGACATTTCTGAAGGATCACCGAAGCAATCTCAAAGGCAGAGACAGCTGCGTACAGCCCACATGAGGAGCGGTCCTTTTGCTGCTGGCAGGGGAGGACTTTAACATGTAATAATAATAATAATAATAATAATAATAATAATAATAATAATAATAATAATAATAATAATAATAATAATAATAATAATAATAATAATAATATGGTCACTCCAGAGATTAATTTTCACATATTTAGTATCTGACTCCTGAGGGATTATATGTACCTATAATAATGGACGGAGAGAAATCCATCCAACTAGAGCATAACGCCTACCTATTAGTTAAATATACTGCGAGTAATTTTATTACTAAAATGTGTGAAGTACTAGTTCCGTAAAGTGGGTCGGAGTGTGAGGTGTGAAGTTATATTATATATTATAAGTGTGTTAATTATATATCTCCCTAAATTTCAATTACATTTTCTTGGAATAGGGTAGCTAAGTTGAATAAAGTATCCATGTCTTGAGTATTTAGTTTTTTTCTATTAATAGATTTTAAATGCCATGGGGGTGGGAATTTAGAGCTGGTTATGGTATTTTTAATATTTCTACTATTTTTAAAGGCGAGGATAGGTTTTAATTCCTTCCATTTTTGTAATTCAGAATTTTCTGTAATTAGTTCATTCCATAATTTGCGTAGAGTTCTTTTCAAAATTTGTTTCTTTTCAAATTTATTCTCAAAAATCAATATTAAGATTGGTATGGACATATTGGGGTTGTTTTTATTTTTATATTTCATAAGGGATGGTCTGTCTCTCAAATTAAGTTTGTGGGTGGCCTCTTTTAATAAGAAGTCAGGGTAATCTCTAGATTTAAATGTCTGAATCATTAAGGTAACCTGGTTCTGCAAGTCTATAGGATCCGAGATAATGCGTTTCAATCTAAGTAATTGACTAAAAGGGATGGAATGTTTAGTTAAAGTGGGATGGTTACTAAAGAAATTTAGGTATAATTTTTTGTCAGTGGGTTTATTAAAGATAGTGGTCTGAAGCCCATTAGTAATTTTAATAATTTTCACATCTAAAAAAGGGATATCTATGTAGGACTGGTTAAGAGTGAATTTAAAATTCGGATGGAAGTTATTTAAGGTATTGTAATAGT
The DNA here is from genome assembly GCA_963556255.1 of Allolobophora icterica. NCBI lineage: Eukaryota > Metazoa > Annelida > Clitellata > Crassiclitellata > Lumbricidae > Allolobophora > Allolobophora icterica. The sequence continues at coordinate 14,757,953 of OY744612.1, forward strand.
TATCTAATTCAGTTATGGATTTATTCCAAATTCCAAAAAGGTCGTCTATAAACCTTTCGTGGTTCCAGATTAGGTGGGGGTGAGCATTATTAAATTTTTGGAAGAATTTATATAAAATTATATTTGCTTCTTGTACGGATGAAGACCCTCCCATTGTTAGACCCTGCTTTTGTTTATAGTAGTTTCCATTAAAGGTGAAGTAACAATTTTTTAAGGTAAAATCGAGAATATGTTTAAGAAGTGTTAAGGGGATGGGTTTAATGTCTATTTCATATTTATTCCAACAGTCTAGGGTATTTAAGTAATGTTCCATAATAAATTCTATGCCTAAATCTAATGGGATATTTGTATAAAGAGATTCTACATCCATAGTTACTAGTAAGGTCTCATCTCTTATCTGGTTATTATACTTTTCTATTTTATGTAAGAAATCCGTGGTGTCTCTAATTAAATTTGGTATTTGGGCTTCTCCTATTTTTAATAATTGTTGTAAATATCTATGTAATTTATTAGTAAGACTATTAGATTGGGATATAATGGGTCTGATTGGGATGTTATCTTTATGTAATTTCGGTAGACCATAGATTACTCCTGGTTCGTTTTTAATATCTATGAGCCAATTAAATTGTTTTCTGGAAAGATAAGGTTTAAGTTCATTAATGAGGGAATGGTATCTCAAGACCAGGGGGTCTTCCATAAAGGTGATTTCACTAACTTTTAAGTAGGTGCTATTATTATTAAGATGTGAATTAATTTTATCTAGATAGTCTGTAGTGTCAAGGATCACTATACCACCCCCTTTATCTGCAGGTTTAATTACAATATCTTTATTATTTCTTAAGCGGTTTATAGCTTTAGATTCCTTTAGACTGATATTGGATTTATTTTTATATTTAGTAGAAATATTTTTCATTTCATATTTTAGGTTGTTGCAGAAAGTCGTGATGTTGGCATTGGGTTTAGGAGGATACAACGAACTCTTAATCAATATCGGATTTATTTTGGTTTTAGAATTTTGCTTACTTTTATCTAGGTGGAAGGAGTTATATAAAGGATTATTAGACTCATTCTTATGGGTTTCAAAAAACCATTTAATTTGTAGTTTTCTGTCAAAACTGTCTATCAATTCTATATTTTCTTTTAGATGATTAGTAGTTTTAAGAGCATATACGAATTTTAGCCCTTTGTTTAATACTATCATTTCGTAGTTATCTAATTTCTGTGAAGACAAATTAGTAATGTAGGTATTATTTAATTTAGACAAATGTTTAATAAGGAATGCCTTATGTCTGCGTTTTCTATGTTTTCGTTTTAGCCCATATAACGTTCTAACTAAAAGAAAACCTTTAAGCTTGATTTCTTTGTCTTGTTCTTGGAGTCCAGAAGGTCTGGTAGAACTATGAAGTGGTGGTCACTTCTGGTCTCTTATCAGTTGGATAAGCGGTTGTGTAGGGGTAGCTTGTGTAGAATCTTGTGACGACGATGGTAGTCCCGGCGGAAGGAGTGTTGAGCAGATGGTTTCTGGAGGAAGTGAAGTTGATGGCATGGCAGGAGGGACAAGTCGAAGCTGCGGAATTCTGAGGGGAGATTGGCGATGCAGGGAGGAGAAAGTAGAGGGTCTTTCGAAGCGGCTCTCCCGATTCCCTTTCATCAGCGGTTGGATTATTTTGTGTTGAGTCGGGTGGTGTTGTAGGTCTGTCCTGTGTCTCCCCATTGGGGGAATCCAGTGTCGTTTCTAGCTATGTCTCCGCCGTCCCTGGCCAAGTCAGGGTTTAAGCCTGAAGGGGGAATGGATTGAGAAGTGCGAGTTATATTCGATTCGAGAGAATGTCTTTTAAATAAATAACTGCTGTTGTACGTAGCAGCTTTGATAGCCTTAGCTATCACCAAGGAGTGCCCTGTATCTTGTAGTTTCGTCATAAGGTCCTTGATTTGTTGGTTCATGCCATTGAGTCTTATGTTAGCCTCCATAATCAAAGAATTGAGCAGTGCTGTTCTGTTATTTTCACATGTTTTCAGATAGTCATTGTACCTCGGGAGGAGCAGATCAGCGTAGTTTCGGAGAGTAAGTAGTGGGGGGAGCGGATTAGGAGGGGCTGGTCGATCCAGATCCTCTAACTGGCGAGAAAGTCCCAATCCATTCTTTAGCCAGACCGTCAGGGTGGCTCGAGCTTCCTTGAAGGATCCGAAATCAAGTTCCGACAGCTTAAGTTTAAGTTGATCGTTCGTGAATTTGGTTCGAATAGCTTTTAATTCTCCGAATAAGGTATAAAACGTAGTCCTAGTTTCTTTAGTCAGCTCTTGGACATTAATCTTGACTGGATCTATAGGCTCCTCGTCATTTTGTAGGTTTATGTCCCCCATCGGGTCGGGTATCTCCATTTCTAATTCAGCAGGTCTCTTGCATTGATCACTCACAGTTCTGGTAAGATCGTAAACTAATTTCTCTAAATGTTCAACCCTTTCCAAAATCTGGTGTAGATCCATTGGGGATTCCTTAGCAGAGGATTCAGTTCTCCGCTTTTTAGGATTTTTATACAAATTGCCTTTTTTGTCTATTGTATCTCTTATGTATCCATTCGTGATAACTGTTCTCTTAATTGGTTACATTGTTTGATTATAATATGTAATACGAAGTTTTTTGCTATAGTATCTTTCTTGTGCAGCGTTGTGCGTTTGCTAGCGCTTCTTAACAAAGAAAATACTTACTTAGTAGATACGCTAGTTGAAAAGTACGTTATTTTGAGTCGTGCAGTTGTAATTAGTTGTCTTGTACAGGTACATGTAGGTTTATGATATTCTTGCAGCAGGTCTCTCTCCATAATACTAAGCTTTGTGGTGTATTCGCATGTTTCATTTTCATTAACTGAAAGTGCAGTTTTCCTGGCAGACTGGCTTTAAGGCCTGCCATCAAATGTCTCTAAGCTCAGACTAAGTTTTGAAGCGCTTCGATTTCATTCAGTGTAAAGTATGAGTTTGTATTTGAAACCTGGAATAATAATTATCCTGTATCGCGTGTGCAATTTAAGTACTTTATGTGATTTATATTTCAAGGGAAAACATTCAGAATTAGGCCATATAAGGAATTACTCAGAAATATACAACATTTAGGAAACAAAATAATAACAATTGAAGGGCTTGCCTCAATAACCAGGTATGTCGACATACCTGGTTTATGTGAAAAAGTATGCCAGCGTGCTTGGAATATTGTATTCTATATACCCTGCAAATTTGGTGCAAATCTGATTATTTTTGAATTGGCTTTTGGATAAACAAGTTTGTCGACATATGGTATTTAGCAGCCGGCAGCATTAGGCCTACTCCAGTGCAATAACCCGGTATGATAAAAAAAATTGTCGTTTTTTCTAGTAATCTTTGTATTAAAACCGGTGCAATAATCAGGTTATTTGACATACCCGGTTATTGACTGTTACTTACTCTACAATTCACTGATTTTGCGTTATTTTTTCCTTACTGTAATGTAGCTATGATTACCTACCTTTTTATTGCACGATTAATTTGTACTGTGTGCTAGTCACCATTTGGTGCAAGAATAAGGTATGTCGACTAACAGCAGGCGATGTTGGGTTATTGAGTGTCAATAACCAGGTGTGAAGCAAAATGTCGTGAAAAAACAGTAAAGTTATCTTTTGCATTGCATTATGTAACAATTTCGTGAAAGACAATAACAACTGAGACGGTGTTTCAAACAGCTTGTCGATATCTCGTAAAATGGCTTAGCTACAACAGTTTGAAGTGTCAAATCTTTGAAGCCATTTTCCCAAAACTCAAAAAATCCGACATACCTGGTTATTGCTGCAAGCCCTTCAATTGTTGCTTTTGTTATAGGGCAACGAGGCATGTAGGAAGAGAGAGAAAGGGAGAAATAAGGAACTATGGTTGCTACTGTATCGTCCTTTCGCCTCAGAAACCTTCACCAAGAAACTGTCTTCTGTCTTGTGTCCTCCATACAACCATAACCAAAGGGAGCAACAAAGGACGCAGGATGGCAAGTAGTGAGACAGGCAGGGTAGTGAGGAGAAAATCGTGAAGAGAGGGAATATTTTGTCAGGAAGAGAGAAAGGAAAAAATGGAGGAATAGAGGAGAGGAGCAGGCATAGAAGAAGATAGAATGGGTGTACGAGAAGAAGAGATACTACTGCCTAAAGGAGGCAAGGTTGGCGGTAACGGCTCTTACGGCCCATTTTTGTTGTTAAAAGCGCAAAATAAATCACTCTGCGTCAGCTGCCCTGGGTGCAATATCAATCAATCAATCAATCAATCAATCAATCAATCAATCAATCAATCAATCAATCAATCAATCAATCAATCAATCAATCAATCAATCAATCAATCGATCGATCGATCGATCAATCAATCAATCAATCAATCAATCAATCAAATCCTTTATTGAAGCAGTTTGAAAACAAAGCAGTATAACATAACAGTATGAGCATTTGCAACAAAAGGAGACCCAGAGGGGATAAAAAATCTCGCTATATAGGGCCACCTAAGGTTCAATACTATCACAATAAATGTCATTATAAAAGTCTTTCAATCAATATTCTAATCAATTACTTCGATCAAGAAAAAAGAAATGAACAAGATAAATCTAAATTAAAACTTAATTAAATGGTATATGTGGAATCCAAAACAAAATAAGTGCAATTGCAGTAAACGGTTAACATCATACAATTATTAAGTGCATTAGACATGACACAAGTGCACACAAACAAATGGTGAGAAACATGAAAAAACACGAATATCACGAAGAACAAGTTAGGGAATCGAATACTAAGGTAAGCAAAAAAAGAAATGATAATCACAAGTCTGTGCAAGAAAACTCAATGATGAAAATTTTAAACACAACAAAACTGAATGAGCTATGACTCCAGTAGGAGTGCGCGCAAAGATTTTTGAACAAGTACAAGTTAGGCAGTTTACGAGTATTATATCATAGACTGTTCCATGCAGCAGGGCCAACGCATTTAATCGAGAAAAGCCGTGAGTTGGTCCGAGCAAATCCTGCTCGATAATCACCTCTTGTTCTGGTGTGGTGAGAATGTGAGTCGGACACACTAGGAAAATAATCTTTAAAAACAGGTGGTAGTAAATTATTAATCTGGTCATTTTGTAAAATACGAAGATCTTGAAATATCTGTCCTGTGTGAGAGTTGTAGGGACTACCGGCGATAATACGGACTACCCTCTTCTGTAGTATATACAAGCTATTCAGCCTAGTTTGGTAATTGGAGGCCAATACGATATTGCAATAGGCTAAATACGGATGGATGAGGGAATAGTATAAATGAAACATAATATTCCGGGGTAACAGGTAAGATATACGTCGTTTTTTTCGTTTTTTATTTTTCTTGTCGTTTTTTTCCGTCTTTATTTCTTGTATGTAACTTTATTCATTTACTTACTGTCTGTTAATTTTTTCATTTCCTGTTTAATTTTTTTGTTTGATGTCCCTAACGTTGTCTCCGTACTTTCAAGAATCAACTAATGGACTTTTCTTCGTGTGGGCTGTACGCAGCTGCCTATCCATTTGAGATTGCTTCCCCTTTTGCCACGCTGGATGTTGACTTCGGTGAGCCTTCAGAAATGCGAAAATATCTTGATGAATGTTTCAACGACAAGGTAATGCTGTTCCTACTGTAACTTCGGTTTGATTTGCTGTAAATGTTGCTTAGAAGACTTAGAACACTTAGAGTCACTTGCTTTACCTATTTCTTGTTTTGGATTTTGATTACAGCATAGATTTGTCTCCCTGTTGCACTACGCCTGTTCCCTATGACTCACCTTGATCCTTACCAACTTAAAGACTACTCTCTCTAGCTGTGGTTGGACTAGGAGCGCTCCTGAGTAGATCACCTTGAAGGGATGCTACTTTGAAGCTCCTAATGATAATAATGATGATGATGATGATGATGATAATGATGATGATGATGATAATAATAATAATAATTATAATAATAATAATAGATTATCAATTATACGTATTTTCAATAATACCTTATGCCTGTGAATTTTTATCCCCCGGGGGATGATTTTACACGATGGGGGATAGAAATGGTTTGTCCCCCGGATACTCTATACCGGTAGATTCCATCCGGGGGATAAATTTATTCATCCTCCAGGATAGCTTTAGGACGGATAGATTGTCACGCGACACCTGCCTTAGGGGCGCGCGAAAAAGAGGTTGCACGAGGTCCACAACTTAGGGGACCCGGAAATGTCACAGAAAATTAACATGAACAAGACACCCTAATAATTAAATCTTCTCTTTTGTCAATAAAATAAAAGTCATCTTCCACTTTTGGCCTATCCCAGAATTCTCCTGCATAGTAAAATTTTACTTGTTGTAGGGCCTACCTGTTAACAATCTACTCAAAGAAAATGACTAGCAATGAAAAACAATTTAACTTGTGTCATGGGGGCGGGCGTAAAGTAGCCTATACACTGCACGGGGCCCGAAATATCCTAATTCAGGTGTCGCGTGACAGACTATCCGTCCTAAAACTATCCGGGGGATGAATAAATTTATCCCCCCGGATGGAATATACCGGTATAGAGCATCCGGGGGATAAACCATTTCTATCCCCCATCGTGTAAAATAATCCCCTGAGGATAAAAATTCACAGGTTATAAAGTATTATTGAAAAATGCGAATAATTGATAAATCTATGTTGTATTCAAAATTCAAAACCAGAAATGCGTAAAGCAAGTGACTCTAAGTGTTCTAGGCAATGTTCAGAGCAAATCAAATCGAAGTTACAGATGGAAGAATAACGACACGCGGAAGAGGCTTTTCCCCTTCCGTTGAGAGGGATTTTGGGGAAAGAAGCATGACGTTGTTGTTGAAACATTTCTCAGGATGTTTGACATTTCTGAAGGATCACCGAAGCAATCTCAAAGGCAGAGACAGCTGCGTACAGCCCACATGAGGAGCGGTCCTTTTGCTGCTGGCAGGGGAGGACTTTAACATGTAATAATAATAATAATAATAATAATAATAATAATAATAATAATAATAATAATAATAATAATAATAATAATAATAATAATAATAATAATAATAATAATAATAATAATAATAATATGGTCACTCCAGAGATTAATTTTCACATATTTAGTATCTGACTCCTGAGGGATTATATGTACCTATAATAATGGACGGAGAGAAATCCATCCAACTAGAGCATAACGCCTACCTATTAGTTAAATATACTGCGAGTAATTTTATTACTAAAATGTGTGAAGTACTAGTTCCGTAAAGTGGGTCGGAGTGTGAGGTGTGAAGTTATATTATATATTATAAGTGTGTTAATTATATATCTCCCTAAATTTCAATTACATTTTCTTGGAATAGGGTAGCTAAGTTGAATAAAGTATCCATGTCTTGAGTATTTAGTTTTTTTCTATTAATAGATTTTAAATGCCATGGGGGTGGGAATTTAGAGCTGGTTATGGTATTTTTAATATTTCTACTATTTTTAAAGGCGAGGATAGGTTTTAATTCCTTCCATTTTTGTAATTCAGAATTTTCTGTAATTAGTTCATTCCATAATTTGCGTAGAGTTCTTTTCAAAATTTGTTTCTTTTCAAATTTATTCTCAAAAATCAATATTAAGATTGGTATGGACATATTGGGGTTGTTTTTATTTTTATATTTCATAAGGGATGGTCTGTCTCTCAAATTAAGTTTGTGGGTGGCCTCTTTTAATAAGAAGTCAGGGTAATCTCTAGATTTAAATGTCTGAATCATTAAGGTAACCTGGTTCTGCAAGTCTATAGGATCCGAGATAATGCGTTTCAATCTAAGTAATTGACTAAAAGGGATGGAATGTTTAGTTAAAGTGGGATGGTTACTAAAGAAATTTAGGTATAATTTTTTGTCAGTGGGTTTATTAAAGATAGTGGTCTGAAGCCCATTAGTAATTTTAATAATTTTCACATCTAAAAAAGGGATATCTATGTAGGACTGGTTAAGAGTGAATTTAAAATTCGGATGGAAGTTATTTAAGGTATTGTAATAGTTATCTAATTCAGTTATGGATTTATTCCAAATTCCAAAAAGGTCGTCTATAAACCTTTCGTGGTTCCAGATTAGGTGGGGGTGAGCATTATTAAATTTTTGGAAGAATTTATATAAAATTATATTTGCTTCTTGTACGGATGAAGACCCTCCCATTGTTAGACCCTGCTTTTGTTTATAGTAGTTTCCATTAAAGGTGAAGTAACAATTTTTTAAGGTAAAATCGAGAATATGTTTAAGAAGTGTTAAGGGGATGGGTTTAATGTCTATTTCATATTTATTCCAACAGTCTAGGGTATTTAAGTAATGTTCCATAATAAATTCTATGCCTAAATCTAATGGGATATTTGTATAAAGAGATTCTACATCCATAGTTACTAGTAAGGTCTCATCTCTTATCTGGTTATTATACTTTTCTATTTTATGTAAGAAATCCGTGGTGTCTCTAATTAAATTTGGTATTTGGGCTTCTCCTATTTTTAATAATTGTTGTAAATATCTATGTAATTTATTAGTAAGACTATTAGATTGGGATATAATGGGTCTGATTGGGATGTTATCTTTATGTAATTTCGGTAGACCATAGATTACTCCTGGTTCGTTTTTAATATCTATGAGCCAATTAAATTGTTTTCTGGAAAGATAAGGTTTAAGTTCATTAATGAGGGAATGGTATCTCAAGACCAGGGGGTCTTCCATAAAGGTGATTTCACTAACTTTTAAGTAGGTGCTATTATTATTAAGATGTGAATTAATTTTATCTAGATAGTCTGTAGTGTCAAGGATCACTATACCACCCCCTTTATCTGCAGGTTTAATTACAATATCTTTATTATTTCTTAAGCGGTTTATAGCTTTAGATTCCTTTAGACTGATATTGGATTTATTTTTATATTTAGTAGAAATATTTTTCATTTCATATTTTAGGTTGTTGCAGAAAGTCGTGATGTTGGCATTGGGTTTAGGAGGATACAACGAACTCTTAATCAATATCGGATTTATTTTGGTTTTAGAATTTTGCTTACTTTTATCTAGGTGGAAGGAGTTATATAAAGGATTATTAGACTCATTCTTATGGGTTTCAAAAAACCATTTAATTTGTAGTTTTCTGTCAAAACTGTCTATCAATTCTATATTTTCTTTTAGATGATTAGTAGTTTTAAGAGCATATACGAATTTTAGCCCTTTGTTTAATACTATCATTTCGTAGTTATCTAATTTCTGTGAAGACAAATTAGTAATGTAGGTATTATTTAATTTAGACAAATGTTTAATAAGGAATGCCTTATGTCTGCGTTTTCTATGTTTTCGTTTTAGCCCATATAACGTTCTAACTAAAAGAAAACCTTTAAGCTTGATTTCTTTGTCTTGTTCTTGGAGTCCAGAAGGTCTGGTAGAACTATGAAGTGGTGGTCACTTCTGGTCTCTTATCAGTTGGATAAGCGGTTGTGTAGGGGTAGCTTGTGTAGAATCTTGTGACGACGATGGTAGTCCCGGCGGAAGGAGTGTTGAGCAGATGGTTTCTGGAGGAAGTGAAGTTGATGGCATGGCAGGAGGGACAAGTCGAAGCTGCGGAATTCTGAGGGGAGATTGGCGATGCAGGGAGGAGAAAGTAGAGGGTCTTTCGAAGCGGCTCTCCCGATTCCCTTTCATCAGCGGTTGGATTATTTTGTGTTGAGTCGGGTGGTGTTGTAGGTCTGTCCTGTGTCTCCCCATTGGGGGAATCCAGTGTCGTTTCTAGCTATGTCTCCGCCGTCCCTGGCCAAGTCAGGGTTTAAGCCTGAAGGGGGAATGGATTGAGAAGTGCGAGTTATATTCGATTCGAGAGAATGTCTTTTAAATAAATAACTGCTGTTGTACGTAGCAGCTTTGATAGCCTTAGCTATCACCAAGGAGTGCCCTGTATCTTGTAGTTTCGTCATAAGGTCCTTGATTTGTTGGTTCATGCCATTGAGTCTTATGTTAGCCTCCATAATCAAAGAATTGAGCAGTGCTGTTCTGTTATTTTCACATGTTTTCAGATAGTCATTGTACCTCGGGAGGAGCAGATCAGCGTAGTTTCGGAGAGTAAGTAGTGGGGGGAGCGGATTAGGAGGGGCTGGTCGATCCAGATCCTCTAACTGGCGAGAAAGTCCCAATCCATTCTTTAGCCAGACCGTCAGGGTGGCTCGAGCTTCCTTGAAGGATCCGAAATCAAGTTCCGACAGCTTAAGTTTAAGTTGATCGTTCGTGAATTTGGTTCGAATAGCTTTTAATTCTCCGAATAAGGTATAAAACGTAGTCCTAGTTTCTTTAGTCAGCTCTTGGACATTAATCTTGACTGGATCTATAGGCTCCTCGTCATTTTGTAGGTTTATGTCCCCCATCGGGTCGGGTATCTCCATTTCTAATTCAGCAGGTCTCTTGCATTGATCACTCACAGTTCTGGTAAGATCGTAAACTAATTTCTCTAAATGTTCAACCCTTTCCAAAATCTGGTGTAGATCCATTGGGGATTCCTTAGCAGAGGATTCAGTTCTCCGCTTTTTAGGATTTTTATACAAATTGCCTTTTTTGTCTATTGTATCTCTTATGTATCCATTCGTGATAACTGTTCTCTTAATTGGTTACATTGTTTGATTATAATATGTAATACGAAGTTTTTTGCTATAGTATCTTTCTTGTGCAGCGTTGTGCGTTTGCTAGCGCTTCTTAACAAAGAAAATACTTACTTAGTAGATACGCTAGTTGAAAAGTACGTTATTTTGAGTCGTGCAGTTGTAATTAGTTGTCTTGTACAGGTACATGTAGGTTTATGATATTCTTGCAGCAGGTCTCTCTCCATAATACTAAGCTTTGTGGTGTATTCGCATGTTTCATTTTCATTAACTGAAAGTGCAGTTTTCCTGGCAGACTGGCTTTAAGGCCTGCCATCAAATGTCTCTAAGCTCAGACTAAGTTTTGAAGCGCTTCGATTTCATTCAGTGTAAAGTATGAGTTTGTATTTGAAACCTGGAATAATAATTATCCTGTATCGCGTGTGCAATTTAAGTACTTTATGTGATTTATATTTCAAGGGAAAACATTCAGAATTAGGCCATATAAGGAATTACTCAGAAATATACAACATTTAGGAAACAAAATAATAACAATTGAAGGGCTTGCCTCAATAACCAGGTATGTCGACATACCTGGTTTATGTGAAAAAGTATGCCAGCGTGCTTGGAATATTGTATTCTATATACCCTGCAAATTTGGTGCAAATCTGATTATTTTTGAATTGGCTTTTGGATAAACAAGTTTGTCGACATATGGTATTTAGCAGCCGGCAGCATTAGGCCTACTCCAGTGCAATAACCCGGTATGATAAAAAAAATTGTCGTTTTTTCTAGTAATCTTTGTATTAAAACCGGTGCAATAATCAGGTTATTTGACATACCCGGTTATTGACTGTTACTTACTCTACAATTCACTGATTTTGCGTTATTTTTTCCTTACTGTAATGTAGCTATGATTACCTACCTTTTTATTGCACGATTAATTTGTACTGTGTGCTAGTCACCATTTGGTGCAAGAATAAGGTATGTCGACTAACAGCAGGCGATGTTGGGTTATTGAGTGTCAATAACCAGGTGTGAAGCAAAATGTCGTGAAAAAACAGTAAAGTTATCTTTTGCATTGCATTATGTAACAATTTCGTGAAAGACAATAACAACTGAGACGGTGTTTCAAACAGCTTGTCGATATCTCGTAAAATGGCTTAGCTACAACAGTTTGAAGTGTCAAATCTTTGAAGCCATTTTCCCAAAACTCAAAAAATCCGACATACCTGGTTATTGCTGCAAGCCCTTCAATTGTTGCTTTTGTTATAGGGCAACGAGGCATGTAGGAAGAGAGAGAAAGGGAGAAATAAGGAACTATGGTTGCTACTGTATCGTCCTTTCGCCTCAGAAACCTTCACCAAGAAACTGTCTTCTGTCTTGTGTCCTCCATACAACCATAACCAAAGGGAGCAACAAAGGACGCAGGATGGCAAGTAGTGAGACAGGCAGGGTAGTGAGGAGAAAATCGTGAAGAGAGGGAATATTTTGTCAGGAAGAGAGAAAGGAAAAAATGGAGGAATAGAGGAGAGGAGCAGGCATAGAAGAAGATAGAATGGGTGTACGAGAAGAAGAGATACTACTGCCTAAAGGAGGCAAGGTTGGCGGTAACGGCTCTTACGGCCCATTTTTGTTGTTAAAAGCGCAAAATAAATCACTCTGCGTCAGCTGCCCTGGGTGCAATATCAATCAATCAATCAATCAATCAATCAATCAATCAATCAATCAATCAATCAATCAATCAATCAATCGATCGATCGATCAATCAATCAATCAATCAATCAATCAATCAAATCCTTTATTGAAGCAGTTTGAAAACAAAGCAGTATAACATAACAGTATGAGCATTTGCAACAAAAGGAGACCCAGAGGGGATAAAAAATCTCGCTATATAGGGCCACCTAAGGTTCAATACTATCACAATAAATGTCATTATAAAAGTCTTTCAATCAATATTCTAATCAATTACTTCGATCAAGAAAAAAGAAATGAACAAGATAAATCTAAATTAAAACTTAATTAAATGGTATATGTGGAATCCAAAACAAAATAAGTGCAATTGCAGTAAACGGTTAACATCATACAATTATTAAGTGCATTAGACATGACACAAGTGCACACAAACAAATGGTGAGAAACATGAAAAAACACGAATATCACGAAGAACAAGTTAGGGAATCGAATACTAAGGTAAGCAAAAAAAGAAATGATAATCACAAGTCTGTGCAAGAAAACTCAATGATGAAAATTTTAAACACAACAAAACTGAATGAGCTATGACTCCAGTAGGAGTGCGCGCAAAGATTTTTGAACAAGTACAAGTTAGGCAGTTTACGAGTATTATATCATAGACTGTTCCATGCAGCAGGGCCAACGCATTTAATCGAGAAAAGCCGTGAGTTGGTCCGAGCAAATCCTGCTCGATAATCACCTCTTGTTCTGGTGTGGTGAGAATGTGAGTCGGACACACTAGGAAAATAATCTTTAAAAACAGGTGGTAGTAAATTATTAATCTGGTCATTTTGTAAAATACGAAGATCTTGAAATATCTGTCCTGTGTGAGAGTTGTAGGGACTACCGGCGATAATACGGACTACCCTCTTCTGTAGTATATACAAGCTATTCAGCCTAGTTTGGTAATTGGAGGCCAATACGATATTGCAATAGGCTAAATACGGATGGATGAGGGAATAGTATAAATGAAACATAATATTCCGGGGTAACAGGTAAGATATACGTCGTTTTTTTCGTTTTTTATTTTTCTTGTCGTTTTTTTCCGTCTTTATTTCTTGTATGTAACTTTATTCATTTACTTACTGTCTGTTAATTTTTTCATTTCCTGTTTAATTTTTTTGTTTGATGTCCCTAACGTTGTCTCCGTACTTTCAAGAATCAACTAATGGACTTTTCTTCGTGTGGGCTGTACGCAGCTGCCTATCCATTTGAGATTGCTTCCCCTTTTGCCACGCTGGATGTTGACTTCGGTGAGCCTTCAGAAATGCGAAAATATCTTGATGAATGTTTCAACGACAAGGTAATGCTGTTCCTACTGTAACTTCGGTTTGATTTGCTGTAAATGTTGCTTAGAAGACTTAGAACACTTAGAGTCACTTGCTTTACCTATTTCTTGTTTTGGATTTTGATTACAGCATAGATTTGTCTCCCTGTTGCACTACGCCTGTTCCCTATGACTCACCTTGATCCTTACCAACTTAAAGACTACTCTCTCTAGCTGTGGTTGGACTAGGAGCGCTCCTGAGTAGATCACCTTGAAGGGATGCTACTTTGAAGCTCCTAATGATAATAATGATGATGATGATGATGATGATAATGATGATGATGATGATAATAATAATAATAATTATAATAATAATAATAGATTATCAATTATACGTATTTTCAATAATACCTTATGCCTGTGAATTTTTATCCCCCGGGGGATGATTTTACACGATGGGGGATAGAAATGGTTTGTCCCCCGGATACTCTATACCGGTAGATTCCATCCGGGGGATAAATTTATTCATCCTCCAGGATAGCTTTAGGACGGATAGATTGTCACGCGACACCTGCCTTAGGGGCGCGCGAAAAAGAGGTTGCACGAGGTCCACAACTTAGGGGACCCGGAAATGTCACAGAAAATTAACATGAACAAGACACCCTAATAATTAAATCTTCTCTTTTGTCAATAAAATAAAAGTCATCTTCCACTTTTGGCCTATCCCAGAATTCTCCTGCATAGTAAAATTTTACTTGTTGTAGGGCCTACCTGTTAACAATCTACTCAAAGAAAATGACTAGCAATGAAAAACAATTTAACTTGTGTCATGGGGGCGGGCGTAAAGTAGCCTATACACTGCACGGGGCCCGAAATATCCTAATTCAGGTGTCGCGTGACAGACTATCCGTCCTAAAACTATCCGGGGGATGAATAAATTTATCCCCCCGGATGGAATATACCGGTATAGAGCATCCGGGGGATAAACCATTTCTATCCCCCATCGTGTAAAATAATCCCCTGAGGATAAAAATTCACAGGTTATAAAGTATTATTGAAAAATGCGAATAATTGATAAATCTATGTTGTATTCAAAATTCAAAACCAGAAATGCGTAAAGCAAGTGACTCTAAGTGTTCTAGGCAATGTTCAGAGCAAATCAAATCGAAGTTACAGATGGAAGAATAACGACACGCGGAAGAGGCTTTTCCCCTTCCGTTGAGAGGGATTTTGGGGAAAGAAGCATGACGTTGTTGTTGAAACATTTCTCAGGATGTTTGACATTTCTGAAGGATCACCGAAGCAATCTCAAAGGCAGAGACAGCTGCGTACAGCCCACATGAGGAGCGGTCCTTTTGCTGCTGGCAGGGGAGGACTTTAACATGTAATAATAATAATAATAATAATAATAATAATAATAATAATAATAATAATAATAATAATAATAATAATAATAATAATAATAATAATAATAATAATAATAATAATATGGTCACTCCAGAGATTAATTTTCACATATTTAGTATCTGACTCCTGAGGGATTATATGTACCTATAATAATGGACGGAGAGAAATCCATCCAACTAGAGCATAACGCCTACCTATTAGTTAAATATACTGCGAGTAATTTTATTACTAAAATGTGTGAAGTACTAGTTCCGTAAAGTGGGTCGGAGTGTGAGGTGTGAAGTTATATTATATATTATAAGTGTGTTAATTATATATCTCCCTAAATTTCAATTACATTTTCTTGGAATAGGGTAGCTAAGTTGAATAAAGTATCCATGTCTTGAGTATTTAGTTTTTTTCTATTAATAGATTTTAAATGCCATGGGGGTGGGAATTTAGAGCTGGTTATGGTATTTTTAATATTTCTACTATTTTTAAAGGCGAGGATAGGTTTTAATTCCTTCCATTTTTGTAATTCAGAATTTTCTGTAATTAGTTCATTCCATAATTTGCGTAGAGTTCTTTTCAAAATTTGTTTCTTTTCAAATTTATTCTCAAAAATCAATATTAAGATTGGTATGGACATATTGGGGTTGTTTTTATTT
This sequence comes from Allolobophora icterica, assembly GCA_963556255.1. Taxonomy (NCBI): domain Eukaryota; kingdom Metazoa; phylum Annelida; class Clitellata; order Crassiclitellata; family Lumbricidae; genus Allolobophora; species Allolobophora icterica. Next base: position 14,773,625 of record OY744612.1, read on the forward strand.
TTATATTTCATAAGGGATGGTCTGTCTCTCAAATTAAGTTTGTGGGTGGCCTCTTTTAATAAGAAGTCAGGGTAATCTCTAGATTTAAATGTCTGAATCATTAAGGTAACCTGGTTCTGCAAGTCTATAGGATCCGAGATAATGCGTTTCAATCTAAGTAATTGACTAAAAGGGATGGAATGTTTAGTTAAAGTGGGATGGTTACTAAAGAAATTTAGGTATAATTTTTTGTCAGTGGGTTTATTAAAGATAGTGGTCTGAAGCCCATTAGTAATTTTAATAATTTTCACATCTAAAAAAGGGATATCTATGTAGGACTGGTTAAGAGTGAATTTAAAATTCGGATGGAAGTTATTTAAGGTATTGTAATAGTTATCTAATTCAGTTATGGATTTATTCCAAATTCCAAAAAGGTCGTCTATAAACCTTTCGTGGTTCCAGATTAGGTGGGGGTGAGCATTATTAAATTTTTGGAAGAATTTATATAAAATTATATTTGCTTCTTGTACGGATGAAGACCCTCCCATTGTTAGACCCTGCTTTTGTTTATAGTAGTTTCCATTAAAGGTGAAGTAACAATTTTTTAAGGTAAAATCGAGAATATGTTTAAGAAGTGTTAAGGGGATGGGTTTAATGTCTATTTCATATTTATTCCAACAGTCTAGGGTATTTAAGTAATGTTCCATAATAAATTCTATGCCTAAATCTAATGGGATATTTGTATAAAGAGATTCTACATCCATAGTTACTAGTAAGGTCTCATCTCTTATCTGGTTATTATACTTTTCTATTTTATGTAAGAAATCCGTGGTGTCTCTAATTAAATTTGGTATTTGGGCTTCTCCTATTTTTAATAATTGTTGTAAATATCTATGTAATTTATTAGTAAGACTATTAGATTGGGATATAATGGGTCTGATTGGGATGTTATCTTTATGTAATTTCGGTAGACCATAGATTACTCCTGGTTCGTTTTTAATATCTATGAGCCAATTAAATTGTTTTCTGGAAAGATAAGGTTTAAGTTCATTAATGAGGGAATGGTATCTCAAGACCAGGGGGTCTTCCATAAAGGTGATTTCACTAACTTTTAAGTAGGTGCTATTATTATTAAGATGTGAATTAATTTTATCTAGATAGTCTGTAGTGTCAAGGATCACTATACCACCCCCTTTATCTGCAGGTTTAATTACAATATCTTTATTATTTCTTAAGCGGTTTATAGCTTTAGATTCCTTTAGACTGATATTGGATTTATTTTTATATTTAGTAGAAATATTTTTCATTTCATATTTTAGGTTGTTGCAGAAAGTCGTGATGTTGGCATTGGGTTTAGGAGGATACAACGAACTCTTAATCAATATCGGATTTATTTTGGTTTTAGAATTTTGCTTACTTTTATCTAGGTGGAAGGAGTTATATAAAGGATTATTAGACTCATTCTTATGGGTTTCAAAAAACCATTTAATTTGTAGTTTTCTGTCAAAACTGTCTATCAATTCTATATTTTCTTTTAGATGATTAGTAGTTTTAAGAGCATATACGAATTTTAGCCCTTTGTTTAATACTATCATTTCGTAGTTATCTAATTTCTGTGAAGACAAATTAGTAATGTAGGTATTATTTAATTTAGACAAATGTTTAATAAGGAATGCCTTATGTCTGCGTTTTCTATGTTTTCGTTTTAGCCCATATAACGTTCTAACTAAAAGAAAACCTTTAAGCTTGATTTCTTTGTCTTGTTCTTGGAGTCCAGAAGGTCTGGTAGAACTATGAAGTGGTGGTCACTTCTGGTCTCTTATCAGTTGGATAAGCGGTTGTGTAGGGGTAGCTTGTGTAGAATCTTGTGACGACGATGGTAGTCCCGGCGGAAGGAGTGTTGAGCAGATGGTTTCTGGAGGAAGTGAAGTTGATGGCATGGCAGGAGGGACAAGTCGAAGCTGCGGAATTCTGAGGGGAGATTGGCGATGCAGGGAGGAGAAAGTAGAGGGTCTTTCGAAGCGGCTCTCCCGATTCCCTTTCATCAGCGGTTGGATTATTTTGTGTTGAGTCGGGTGGTGTTGTAGGTCTGTCCTGTGTCTCCCCATTGGGGGAATCCAGTGTCGTTTCTAGCTATGTCTCCGCCGTCCCTGGCCAAGTCAGGGTTTAAGCCTGAAGGGGGAATGGATTGAGAAGTGCGAGTTATATTCGATTCGAGAGAATGTCTTTTAAATAAATAACTGCTGTTGTACGTAGCAGCTTTGATAGCCTTAGCTATCACCAAGGAGTGCCCTGTATCTTGTAGTTTCGTCATAAGGTCCTTGATTTGTTGGTTCATGCCATTGAGTCTTATGTTAGCCTCCATAATCAAAGAATTGAGCAGTGCTGTTCTGTTATTTTCACATGTTTTCAGATAGTCATTGTACCTCGGGAGGAGCAGATCAGCGTAGTTTCGGAGAGTAAGTAGTGGGGGGAGCGGATTAGGAGGGGCTGGTCGATCCAGATCCTCTAACTGGCGAGAAAGTCCCAATCCATTCTTTAGCCAGACCGTCAGGGTGGCTCGAGCTTCCTTGAAGGATCCGAAATCAAGTTCCGACAGCTTAAGTTTAAGTTGATCGTTCGTGAATTTGGTTCGAATAGCTTTTAATTCTCCGAATAAGGTATAAAACGTAGTCCTAGTTTCTTTAGTCAGCTCTTGGACATTAATCTTGACTGGATCTATAGGCTCCTCGTCATTTTGTAGGTTTATGTCCCCCATCGGGTCGGGTATCTCCATTTCTAATTCAGCAGGTCTCTTGCATTGATCACTCACAGTTCTGGTAAGATCGTAAACTAATTTCTCTAAATGTTCAACCCTTTCCAAAATCTGGTGTAGATCCATTGGGGATTCCTTAGCAGAGGATTCAGTTCTCCGCTTTTTAGGATTTTTATACAAATTGCCTTTTTTGTCTATTGTATCTCTTATGTATCCATTCGTGATAACTGTTCTCTTAATTGGTTACATTGTTTGATTATAATATGTAATACGAAGTTTTTTGCTATAGTATCTTTCTTGTGCAGCGTTGTGCGTTTGCTAGCGCTTCTTAACAAAGAAAATACTTACTTAGTAGATACGCTAGTTGAAAAGTACGTTATTTTGAGTCGTGCAGTTGTAATTAGTTGTCTTGTACAGGTACATGTAGGTTTATGATATTCTTGCAGCAGGTCTCTCTCCATAATACTAAGCTTTGTGGTGTATTCGCATGTTTCATTTTCATTAACTGAAAGTGCAGTTTTCCTGGCAGACTGGCTTTAAGGCCTGCCATCAAATGTCTCTAAGCTCAGACTAAGTTTTGAAGCGCTTCGATTTCATTCAGTGTAAAGTATGAGTTTGTATTTGAAACCTGGAATAATAATTATCCTGTATCGCGTGTGCAATTTAAGTACTTTATGTGATTTATATTTCAAGGGAAAACATTCAGAATTAGGCCATATAAGGAATTACTCAGAAATATACAACATTTAGGAAACAAAATAATAACAATTGAAGGGCTTGCCTCAATAACCAGGTATGTCGACATACCTGGTTTATGTGAAAAAGTATGCCAGCGTGCTTGGAATATTGTATTCTATATACCCTGCAAATTTGGTGCAAATCTGATTATTTTTGAATTGGCTTTTGGATAAACAAGTTTGTCGACATATGGTATTTAGCAGCCGGCAGCATTAGGCCTACTCCAGTGCAATAACCCGGTATGATAAAAAAAATTGTCGTTTTTTCTAGTAATCTTTGTATTAAAACCGGTGCAATAATCAGGTTATTTGACATACCCGGTTATTGACTGTTACTTACTCTACAATTCACTGATTTTGCGTTATTTTTTCCTTACTGTAATGTAGCTATGATTACCTACCTTTTTATTGCACGATTAATTTGTACTGTGTGCTAGTCACCATTTGGTGCAAGAATAAGGTATGTCGACTAACAGCAGGCGATGTTGGGTTATTGAGTGTCAATAACCAGGTGTGAAGCAAAATGTCGTGAAAAAACAGTAAAGTTATCTTTTGCATTGCATTATGTAACAATTTCGTGAAAGACAATAACAACTGAGACGGTGTTTCAAACAGCTTGTCGATATCTCGTAAAATGGCTTAGCTACAACAGTTTGAAGTGTCAAATCTTTGAAGCCATTTTCCCAAAACTCAAAAAATCCGACATACCTGGTTATTGCTGCAAGCCCTTCAATTGTTGCTTTTGTTATAGGGCAACGAGGCATGTAGGAAGAGAGAGAAAGGGAGAAATAAGGAACTATGGTTGCTACTGTATCGTCCTTTCGCCTCAGAAACCTTCACCAAGAAACTGTCTTCTGTCTTGTGTCCTCCATACAACCATAACCAAAGGGAGCAACAAAGGACGCAGGATGGCAAGTAGTGAGACAGGCAGGGTAGTGAGGAGAAAATCGTGAAGAGAGGGAATATTTTGTCAGGAAGAGAGAAAGGAAAAAATGGAGGAATAGAGGAGAGGAGCAGGCATAGAAGAAGATAGAATGGGTGTACGAGAAGAAGAGATACTACTGCCTAAAGGAGGCAAGGTTGGCGGTAACGGCTCTTACGGCCCATTTTTGTTGTTAAAAGCGCAAAATAAATCACTCTGCGTCAGCTGCCCTGGGTGCAATATCAATCAATCAATCAATCAATCAATCAATCAATCAATCAATCAATCAATCAATCAATCAATCAATCAATCAATCAATCAATCAATCAATCAATCGATCGATCGATCGATCAATCAATCAATCAATCAATCAATCAATCAAATCCTTTATTGAAGCAGTTTGAAAACAAAGCAGTATAACATAACAGTATGAGCATTTGCAACAAAAGGAGACCCAGAGGGGATAAAAAATCTCGCTATATAGGGCCACCTAAGGTTCAATACTATCACAATAAATGTCATTATAAAAGTCTTTCAATCAATATTCTAATCAATTACTTCGATCAAGAAAAAAGAAATGAACAAGATAAATCTAAATTAAAACTTAATTAAATGGTATATGTGGAATCCAAAACAAAATAAGTGCAATTGCAGTAAACGGTTAACATCATACAATTATTAAGTGCATTAGACATGACACAAGTGCACACAAACAAATGGTGAGAAACATGAAAAAACACGAATATCACGAAGAACAAGTTAGGGAATCGAATACTAAGGTAAGCAAAAAAAGAAATGATAATCACAAGTCTGTGCAAGAAAACTCAATGATGAAAATTTTAAACACAACAAAACTGAATGAGCTATGACTCCAGTAGGAGTGCGCGCAAAGATTTTTGAACAAGTACAAGTTAGGCAGTTTACGAGTATTATATCATAGACTGTTCCATGCAGCAGGGCCAACGCATTTAATCGAGAAAAGCCGTGAGTTGGTCCGAGCAAATCCTGCTCGATAATCACCTCTTGTTCTGGTGTGGTGAGAATGTGAGTCGGACACACTAGGAAAATAATCTTTAAAAACAGGTGGTAGTAAATTATTAATCTGGTCATTTTGTAAAATACGAAGATCTTGAAATATCTGTCCTGTGTGAGAGTTGTAGGGACTACCGGCGATAATACGGACTACCCTCTTCTGTAGTATATACAAGCTATTCAGCCTAGTTTGGTAATTGGAGGCCAATACGATATTGCAATAGGCTAAATACGGATGGATGAGGGAATAGTATAAATGAAACATAATATTCCGGGGTAACAGGTAAGATATACGTCGTTTTTTTCGTTTTTTATTTTTCTTGTCGTTTTTTTCCGTCTTTATTTCTTGTATGTAACTTTATTCATTTACTTACTGTCTGTTAATTTTTTCATTTCCTGTTTAATTTTTTTGTTTGATGTCCCTAACGTTGTCTCCGTACTTTCAAGAATCAACTAATGGACTTTTCTTCGTGTGGGCTGTACGCAGCTGCCTATCCATTTGAGATTGCTTCCCCTTTTGCCACGCTGGATGTTGACTTCGGTGAGCCTTCAGAAATGCGAAAATATCTTGATGAATGTTTCAACGACAAGGTAATGCTGTTCCTACTGTAACTTCGGTTTGATTTGCTGTAAATGTTGCTTAGAAGACTTAGAACACTTAGAGTCACTTGCTTTACCTATTTCTTGTTTTGGATTTTGATTACAGCATAGATTTGTCTCCCTGTTGCACTACGCCTGTTCCCTATGACTCACCTTGATCCTTACCAACTTAAAGACTACTCTCTCTAGCTGTGGTTGGACTAGGAGCGCTCCTGAGTAGATCACCTTGAAGGGATGCTACTTTGAAGCTCCTAATGATAATAATGATGATGATGATGATGATGATAATGATGATGATGATGATAATAATAATAATAATTATAATAATAATAATAGATTATCAATTATACGTATTTTCAATAATACCTTATGCCTGTGAATTTTTATCCCCCGGGGGATGATTTTACACGATGGGGGATAGAAATGGTTTGTCCCCCGGATACTCTATACCGGTAGATTCCATCCGGGGGATAAATTTATTCATCCTCCAGGATAGCTTTAGGACGGATAGATTGTCACGCGACACCTGCCTTAGGGGCGCGCGAAAAAGAGGTTGCACGAGGTCCACAACTTAGGGGACCCGGAAATGTCACAGAAAATTAACATGAACAAGACACCCTAATAATTAAATCTTCTCTTTTGTCAATAAAATAAAAGTCATCTTCCACTTTTGGCCTATCCCAGAATTCTCCTGCATAGTAAAATTTTACTTGTTGTAGGGCCTACCTGTTAACAATCTACTCAAAGAAAATGACTAGCAATGAAAAACAATTTAACTTGTGTCATGGGGGCGGGCGTAAAGTAGCCTATACACTGCACGGGGCCCGAAATATCCTAATTCAGGTGTCGCGTGACAGACTATCCGTCCTAAAACTATCCGGGGGATGAATAAATTTATCCCCCCGGATGGAATATACCGGTATAGAGCATCCGGGGGATAAACCATTTCTATCCCCCATCGTGTAAAATAATCCCCTGAGGATAAAAATTCACAGGTTATAAAGTATTATTGAAAAATGCGAATAATTGATAAATCTATGTTGTATTCAAAATTCAAAACCAGAAATGCGTAAAGCAAGTGACTCTAAGTGTTCTAGGCAATGTTCAGAGCAAATCAAATCGAAGTTACAGATGGAAGAATAACGACACGCGGAAGAGGCTTTTCCCCTTCCGTTGAGAGGGATTTTGGGGAAAGAAGCATGACGTTGTTGTTGAAACATTTCTCAGGATGTTTGACATTTCTGAAGGATCACCGAAGCAATCTCAAAGGCAGAGACAGCTGCGTACAGCCCACATGAGGAGCGGTCCTTTTGCTGCTGGCAGGGGAGGACTTTAACATGTAATAATAATAATAATAATAATAATAATAATAATAATAATAATAATAATAATAATAATAATAATAATAATAATAATAATATGGTCACTCCAGAGATTAATTTTCACATATTTAGTATCTGACTCCTGAGGGATTATATGTACCTCGGGGGAAAAAAAATAATAATAATAATACGATTTATATAGCGCCGTAGAACAGACGATGCCGAAGAAAAGGGCGCTGTACATGAGTTACAAAAGTCAATGACAGTCGTTTGAAAGTTTAAAAAGATATGTCTTCAGGTGTGATTTGAATGACTCCAGAGAGGGGGCGCATTGACAAATGGAACATGTAGGCCTAGGTTCCCCGATGTTGTTAGGTGCCTTGTGTAGGAGCTGAGCAACTGTCGGCCGAGATTTTATTGATACGAATCAACCAAGATCAAGCGCGAGCTACCAATTCACCCAACGAGCACCTTAGTCCATTTTCATGACACTGTCGTTTGTGAAATGCTGATATTTGTCTTTCTCGTTTTATAAGCGTTCATCACAACAAGCCTTTCACGCAACTAATTATGCGAATAGACATTGTTTGATTTGCGTTAAATTACACCACAAAGAACGCAAGAGCCCTTGAAATTGGTTCATATTATGGCTTCAGTGGCTTTGGTGGCGGTTCCGGTCCACTATTCCGGGGGTCCGCTATTCCGGGGGTCCGCTATTCCGGGGATCCGCCGGAATATACATACATACAAGATACATACATGCATACACACATACATACATGCATACAAACATGCACACATACATACAAACATGCATACATACATCCATGCATGCATGCATGTATGAATGTATGCGTGTATGTATGTATACATACAAACATGTATGTATGCATGTATGTATATATACATACATGTATGTATGCATGTATGTACATAAGTATACATGTATGTAAGCATGTATGCATGTATGTATGAATGTTTGTATGCATGTATGTATGTATATATGCATGCATGTATGTTGTATGTATGTATACTCCGGCCGATCCCCGGAATAGCGGACCCCCGGAATAGCGGACCCCCGGAATAGTGGGCCGGTACCTTGGTGGCGTACCGATTGGTATACGAACGACCGGCCGCAGTGTCACAACTTGCCTAAGAGTAAATACAGTATAGCCTAGAGAGAGTAATTAGAGGATCATTGACATCACTGGTTACTATGCCCACGTATTCCAACAATAAGCAACATATGGCTTTGCCCATGACCACGACTGACATAGTTCTAAACTCAGTTAAATCGCACAATTTGTAATTATGTTGCAGGGGATAATTTTTTGACGGGGGATAATTTCGTACGACTCATAGGGGATACTTTTCCACGAGGAGGGATAGTCCCTCCCGTTCACATTCATCCGGCCGGATACTCCATTCTGCTAAGGGGATATAACTGTATGGGGATACTCTATTTTGTGACACCGGCACTGAGATCATAATCCTTTACGCAATATCAAATCAAATCAAATAACTTTATTAGAACTAACACCATCAATTATACATCAACACATCAATCAGACATTTTCTGATGGTTGCCCATCCGGATTGGATGAAAACATAAATTAAAGTTTGACGCAAACAAACAAAAGGAAATAATGACTAATGTAGGCTTACTCTAATGGGATGCCACAATAGAGGGAAAGTCTGGAGACAACCACGCCTGCGCAATAGCTGTTAGTTCTTGAACGGTCTAAACCAGTCATACAGGGCATACAGGGTATCAGTGGGCCACAAGGAAGCTATTGTATGTTTAGTAGCACTACATATACATGTACGCAGTTTGATACAAATGGGAGCAGCTAACGGTTGAACGAGTATCTTGGCTGGTCACTGCGCAACGCAGACAGGCGTACGTTGGGTTTCCATTTCCCAGCTTGCTTGCTCGACGTGAGCAGCGCGTTCGACCTTGTGTGAGTAACCAAAATGCTTAATTACGCTGCGTGTGAATTAATTATTGGACTGAAACACCATTGTCCACGATTTCTGACGTAATGCACTCTCGTTTTTTCATTCCAAAATGTCAATACAGGTAAGATCAGAATTTCTTAAAATAAAACGCACGAAGAACAATTTTTTAACGTTACTCCAATTATGTAACGACTTCTCTTTGTATATCCCATAATATGTTTCCTTTAACACCATAGCTGTTAAAACCGTTTTTTGGTTTTATTTTATTCCCCCCAATTCTCGTTTTTTCGTTTTTTTTATTTTTCTTCTCGTTTTTTCCGTCTTTTTGCATAGCTTTATTTATTTACTGTCTGTTATTTTTTATATTTTATTAAATTTAATTTTTGTCTGATGTTCCTTACGTTGACTCCGTACCTTCAAGGATTCAGTTAATTAACGTCACTATTTGCGTCATCATTTGAGAAATAAATACTTTATAAAATAGCACAGTACAAGAAATAAAAGTTTAAAAAGTTATTTCTAAGTTATCCAAAATGCCATAAAAAGGTGCGGAATTAATGGAGAAAGACAAAAACTCAACATTGGCTAAACTGAATCAAGTTTTTATATTAGTAAAATGTTTAAGTACAGTTTTAATTAAGCACACTCTATACCTACAAAGATTGATTTTTAATTGTGTTAGTTTTTAAGCAGCATAGACTTATGTGGACTTTTGCTTGAAATTCAAATTTGAAAAGATTTCAATATTTTTAATTTCTCAATTTCTAATTAAACCAAACTCATAAGAAATAAAATAATTGTGGTAGATTAATGCTACTTAGTGTTTACTAATAAAGTTGTGTTATTTGCTGATTAAATGCTGTTAACAAGGTTTTTAATCTTAAATTGCAGGACATGATGTGAAAAAGTCATATTATTTTCTTATTTCGTTTTTTTGTGTTTTTTTGTTTTCATTTCTTTGAAAGAACGACGTTTTTTCCTGTTTTTTTTTTATTTAGTTTCTAACGTTTTTAACAACTATGTTTAACACAGTTCAGTTATACAAAACTGCAGATAATAGTAGCCATGACATGACCATTCCCAGAAATATAGAAATTATTTAATGTAAATAAATTGTCCTCATCGTTATATCGTTTGGATTGGTTTATTCTTATGCGAGACGGAGGGTAGTTAAAAGACCGTTTAAAATACATATTAGCTCATCCCTCTCGCTGTCGTAGTGTAAATGTTCGAGATTATGAAATGGGTGCTCATTCTGCTGCGGAAGACAAAAATCCAGGAGATTAAATTCAGAATCTAAAACCTCGATTCCTCGGTACCGTCCAGTTAGCATAATTATATCATAAATACCTATTAACTGCACAGAATTCAATCGACTGAGGGATGATAGATATTGGCGTACAATGTTCCCACTCATATCGATCTCTGATAATTTTGCGTGAAATACTTCGTGATAGGAAACGAATACCACGTTTCCGTTCGATTTTGGAATTACGTCGACAACATCATGTAGGACTATGGCTGGAGACAAAGTTATTTCATGTTGCAAGGAACCATTCGCATTGTATATGTTTACTACATCAGGACCAGTGTCCCGTCTTTGCGATTGATCTGGAACGATTATTATGTTACCATTGGCGGACAAGCGCATAAGACAAAATGGCAGCCTATCATTAATCCATGGTGATATGTTAAACTGGTGTCCAGCTTTCGTAATGCGCGAGACTGAAAGAGGACAGATACCGTCTACTAGCACAACATACACGCAGTTTGACACGTGACAAGCTACCATGTAAAACGGATATGTTGATGGTGGCATATTGATGACACCCGTCACCGCTTCCATATTGTTGCGGTTGTAAACATTAATAACAGAGTCTAGACGAGGTGGTCTGTGGAGCATAAATATTTCACCATTCAGTGTAGTCATAGCGTGGACAGCTGACTGGATCGGAGACTGATTCAAAACTTCCAAACGAATCGTCTGCTGGGCTGAAAATAACACTCTCCTTCATTTATCGAGGAAATGACTCGTAATAAATCAAGTAGGCCTATTCTTAAAAACTGAAATATAATAATCAAAATACTTGCATTCATGCATTTAGCCTACACTTGTATAGACTAGCCAGGAAATATATATATATATATATATATATATATATATTCGTTTATTGAAAAAAAAACAGGATGGCAGACCGCACCCAGGAACATAACACGGGAATCATACCGAAAAAATAAAATGGATAGCTAAAGCAGTAATGTAATGTTAGTTGAATGATGTAATAATAGTTATATATAATATTAATTAACATCCTAACATTACTCAAGATAGAAACATCTTAACATTAGTTAGCTCTGGCCATGTCTGTGGAAACTAGCGAATAAGGATCTGGGAATGAAATTTCTATCATCCTTGTTAGGAAGTACGAACTGGTGAGGACGAGGACGAAGATTATGGCTCCTCTTAGCGACCGGAGGAAACGGACCTCGAAGAACGTGATGTTCATTGCGCACAACGGCGCGCAGTAGACCATCGTCGGCTCCCACTGCCATCTGCGCAACGCTCTGAGTCGACTCCGGTAGGAAACCCTATCTTTGCATGCGGCGCAGCATACTATCCAGACTGGTCCTTTCCTCACTCGAGGTGTAGCCCCACCAGGCAGGCGCAGCACAGTGCATAATCTAGACGTCTCTTGGGGGGTAAGTCCCCCCAGGATTCAAGTTTCCCCCCAGAGGCTGGTAATATTGTAATGGAGACACCTTTTTGGGGTGGAAAACCCCCGGAGTAGAGTAATATGTAAGACATTTAACAGTTTTTGAGGGAAGAATTCGTTAAAAAAACTTTTTCGGAAGATGAAATTCCCCAAAAAGTTTTAAGATTTTCGAAGACGGAAAAAATTTCCCAAAAAGGCCGCCCTTGACGGCGGTCCCCCCAGAAACCTTGTTTCCCCTCCCACAAGAGGGGGACTAGATTAAACACTGGGCGCAGCATATGCGAGGCGGGCCACAGAGGTGGCTCTAATGACCTCACGAAGCGCCGCTGGTGGCAGACCTTGAGATCTCAAAATTCTCAATGCGTATAGTGATCTAGAGCACGATTTAAGTAGCTCAGTGACATGAAGGGTGGTCCGAAGGCTGTCCTGGATTGTGACACCGATGATACGCAATGAGGCCACCCTCTCCACTCCGCAAATCGAAGCCGGGGCCTCGGAGTCTCCACGTCTGGCCACCAACATCTCGCGTGACTTGCACGTGTTTAACCGCAGATTGTTTCTTTCAGCCCATGTCGCTATCTGAGCAAGTTTCTCTCCGACCGTACTCCTAAATTTTTTGGCTGTGCTATACATGCTACTTCAACCATCAACGAGGAGCATGCGCAATTACCTTAAAATGAATTTGAATCGTAAATAGGACGACCCACGGGAAAGTTATATTTTGCACTCAGAATGCGCAGATCTGCAGGCGTGCGTGGCGTTACAACCATATCACTAAGGTGGACAAAGTCCAGGGGCGCCGATGTTGCAAGGACCCAAGTTTTTTAATTAAAAAATTTGAATTCCTAGCTAGTGTTTACTATCATTTGGGAACGATTGTTGCTGACAATTGACAGTGCATATCGTGCACTTCAATCAGTCCAAATAGACCTACCTGCTGCTACCAGACTTCTCTCCGTGGCATTATTTTTGTGAACTGACTTTCGTGCGTAAAATTTAGGCACGCAAGTCAGTAAGTCAGTTCACCGAATGTGAAAATCACTTAATTATTTAGGTAAGTTCTTGACCATTATGGAGGTCGCAAAACAATGTCATATTAACAAAACTGCTCTATTTTAATGCACGTCATTATGAACTGTAACTTGTCTAGACTTATCCATGTATATTGTTCGTGTGGGGACGTGTGGCAGTCTTGTTGCCGAAGTTTTAATATTACCCTGTCAATCGAGAGTCGAAGTTCAAATTCCCGCCAGAGCAGAAATTTAGTTTAAGATTTCTGCTCCGCTTTGCATATGCAGCCAATTCAACAACAGAGAGCCTACAGTCAGTTGGAAGCATAGTGCGACCGTGCGTTACCTCCCGGAATAACGTACGCGTACCGTACGTACGTTATCGAAAAAAATAACGTACGCGTACCGTACGCGTACGTTAAAAATGCCACAAGTTTATCTGATCATTCACAAAGAACCTCAATATAACTAGAGTCTTATAAGGTACCGTACGCGCAGGGCCGTATTAAGCTGTGTGGGAGCCCCGGTGCACCCGCCGTGGTGGAGGCCCATAGGACCATGGAGTCCGGAGGGGTAGGGGGTTATTTCCCCCTGGATTTTGAAAATATTAAAAAAATCTTGAATTTTATGATTATTCCAACAATCCCAACACGATTTTCAATGCTAAAAAACACTTAATTATCGAAGTAGGCCCTACGTCAGCTATTCTATGCAAAAAACGTCATTTTATCCCCCAACAAAAATTTTGACCCCCCAGAAAATTTCGCCCCTAGAATTTTTTGCCCCTCTGGAAAAATTCCTGCGGACGCCCAATACAAGTAGTAAGAACTCAGTAAGATTACATTGAAACACAACAGAATACATTCAGAAGAGAGAACGGCAACGTGCGACTTGATCCGCTTGATCAACCTCGTCACACTATTCCGCGGATGGAGTTGACACAGGCAGATAAATTTCGTATACAAAACTTTCTACCAGTCATTGATCAGTTTGTTACTGCTTCGCAACATCGGCTTGGTGCGTATGAGCTTATTTCATCTCGGTTCGGCTTCCTACGCAAATTGGATGTGCTTTCATCACAAGAACTACTGGCAGCGGCATCGAATCTCGTTGAGGTCTATAAAGACCATCTTGATGCATGCTTAGGAAATGAGCTTGTGCAGTTTGTTGACTTCGTGGAGACATTCAAGGATGAACAAGCTCAAGATGTCTCTCAAGAGAATTTCATGCATCGGCTGATATTCCAGAAACAAGTTCAGGGATCATTTCCTAATGTGGAGATAGCCCTCCGCATGTATCTCGTGCTTATGATCAGTAACCGCAGTGCTGAACGTTCATTCTCAAAAATGAAAATAATAAAGAACAGACTTCGCACATCGATGGGGAATGAGCGGTTGTCTCACCTGGCTCTGATGAGCATAGAAGCTGACATTCTGCGTGAGATCAACTTTGAGGATCTGGTGAACGAATTTGCGAAGAAGAAAACACGCAAAGTTTCGCTAATTTGACATTACTTCATGCCCGAGAAAAACTATCTTCTGACCTTTTAACTTTCTTTGTTTTAGATATTTGTGTTAAATTGTGTCTGTGCACAATGCACATTACTGAAATATTTTATAATCAGTTATGAAACACAAGTCAAAAAATTTCTTGCACCTTTGTGGTGGAGGCCCTTTGTGGTGGGGGCCCCTGTGCACTGGCACATAGTGCACATGCCTAAATACGGGCCTGCGTACGCGTACGTCAAAAATGATCAGTTTAGCTCTTTAGTCTACCTTGTAAAGTATTGGTCTCCCCGTACGCAGGCCAAGTTATTTACGAACGGTACCGAAATTTAGTATTACCAATAAAATGACCACTGGCACTGACCATCCCATAAAGTGTGCCGTAAAATCTTAATATTCTTTACACTAGACATAATCTTAACAATTTGGAATTTAAAAGTTTGAAAGTAAGCCTAGGGATCATTGAACAGCCACAGATGACTGATGTAGGCCTAATGGTTAAAATTGTTTACGACCGTCAATCACCAGCTATGGCCTATTATTGACTTTTCTTGTGCATAATGTTGTGTGTTTTTATTTTCGTCATGAACAGATGTGAACGTACGGTAACGTACGGCAAAATAACGTACGCGTACCGTACGTACGTTATAGAAAAAAATTACGTACGTACTGTACGTACGGTCGCACCTTGGTTGGAAGAGTAGGCAACGAGGCAGTGGGCTGGACATGAGCCCAAATCGCAAACATAATATAATCTAAAAATTATATAAAACGCAATTTCAAAGTCGACCAATTATTCTTGGCTGCCTCAGTTTTACCTTAATTAAGAGTCCGGACGCAATTATGACTTAAGTTCCAATTTAAGGTCTTCTAATATCGTAAGCAAGAATAAAACATAATTACTAATGTGATTGAAGCTTCTTTATTTCATGAACTAACCAGTACCGTCTAGAGTTCTGTGAAGTTCATTTCGGAAGAAGTTGGTCGTAAGTATGCTGTTCCATTGCGAGCAGACAGTTCTTAGTCGGCTTATTACCGGATCAGCTTTTTCTCTCCACACACTTTTGGCCAGCTTCAAACCCTTCACTTCCATAACTACGGCTTTAACGAGGATACATTCAATTAGCTCCATCGGTAGATCTTCCATCTACAGCAATACATATAGAGCAGACTTTCAATGTCAACTTATTTTTCGAGGTTAAACTGAATTAAAAACACGTGGACGAACTGAACGCAGCCCAGAACTTACTTCTTACTTTACAAACTGATTCTGGTTAGTTTACTTATTCACAAGTTTAAAAGGGAAGAGAGTAAAGCAAAACCGAACCCTATCTTTGGCAGTTTTACTTTGTTGGCATTATTAGGTAGCTTTAAGACCACTCTATTCAGCCGTGCTGGAGTCGAGTGCACTTCTAAGTAGTTCTCGTGGAAGAGGCGCTATATTCGTTATGAAAAAATCAATGAATGGAATAAATTTTCTAATTTTACGACCTTCTAGCAGTTATTAACATTGTTTTAAATTATTTACATGTTTAACTTGTTTTCATCGGAAAGTTCCAAACAAATTGGATCTATTCTTGTGTTGATTTGAGATTGTTGTAATTAATGACTAAATCGTTACACAACTCACGCTCAACATGCTGGAAACCCCGATCCAAGATTCACATGACGAACACATCGTAAACTGATCCCGGTGTACGACGGTAAAGGGAAACAGAGAGGGACCCTATAGTAACAGGATCGCCTAGTCGTCTGCCATGTATAGACTGAAACAATATATTCTGCTGAAACCGGCGTACGATGTGACGAATTTAGACACAATTTACTGCCTTGATTTCGAACCTAAATACTATTGAGTTATAGTAAGGCTATTTGGCTATAGAAAAAACATGTCAGCAATCAGATTACAACCCTCTTTGTTCAAGCAATTCAGAATGTTTAGATCCTAATAAGAATTTGGAATTACAGTTTTATGGCATGTAACTTACCGTTGTGTCACTCAGTGAGTCGAATTTTGCAAGTTTATCATTGTCTTCTTTTTGGAATAGTACTAGAAGTTGAAGAAGAAAGTAAGTGATCTTTGTTAGTGCGAGACAAACGTCCGAACTTTATAGCAACAACGCATAAAATAATGAAATATTGCACAGTGTCAGTTAAAAAAACGATGCAATATTATGATCATTTTGAAAAATGTAACCTAATGTACTACAGCTACTTGCGCGGAACTAAGAGAATAAACTTTATATAGATCTGAAATGAGCATAGTTGATATTTAAACAGTCATGACAACTAGCAGTATCAGAATATTTATAATTTTATTTACAAAGTGCCATACATAAAGCTGGTCGTCACCTGTGCTTGCGTGGAGCTTATTGAAAATTGATTATGCGTAAACAAAGAAAAACTGTGGGAAGGATTGGCTAAGAAATTCTGACCAGCATTCCTAAGTGTTCATCATAAAAAACTGATTTAGTCGCTGAAACTGCATACAATTATAAGGCGCACTAAAATACTTGTTTGGATCCAACTTACATTCTGAGCCTTCATTCGTTTGCTTGTCATTATTGGATCCAGTTGATGTTCGTTTCTTCGATATAATATATAAAGAAAGTAGGCCTACTAGGAGTAGGCCTACCAGAAGAAAAAACATCGTGTTTTTCACAATGAACGTCAAAATTGCAAGAAATAAAAAACGGTTGTAGGTTAATGCTGAGCAAATCGTAAGAGAATAATCAATGCGAGTGATATTGTTAAGGCAAACCGCTTACGACGAAAGTCGTACACTACTTCATAAGCAAATTATTATTTTAAACTTATATTAAAATTAAAGAAGGTATCGAAGTCTTGATTATTAATTTAAAATTAAAGAAGTTATCGAAGGCTTGAAACGAACAACGGCGCCCGAAAAACATATTGTGACGTCACACACGGGATTATTAAATAGAGATATTAATTATTTTCATAAAAGAACTGATAAACTGCGACCGCGTTCATCAAGATTTAGGCTCCCGCTTCGGAGTCTCCATCTCGAACGTGGCACGGGTTGCGATTAAAAGGCGACATCTGTCGAGGCGACCGCTCCTTCACCCTATAAGCCAATATAGCATCCGCGCGTGTTGACCTTATGTTGCGCCAGGGTGAAGTAAAATCAGCAAATTGCATGCGCTTAGCGCTAGTTGTAAGCGCAAAGAATTGCCTATGGGTCGTGGGATGAATGGCACTGATTGGCACTATAGGCATAATAACCACAGCCAAAGAATCGAGCGCATGGTTGGTCTTTCCTGTCGTGTATAAAAAATCTCCTTACCAGAGATCACTAAATGTCAGCAGATTATACTTCTGTTACAATCGCTGTTTATCGAGCAAAGAATTCTGCTGTAAAATATGTCTCATGTTTCACAAAATTTCACGTGTAAATTAAAAACTCAGCTTCCTGGTCGCTCCTCGTACCAACAAACACTGCATTTAAACAACCGACAAAACATTTAACTCTTGTTCTGCTTTGCTTCAGAACGCGTTGAGCACTCGATCGTTCTAGGTGATTGGTAGGGACAGTAGAAAATCACGAAAACACGGCAAACACGGAAGCCGTGTTTTTCGGCATTTGCCGTGTTTTCCGTGATTTTTGACATTTGCCGTGTTTTCGTAAAAGATGCCGTGTTTGTTGCAATTTTTTTGCTTGTGGCAGTTTAAAGTTTTGCACAGTCGAAAGTATTTATCAATTTGTCAATGAACAATGAATATGAAAGATAAACATATAATGTGTTACAAGAAAACTGTGAAATTTTGATGCCGTGATTTTGCCGTGTTTTTCGCGATTTTGTTTTAAGTATGCTGTGTTTTGGCATTTTTTAACCGTTATTTTCTACTGTCCCTAGTGATTGGTCCAAAGCTCTGGAATTCACTGTGCATTCTATCGTCTACTTTTAGTGGCATTCAGATCAAAACTTGTCTCGTCTGTTTCAAAATACTTGCTTAGCGTCGTCTGATATTCGAACTAAAGTTCTCTCGTGGATTAACTTTTTAATGCGGTTTTACCATTTATAAGCGACCATCAATTGATGCCTTGCACTTGATAGGAAAGGGCTGTATAGAAGTCTTTGTGTGTGACATTAAAATTACTCAGCCTCAATGGAATAATATTAGATTAGAACCCAAGTAATTGGAAGACATCTGCAAAATAGAAATGAAACTATAAAATCATTTTGATCTCAGGAGTTGTGCGCGTTTCCCGCCTGTCATTGTCGTTTAATTGGCGTTTTATAAGAAAACGGGCCTATCACATTAGAGGCACTAAGATGAGCTAATAATTTGGGCTTTTCTTTCGGCGGAGAATTATGATAAATTGTATAACACGCCAGTTTAAAAAGAAAGCTACCTAAGTGTGATAAGTTGTCTCGGACATGGTTCATTCCCAGGATGCTACACAAATAGCCTTTTTTGTCTTCTGTAGGCCCTATCTCTTATGCATTCGTTCGTAACAACTTTTCTCTTAATTGGTTGTATAGTTTGATTGTAATATGTAATACGAAGTATTTTTGCATTAGTATCTTTCTTGTACAGCGTTGTACGTTTGCTAGCGCTTCTTAATAAAGAAAATACTTACTTACTTAGTAGATACGCTTGTTGAAAAGTACGTTATTTTTGAGTCGTGCATATGTAATTAGTTGTCTTGTACAGGTACATGTAGGGCCTCTAGGCCTATGATATTCTTTCAGCAGGTCTCTCTCCATAATACTAAGCTTTGTGGTGTATTCGCATGTTTCATATTCATTAACTGAAATTGCAGTTTTCCTGGCAGACTGGCTTTAGGGCCTGCCATCAAATGCCTCTAAGCTCAGGCAAAGTTTTGAAGCGCTTCGATATCATTCAGTGTAAAGTCTGTGTTTGTATTTAAAACCTGGAATAATAATTATCCAGTATCGCGTGCGCAATTTAAGTACTTTATGCGATTTATATTTCAAGGGACAACATTCAGAATTAGGCCATCTGAGGAATTATTCAGAAATACACAACATTTAAGAAACAAAAAATAACAATTGTTGCTTTTGTTGTAGGGCAACGAGGCAAGTAGGGAGAGAGAGAATAGGAGAAATATGGTTGCCTCTGTAGCGTCCTTTCGTCTCAAAAACCTTTACCAAGAAACTGTCTTCTGCCTTGTGTCCTCCATAAAAATCTACCCAAAGAGAGCATTAAAGAACGTAGGATGGCAAGTAGTGAGACAAGCTGGGAAGTTAGGAGAAAATCGTGAAGAGGGTATATTTGGAAAGGAAGAGAAAAAGGAAGAAATGGAGGAATAGAGCAGAGGAGCAGGCATAGAAGAAGATAGAATGGGTGTACGAGAAGCAGAGATACTGGATCTCCACCATGGCGTGGCATTGTGTCCTAGGGCGGGCCCCGGCCTACCACTGCGAGCTCTTTACTTTAACTTCCGCTTGTGCAGGGCGCCGTGCCTTGCGCTCGGCCTCTCGGGGTGATTTTGCTGTCCCCTCTGCGCGTACTGCTATGGCGCAGCGTAAGGCATTCTCCGTGGTGGGTCCAACCGCTTGGAATGACCTCCCTCTCTCCCTTCGCTCTCTCTAGAGACCTCTCAGGTACTTTCTATGGACTTCTTAAGACCTTTCTTTTTGACCGGGCCTGGGTCGGGAGCGCCACTGAGTAGATTTCTTGAAGGGGCGCTATTGAAGTTCATTATAGATAGATAGATAGATAGATAGATAGATAGATAGATAGATAGATAGATAGATAGATAGATAGATAGATAGATAGATAGATAGATAGATAGATAGATAGATAGATAGATAGATAGATAGATAGATAGATAGATAGATAGATAGATAGATAGATAGATAGATAGATAGATAGATAGATAGATAGATAGATAGATAGATAGATAGATAGATAGATAGATAGATAGATAGATAGATAGATAGATAGATAGATAGATAGATAGATAGATAGATAGATAGATAGATAGATAGATAGATAGATAGATAGATAGATAGATAGATAGATAGATAGATACTAGGGCCTATAAGGAGGAAAGGTCGGCGTTAACGGCTCTTGTGCCCATTTTTGTTGTTAAAAGCGCAAAATATATCACTCTGATACGCAATACCGGAAAGTCTGGAGACTACCACGCTTTAGCAATAGCTGTTAGTTCTTGAACGGTCTAAACCAGTGCCGGCCTTAGGATATATCGGGCCCCGTACAGAGTAGCATATACTGTACGAGACCCCATGACAGAAGTCATATTGTTTTTCGTTGCTAATCATTTTATTTTAGTAGATTGTTAACAAATACACGTCAAATTTAACTATACACGAGAATTATGGATATAGCGGAAGTTGACTTTTATTTTATCGACAAGAGAGAAGATTTAATCAAAACTGTAATTATTAGGATGTCTTGTTCATGTTATTTTTGTGACATTTTTGGGTCCCCCTAAGTTGCGAGCCCCGTGCGACCGCACGGTTCGCACGTCCCTAAGGCCGCTGTCACGAAATAGAGTATCCCCTATACAAGTATATCCCCTTAGCAGAATGGAGTATCCGGCCGGATGAATGTGAACGGGAGGGACTATTCCCCCTCGTGCAAACGTATCCCCCATGAGTCGTACGAAATTATCCCCCGCCCCGTCAAAGAGTATCCCCCTGCAACATAATTACAAATTGTGCGATTTAAGTCAGTTTAGAACTAAATCAGGCAAAGCCATATGTTGCTTATTGTTGTCATGCACGTGGGCAAAGAATCTAGTGAAGTCAATGATCCTCTCATTGCTCTCTTTCTCTACACTATACTCTATTTACTCTTAGGCAAGTTGTGACATTGATATCGGTAAGTTGTGACATTGATATCGGTAAGTTGTGACATTGATATCGGTAAGTTGTGACACTGATATCGGTCGATTCGTATCAGTGTACCACCAGCAAAACGAGGAAGACAAAATATCAAGAGTCACAAACGACAGTGTCATGAAAATGGACTAATAAAAATGATGATGATGATGATGATGATGATGATGATGATGATGATGATGATGATGATGATGATGATGATGATGATGATGATAATAATAATAATAATAATAATTATAATAATAATAACCGTTTCAGACACTCCTTAACAGTTTTAGTAATCTTGAAGTCCCTGAGGGATCATTTCTACCTCGTGCAAAATAATCATAATAATAATAATAGATTATCAATTATACGCATTTTTAATGATACCTTATGCCTGTGAATTTTTATCCCCCGGGGGATGATTTTACACGATGGGGGATAGAAATAGTTTATCCCCCGGATACTCTATACCGGTAGATTCCATCCGGGGGATTAATTTATTCATCCCCCGGATAGTTTTAGGACGGATAGTCTGTCACGCGACACCGGCACTGGTCTAAACCATACAGGGCATGCAGAGTAGCCTATCAGTGGGCCACAAGGCAGCTGTTGTTTAGTAGCACTACATATTCGCAGTTTGACACCAACGAGAGCAGCTAACGCTTCCACGAGTGTCTTGGATGGTCACTGCACAACGCTGACAGGCGTTTCCATTTGCCAGCTTGCCTGCTGCGTGAGCAGCGCGATCGACCTTGTGTGAGTAACTAAAATGCTTAATTACGCTGTGTGTGAATTAATTATTAGACTGAAACACCATTGTCCACGATTTCTGACGTAATGCACTATTGTTTTTTTATTCCAAAATGTCAATACAGGTAAGATCAGAATTTCTTAAAATAAAATGCACAGGAACAATTTTTTAACGTTACTCCAATTATGTAACGACTTCTCAATGTATATCTCATAATA
This sequence comes from Allolobophora icterica, assembly GCA_963556255.1. Classification (NCBI taxonomy): domain Eukaryota; kingdom Metazoa; phylum Annelida; class Clitellata; order Crassiclitellata; family Lumbricidae; genus Allolobophora; species Allolobophora icterica. Next base: position 14,795,971 of record OY744612.1, read on the forward strand.
TGTCTCCTTTAACACCATAGTTGTTAAAACCGCTTTTTGTTTTTTTATTCCCCCCCCAAATCTCGATTTTCGTTTTTTTTATAATTTTCTTCTCGTTTTTTCCGTCTTTTTAGGTATAACTTTATTAATTTACTGTCTGTTACTTTCTTAATTTTTTTAAATTTTATTTTTGTCTGATGTTTCTTACGCTGACTCCGTACTTTCAAGGATTCAGTTAATTAACGTCACTATTTGCATCATCATTTGAAAAATAAATACTTTATTAAATATCACAGTACAAGAAATAAAAGTTTAAAAGTTATTTCTAAGTTATCCAAAATGCCACGAAAGGGTGCGGAATGCATTAACGTTACTTTGATAAACGAGAAAGACAAAAACTCATCATTGGCTAAATTGAATCAAGTTTTTATATAAGTAAAATTTTTAAGTGCAGTTTTTAATTAAGCACACTCTATGCCTATAAAGATTGAATTTTAATTGTGTTAGTTTTTAAGTCAGCATGGACTCATGTGGACTTTTGTTTGCAATTCAAATTTTAAAAGATTTAAATATTTTTAATTTCTCAATTTCTTGTTAAACCAAACTTATTAGAAATAAGGTAATTGTTGTAGATTAATATTACTTAGTGTTTACTAACAAAGTTGTGTTATTTGCTGATTAAATGCTGCTAACAAGGTTTTTAATCTTAAATTGCAGGACAAGATGTGACAAAGTCAAATTATTTTCTTCTTTCGTTTTTATCGTGTCTTTTTCGTTTTTATTTCTTTGAAAGAACGACGTTTTTCCGTTCTTTATTTAGTTTCTAGCGTTTTTAACAACTATGTTCAACACAGTTCAGTAATACAAAATTGCAGATAATAGTAGCCATGGCAGGACCATTTCCTGAAATATCGAAATTACTTAATGTAAATTGTCCTTATAGTTAATTTCGTATTGGTTTGGTTTCTTCTTACGTGAGACGGAAGGTAGTTAAAAAACCGTCTAAAATACATATTAGCTCATTGCTGTCGCTGTTGTAGTGCAAATGCTCGAGACTTTGAAATTGGTGTTCATTCTGCTGCGGAAGAAAAGAATCCAGGAGATTAAATTCAGAATCTAAAATCTCGATTCCTCGGTACTGTCCAGTTAGCATGATTATATCATAAATACCTGTAAACTGCACAGAATTCAATCGACTGAGGGATGATAGATATTGGCGTACAATGTTCCCACTCGTATCGATCTCTGATAATTTTGTGTGAAATTCTTCTTCTCGAGAGGAAACCAATACCATGTTTCCGTTGGATTTCGGAATTACGTCGGCAACATCATGTAGGACTATGTCTGGAGACAACATTATTTCATGTTGCAAGGAACCATTCGCATTGTATATGTTTACTACATCAGGGCCAATAGCCTGTCCTCGCTCTTGCTCTGAGACGATTATTATGCTACCATTGGCGGTGAGACGTATAATAGAAATTGGCAGCCTATCATTAGTCCATGGTGATATGTTAAACTGGTGTCCGTCTTTCGTAATGCGCGATACTGAAAGAAGGCAGACACCATCTACTAGCACTACATAAACGCAGTCTGAGACGTTGCAAGCTATCATGTAAAACGGATATGTGTATGGTGGCATATTGATGACACCCTTCACCTCTTCCATGTTGTTGCGTTTGTAAACATTAATAACACAGTCTTCACCAAATGGTCTGTGGAGCATAAATATTTCATCCTTGAATGTAGTCATAGCGTAGGCTGGTGGCTGGATCGGAGACTGATGCAAAATTTCCAAACGAATCGTCTGCTGGGCTGAAAATAATACTCTGCCTTAATTATTAAGCAAAAGCAATGACACGTATTAAGACAAATATTCTTAAAACATGAAATATAATTATCAAAATACATGCATTCGTGCATGTATGGCAAATTCAGGAAATTGACTGTGCTATTTCATTTAAGGAACATTTATATGGCGCCCTTTCAAGGCTGTCTACCCAGGAGCGCTATACATACTACTTCAAACGTCAACGAGGAGCATGCACAATTAACTTGAAACTTAAAATGAATTTGAATTGTAGGTAGTAGGTCTAATAGATATTCTGTTTCGGACGACGCGATGGAAAGTTAGATTTTGCACGCAGAGTGCGCAGGTCTGTAGGCGTGCGTCAATATGGGCTGTAGTAACTTGTCTAGGCTGATCCATTTATTTTGTTCGTGTGGAGACGTGTGACAGTCTTGCTGCCGTAGTTTTAATACTACCCTGCTGGATTGTCAATCGAAAGGCGGAGTTCAAATTAGCGCCAGGGCAGAAGTTTAAGATTTCTGCTCCTTTTTGCATGTGCAGCCAATTCAGGTGACCACACGCCGTCAGTTAGAAGAGTGGGCAACGAGGCAGTGGGTTGGACAAGAGCCCAAATCGTAAGTATAATTTAAAAATTTAAAAGCGCAACTTGTATGTGAAGCGCATTGGACCAGCTTCTTCTTTGACTGCTTCTGTTTTACCTCAATTTAGAGTCCTGATGCAAAGACCTAATTTCCAATTTGAGGTCTGTAATATCGCAAGCAAGAATAAAACTTAATTAATAATAATTTGAGTAAAGCTTCTTTATTTCATGAACTAACCAGTACCGTCTAGAGTTCTGTGAAGTTTGTTTCGGAAGAAGTTGGTCGTAAGTATGCTGTTCCATTGCGAACACACTGTTCTTAGTCGGCTTATTACCAGATCAGCTTTTTCTTTCCACACACTTTTGGCCAGCATCAAACCATTCACTTCCATAACTACGGCTTTAAGGAGGATACATTCAATTAGCTCCATCGGTAGATCTTCCAGCTAGAGCAATACATATAGAGCAGACTTTCAATGTGAACTTATTTTAGGACGTTAAGCTGAATTAAAAACACGTGGACGAACTGAACGCAGCCCAGAACTTACTTCTTACTTCACAAACTGATTCTGGTTAGTTGGCTTATTTACAAGTTTAAAAGGGAAGATAGCAAGCGTGACCGAACCTATCTCTGGCGGTTTTCTCTTTTGGCATTATTAGACAGCATAAAATTTTCTAATTCTTACGACCTTCTAGTAGTTATTGAAATTGTTCTCAATTATTTACATTTTTAACCTGTTTTCATCGGAAAGTTTCGAAGAAATTGGATCCATCCTTGTGCTGATTTGTGATTGTATTAATTAGTGACTAATTCGTTACACAGCTCACGCTCAACATGCTGGAAGCCCCGATCCAAGATTCACATGAAGAACACATCGTATACTGAGCTCGATGTACGACGGTTAAGGCAAACAGCGATGGACCCTATAGTAACAGGATTGTCTAGACTCTATACGTCTGGATAGACTGAAACATTATATTTTGTTGAAACTGGCGTAGGCTGTGACACATTTAGACATACTATTGAGTTATAGTAAGGCTATTTGGCTAGAGAAAAAACATGGCAACAATCAGACTATAACCATCTTTGTTCAAGCAATTCAGAAAGTTTAGATCCTAATAAGAATTTGTAACTACAGTTTAATGTCATGTAACTTACCATTGTGTCAATCAGTGAGTCGATTGTGTCACTCAGTGAGTCGAGTTTTGCAAGTTTATCATTGTCTTCTTTTTGTAATAGTGCTAGAAGTTGAATAAGAAAGTAAGCTAAGTGATCTTTGTTAGTGCGAGACATACGCCCGAACTTTATAACAACAACGCATAAAATAATGAAATATTGCAGTGTCAGTAAAAGAAACGATGCAATATTATGACCATTTTGAAAATTGTAACTTTATGTAGACTCTAGAGTAATGTTGCGCGGAACTAAGAGAATTAACTTTATATAGATCTGAAATTTGAAAAAAAAAATAAATCGGTTTGATATTCAAATAGTCATGAGAACTAACAGTATCGCAATATTTATATTTACACAGTGCCATGCAAAACGTTGGTCGTCACCTGTGCTTGCGTGCGGCATATATTCACTATAATTGAATATGCGTAAACAAAGAAAAACTGTGCGAAGGATTGGCTAAGAAATTCTGATCAGCATTACTAAGTGTTCATCATAAAAAACTGATTTAGTCGCTGAAACTGCATACAATTATAAGGCGCACTAAAAATACTTGTTTGCATCCAACTTACATTTTGGGCCTTTATTCGTTTGCTTGTCATTATTGGATCCAATTGATGTTCGTATCTTCGACAGAGTATAGCCTAAGGAAAGTAGGCCTATTAGGAGTAGCAGAAGAATAATTATAGACGTCATCTTTTCTCAATGAACGTCAATTTTGCAAGAAATACCAAACGGTTTTAGGTAAACGCTGAGCAAATCGGAAGACAATAATCAATCCAAGTGATATTGTAAAAGCAAACCGCTTACGACGAAAGTCATGCACTAATTCATAATTTAAAATTATTTTAAAATTAAAAAAGGTATCGAAGGCTTGATTATTAATGTAAAATTATATTGAAATTAAAGAAGGTATCGAAGGCTTGAAACGGATAACGGCGCCCGAAAAACATATTGTGACGTCACACCCGGGATAATTAAATAGAGATATTAATTATTTTCATAAAACAAACTGATTAACTGCGGCAGCGACAAAGCCTGCGCCGCGTTCGTCAAGAGTTAAACTCCCTCTTCGGAGTCTCCATCTCCTTGAACTGTGGCTCGGGTTGCGATGAAAAAGGCGACATCTTTTGAGGCGACCGCTCATTCACTCTAAGAGCCAGTAGGCCGTATAGCAGTGGTTTTCAACCGGGGTTCCGCGGAACCCTGGGGTTCTGCGAGCGTCGGTCAGGGGTTCCGCGGGAGTTCAACATAAAGTTAAAAAACACCAACTGAATTCACAAAAGTATGAGCAATGAGCAGAATTCTTCACGTCTTTCAGTTATCCTTGCTAGACACGATATTCAGTTTAAAATTCTAAATTCTAAATATTATTCCAACATTAATTGTAGTCGTAAACTCGAGATTTCTACAGCGCCCAAATCGTGAAGTCGCTGGAACCAGCTTATTCGCATGCGTTGAGTCAAAAAAGTCGATAGGCAAGTAGGATCAAAATCGGTTACAGGTTAAGATCTAGATGGGTCAGGCAAGCCCACAGTCAGACGGTTAAGGTGGATGGCACATAGTATTGCTGGAGCGGCGAGGCAGGTAACGGGAAGAGGAGGAATCTGGATAAGATTTCTGAAAGAGCAGTGTTTAAGTTTTGAGTGAAACACCCGCAGAGAGATATCATGAGGTGAGGTTTTAGTGAGTTCTTAGGCTGCGTCACATAATTGTTGTAATTCTGGAGAAGTTTACTCCAGAGAGGAAGAACAACTATGACCATGGAGCGATTTGCAAATTTAAAAGTATGGCCAAAAAGTTAACATTACAAGTTACAATAATATTTATTTCTTGAAAACATTGGACGGGTGATACGCGCTGGGTTCCATGAGCAAATGAGTGCTTTGTGTAGGGTTCCGTCACTACAACAAAAAGGTTGAAAACCACTGTAATATAGCATCCGCGCGTTTTTGCCTTATGTTGCGCCAGGGTGAAGTAAAATTAGCAAATTGCAAATGCTTAGCTCTAGTTGTGAGTACAAAGAATTGCCTCTGTGTCGTCGGATGTTTAGCATTGATTGGCACTAGGCCTAAGCATAACAACCATAGCCAAAGAATCGAGCTCATGGTTGGTCTTTCCTGTAACCTATAAGCAAATCTCCTTATTAGAGATCACTAAATGTCAGCAGATTATATTCCTGTTGCAATCGCTGTTTATCGAGCAAAGAATTCGGCTGCGACATATTGTATTTAAACGTTTGGAAAGCTCCTCTATAGGGTGAACCGTTCATAGGCGCTACCAGTGCGCAAGGCCACAAGAAAAGAAATAAGTTTTGAGAAAAGCAAAAGAAGACGAGGGGTTAGGCCTACCTATTAAAATTTGAGAGCGAGCAGAAGAAGATTACTGAGAAATGGATCAATTGAGGCAAAAGATCGGGACTGCGCCATAGCTATTCTAATATGAGGAACTAAAAGATCCAGTCTGTTCGAGGAGAGAAGTGGATGATGCGAGGATGTCAGTGGCGGCGCTACCATGGGTCGCGGTAGGTCATTTGACCTGCCTATTTTGCTCTTGACCTGCCTTATGACCTGCCTATTTTACTCTTGACCGTTGGAATTTTTAATAACATTATTACATTTAAAACATAATTATTAGATCTAAACGACTTTTTTACGTTTTATCTAGTATGTCAACAGAAGTCTATGTTGTAAACTCTAAAATTGAAATGGGCTATAAGTATTTAATATTAATTTTCCTCATTTTTTATAATTATCTGAATTATGCTGTTTATGTTGAGGTTATGCTGCTTGATGCGTCAAACTCAAGCATTAATTTTCTTCGACCTGTTGGATACTCCCATGACCCTGACGCGACCTGCTGAAATTGTGTAGCTGGCGCGGCCACTGGAGGACACAGAAAGAGGTCGGTGAATTACATCTATTAAATATCTAGGTGCAAGACCCCGCTGTGTCTTGGACACCAGAATGAGGATTTTGAACTTAATATGTGCAGAGAGAAGGAGATGGTGTATTCCTGAGAAATGGACCAATTGAGGCAAAAGATCGGGACTGCGCCATAGCTGTTCTGTTTTATATTCTGGCGCTGAACAATTTCATCATCACAAAGCGATAACTTATATTATTTAATTATTACATTCCTGTACCGATAGTGCCGTCATTATAGACCTATTTGTGAACTGCGGGAAGGAGAAGCCTTCAAATGATGTATCTCCACCTACCGAATGGCTGAGCAAGTACAAAAGAGTTACAATGTTATGCCATCCGGCGAATGGTTTAGTCTTAAAACTAGCCCACTTTTGCTATCTACCGAATGCTGTATTGAACCGTTATTCTTCTAATAACAGAAGGAGCATTCATTGTACTATCGGCGAATATTATTATTTATTTGCATTTTTGAATAATTCCATGAAGATAATCCACATTTTGATATGGAGTCATTTGAGCTTTATGGGTGATTTATTTGGAATGATACTGACAATAATAACTATTTGGGCAAAGGAAAAATAACTCACGGCTAAATCCGTCAAAGACCCGAGAGATGATTATCATTAGGAACCCCCCACCCATTCCAATAATCATTCCAGAAGCAGAAATGAAGTTATACCAACGCTGATGAACGAGGCAGAATCGAAAAATTGCTAGGAAATGAAACGTAGAGACTTCTTAAATCCTGACATACCGGTCGTTGCTGACATGGCTGAGGAGGCAGACGAACGCCTATTTGCAACCATAAGAACTAACGAAACCATGTATTAGGCTTTTTCCGGCGCGCCGTGGTCCAGGCCGGTACGGACTTCTCTCACGACCCCATGGCTATGGATTCTTACTTACTGAAAGGGACGAACGAAATTTCATCCCTCGAGTAGGCCTACTATTTAAAAATTTATACTGATTCGACCTCCATCATTTTAACAAACCTTATTCTAAAATACTTTCCTCCATAGTTTAACCCCGGCTCAATACTTCCTCTCCTATAACTTGGTTTCTATGGACCAAGTTTTAACTTGAGTCTATGATTAAACGAAATTGATTGATACTAGCTATAGCCTACCTATAATATTATTAAATTTTTAGCACCCTTAATGGTTACCTATCGCAATTGAACACTAGCATAGATTACATAATGAACACTGTAGGCCTATATTAAAATCCCCTAGGACATTCACCCCTCTGACATGTAACTGAGGCAGTAGAGGGGAGCAAACCCAACTCCGCTACCCGTGCACTGGGTTTTCTGGTTGGGTATACCCGGCCGACAGCTTACCTGCTTTGGACCAAGTAGCTTGGGACACTTTACATGTAAACTGTTCTTTGCTATGACTCCAAGCATCTTTGATATGACGGTGTCGTAAAATAAACGTAATAGTTAGTCAGTCAGTCAACTTTATGGGAACTCCTCCACTACCCTGCCTTTTTTAGTACCAGTCTCAAATCAGAAGAAAGGAGAAAGGCGATGCCAATCATTCATCACAGCAACTAACCAATCAACTTTAAAATTACGATGATCAATTCTAAAACAGGTATCGCTTTCTTAACGGTAAAATTTGACGTTAAGTCTAGAAAGTAAGAAATGGATTAGTATTTTGTAACCACGATTTACTCTAAACCTACTGCTAATACGTTATAGCTACATTATAGGCCTAATAGCAGTGAGCCTAAGCCAACATAATTAAGTGAAAATGCTATTTCTTTTACTTTTAGCCAAGTGTTGAGAATTTATAGAATTAGGCTACTTTTGTGCCTGCAGACTTAGGCACAATATTAGTAACCTAAGTTACTTTATCTATTTAAGTTTTGAAACTATCTAGAAACTATTTCGAAAATTAAGGCCTTCTGCTCGTTCTTATAGACACATCAGGTGGCCAATGGCCACGTAAGAGAAATGGAGACTTTACTAAACCACTTCGAAAATAGTCATCGACCATTGTGTCGTCAAATTTTCTGATGACCAATTTTCTCGTTTCGTGATCCATCATTTTTTATTTAATTCATTATTTGGCCATTTTGATGACCTACATTGGGCCAATGAAAAACGTGCGCCAAGTCTTTTGAACATTTGTTTAAACCAATCGCCATCTGGGAATCCATCACGTGTTCATTCACTAGGGGTCACGCGACTTTCTTGCATCCAATTGAATTCTGAATTCAGCAGTCTGATATATACGTTGATGTTACTGTATCGTTTTTGGCTTCAGTCGATTGAAAGTTTCTGATCTACTACTTAACTGAACCAGTTTTTCAATTAAACAGTTATATTGACAACATGGCTTAAAGCTGATCTTTGTGGCCCTATAATAACTCCCAATATAGCACCATCTGCCTAGCTTATTGGTGAAAAACTGCTCAAAACGTTGAATTTCGCTGTCTTAATTAGATTTTATAAGGTGTTACGAAATGTGTGCCTGCGAGTGTGAGCGATTGTGTGGACGCTGTTCCGAATTGTTTCATACAGTCGTGGAGGGATTGTCATGATAGTTGTTCAACTGGTCTGTTAGGGGTTCGATTCGCGTGTAATCGTTTAGGAGTGCCTCTTCGTAGCGTTCCTTCGACGCTAGCTGTTTTCCAATGCACCTCCGCGACGCCACAGTGGCATAGGTCACTTCCTTCGGGGTCAAGGCCGATGGTGGAATTTTAGAAGCGACAGACGACCGCTTCGACGAGGAACTGTCATTTCCGGTCTGTGCAGGCAGCTGGTGGTGATGATGGTGGTGGAAATGTCGGTGGTGCTGGTGTTGGTGTGGGTAGACTGCATTCCGGACGTAGTCCTGAGACTGAGTCTTCGTCGAGAAGGTACTTGACAACGAGCAGTTACTGTCCGTCTCGTGGGCGGGGCTACTGTCGTGGGCGGGGCTACTGTCACGAGCGGGACTACTTTTGAACGTATCGCTGCAGGCTTCGTCGTGTGATTGGACGGTGAACTGCTGCTGTTGGCGGTTCTTTTGAAAGTCGCGCCCGCGGACCTTCCCGCGCTGGTAGAAAATAGCGGCGAAGACAAGGATGTTGAGGAAGAGCAGTCCGCAGCCGACTGCGATCGTCACGCTCAGGGGTACCGATGAGTCCCGTCCGGACCTCACCTCTAGGGTACCAACCTCGCGTCTGGCGCCCGCTGGACTCTGCGTTGTTCGGTGTCGGGAAGAAGGGGCAGTCCGGGTCCGCAGAGTGGTAGTTGGTAGAGGCCGTCGCAAGGGTGGTTCCAGGCTGTGCGTGGTAGTTGTTGGCAGGAGTGCTGTTACTTCTACTGAACTAGAAGTCATGGCACTGGACATTGGGAACGTTAATTCGGTGGATGAGTGCGGCTTGGAGAATGCGTTGATCAGCTGGTCGAGTGTTTCCCGGTCGAGATCCTCCCTGTCGTAGGAGGTCAGGTTGTCGTAGGAGTCGAGCAGGTGGAACTGCTGGCTGAGGTTGTCCGAGTGGTGGATCTGAGGGATCAGATCCAGCCAGAGCGCCATCTTTGAACCGCGATAGTGATGACTCGCTTCCGGTTTGCTATCTGAAACCGGAAACAGAAAATAATCACAATGTAGCCTGCAGGTACCCACATATGGCTGGGTACCAGCCAGCAGTTAGCAAAACTTGACCTGACCATTTTGGCTGCTGAATTTCCTCTAATATCATTTTCTACCTCTGTCCGGAACCTCGGTGTCATTCTTGACCAGGAACTAACCTTTACTAAGCACCTCACTTCTCTGTCTCGCTCCTGTTTCTACCATCTCCGTCAGCTTAGGGTTGTTGCTCGCTCTCTCTCGCCCTCTGCTGCTTCAACTCTTATCCATGCCTTTGTTTGCTCTCGTTTAGATTATTGCTCTTCTCTCTACACCGGTCTTGCTCAAGCCCGCCTGTCCTTCCTTGATCTGCGGCGCGCCTTGTTGGCTCCATATGCCGCTATGGTATTGTATCCTCCTACATGCATCATACTCTTCATTGGCTTCCCATCCGGCAGCGTATCCTGTATCGGCTTTGCTCTCTCGCCTGGCAATGTGTTTTGGGTATGGCTCCTTCCTACCTATAGCTCCGTTTTTACTCTCTCTTCTTCTCTTACGGGTCGCTCAGCCCTCCGTTCCTTTTCTCGGGGCGACTTTATAGTCCCATATGCCCGCACTGCTACTATGCAGCGCCGAGTATTCTCTGTCGCTGGTCCAACTGCGTGGAATGACTTACCATCTCTCCTTCGCCTATCTCCTCGTACTCACCCGTCTTCTTTTTACGCTCTGTTGAAGACTTTTCTCTTTGATCAGGCCTGGCTTGGGAGTGCCTCTGAGTACAGCCCTTGAAGAGGCGCTATATAAATTCCACGTTATTGCTGCATTAGGTTATAGTCATTTGTTTTATTTTATTTTGTTTTCTTTTATTTACAGCACGCATTTTGCGGGCGAAGTCGCTATATCTTGATTTGAGATGAGCGTTGGCCGCTAGTGGGCCAAGACGCAGTCTGACAAAGGCGCGAGCAAAATAGTGGTTATTGACAAGTGACTTAGGAGATGATAGCGAGTTGATTTAATCTAAATATTAGATTTCTAATATCTAGATTATCCTAGCCCTGTTCATAACCCCAGCCATGATCCCTAATAAATAAGCAATAAGCGAAGTAGAACCAAATGTGCGTCTCTTCTTACCGATGCTGATAATAAGGTATTGTTGTTTTTGTAGATCGTAACTCGGCCAGTTCGTTTGGGGAAAGCTGCTTGCTGGTGGACCAGGCAACGGATTCGACGTCTTCCCAGAGCCGTTGGGGTTCCTGGAAGTAAAACGATACCGGTCAACATCAACTACGGTATATTGATTGTTTATTTCGGGGAATCAACTTTAGGGTCTCTTTTAAAACTATGTTTTATAATCTCTGTATTTATTAGATTTTAGACAATGCAATGCAACTGTATTTGATATATCCTCAAGTTCCATCCCTCATGAAGTGCTCAGTGGCGCTGAGCAACTGGGCGTAAAAGGACTTGCTCAAGGCACTTACTCAGTGCCGACCTGAGTGAAAGTTCGAACCCCTATACTCTCAGCGTAACGGACCGAGCGCTCTATCAATTTGGGTACCGTGATCCATGATTCTATAGCATTACCTTCTAATAAGATTGTGACTGACAACTGTACATTATCCAAGGTCCAAAAACCATAATTTCCTGTAATCAGTCATTATATAGCTCCTTCCCTCACAATGACCGTCTCAGTTGCCTTGAGGCGCACTTCCACTTGCATGGCTGCAGAATGTATCGATACAATTAATTGCACTAACTACATTAAGGTGTCGCTGAAAAATATCCACGACGCAACGATTGCACAGATGAAGTGGACTAAACCGTTTTTCATGTAGTGACTGGAGGTGTTTTCTGACCTCTGTACATTGTCTTAGAGACTTAGACAATCAACGACGTTAGAGTGACGAATCGCAGTCATATTGTGTCACGAAAATGAAATCCTAAGCTGAAGTATATTTTTTAAATAGTCAATACATTCGAAGAATCCGGTTAGGCTAGTAGTCTTTTACAGAAGGTTGCAAAGTCCGCCTTTTGCCCATCCTCAATCCGAAAAATCTCTACACAAGTATTTGCGTCATATATTTCTTTTTAACGTAAGAACTAAAAATTATTAATAGTTGTGTCGTATTCTCTGAAGGCTACGTGATTAGAGTGGTCTATTAAAATTATTAATAGGAGCTCTTTAAGTCAAGTCAAATTCGCTAAATATCTGTCAAAGTTAGTGGAGTAAGTTTACTTCTCATTTAGCGATGGTCCCAAATTCTGTTTGGTGATACAGATGGTCGTGCGTAAAGAGCTTTTCCACGTTTGTTGCACGACGTTACGCTAACACATCACCTCAATACTCGATTACTCGTTTAAACCTTAGAGGATCTAAAGCTGAATACAGATTTATTATTAAGTTCTGCCTATGCTGCATGGCCCCTCTATAGTTGGAACCGTCTTTCGCAGGAATTGCGGCCAGTGGCGGCGCCAGGATTTCAGGTTTGGAGGGGATGGAGCCCTGCGCTGAATATTTAATCGCGCGCGAGCGCGAAAATTTTGTTTGATCTCTTTTTTTGTGCACGAAAAATGCGTTTAAAAAGCAAGGGGCAAGCACTTTGTAACGGCATCTAGATTATGCATTTTCATAAAATTGTATAATTACATTCAAGCTAATTCAAATCTAAATTTAACTGATTTTTATTAGTTAGTTACTTATTGCGAAACAATATAAACAGAATTATATGTAAAAAAACTCAACTTCGGTATAGCTGGACAATTTCCTTATTTTGTTCAGACGTAGGCATATATAAAATATTATATATAAATTTATAAATAATATATATATATATATTTATAAATAATATATATATAAATTTATAAAATATATATATATTTATATATATAAATTTATAAGATGGTCTTGGTCTTCTTGTATTGGTCTTATGTGCGTGACCACTGACAAGTATTGGTTCACTAAATGCAGAGAGACAGACAGACAGAGACAGAGAGATGGAGAGAGAGAGAGAGATGTGGAGAGAGAGTGGGGAGAGCGGGACGAAGGAGGCATATAGTGCAGAGGCCAGCTACCTCGAGCGCAGGGCTTCTGGCATTAAAACTTGCTATACAAGGTCATGTGTCAAGCGGCAGCCAAGCCTTGAAGCTCATACATTGCGATGGCCTGTACAACCCTAACTGGATGATGGATGAGTGCTAGGCTAGTCATCTATATCAGAGGGGCCACTACACAGTGGGCTAGTTAGCTACGTTTCTGACGCATCATTTCTTTGAGAATAATTGGGAAAATTCTTGTGCTATGGAGCCTGCTATTTATAAGTGGGCATTCAAAGTTTCAGAGATTTCTCGCTTTTGCTTTGGGGGGCTGAACCACATTTTGGGGGGGGCTAAGCACCCCCTAGCCCACCCCTGGCGCCGCCACTGATTGCGGCTTGAGCTCCTCAGCCTTTCTCGTTCCCTGTTCCGGAAAAGCCTGAAATCCAGTTGATTTGTTACTGACTGATAGCACGACTAGGGTCGGGAGCGCCGCTGAATCGTTGAGGGGCGCTTGTATAAATGTTTGATTATAATTACAATTATAACTATTCACATTTATTTGATGGTTATGTCTGAGAAACGCGACATGTATTCGTATAAGTCCTTCCTTTGATGCCAGCTGTATTAGCATGATTCCCAATTATACTGTGTTGTTCATGGTTTTCAATAAAATATATTGATTGATTGATTGATTGATTGATTGATTGATTGATTGATTGATTGATTGATTGAAGTCACAATGAGAGCTTATATTCCAAGTTTCCGAGTAGTCCTATAACAATTGACTAACTACTAAACTAAGTCCTAGCTGTTTTATTAGAACAAGTCGTTGCTAGAGGACTCAATCTGAGCACTAAGAAAGGAAGTAGCTTCTTCAACAAACGGTGTGACAATCTGTTGCTGTTACAACGCTTAAGTGCTTAAGATAGCCGAGCATTGTAAATGCATGCCTCGTACAAGATAAAACCCCCATCTCATAACCGTCTCATTTTTAATATCATCAATTTCTATAGCGCAAATCTAATGGAGCGATTCCCTCGGGGCCCCGCACAGTCGATCAACCTCAATATAATTAGCACTGATTGACAGGCGGGCGTCACGTGACTGCGATCGCGCTTAGTGAGGATGAACGGCGCCGGCGCCGAGTTCTCAAAAGCATGAAATGCATCGAACGCTCAATAGCATGAAAAGCATTGATTTCTCTCGAGGCCGCATCATCGGGACGCCATTAATATCAATAAATCGGTCTAGCGAGAAATGTTTCGGCCATTACGGCGGAAGATCGGGAGCCGCAGTGTGTGTGTATGTGTGTATAGTTGGAGCGAGAGCGACTCCTCGACAGAGCTCGATATTTCAAAATCGCTATTGCCTATGCGTACTATTGAAACAATAGCGTGGCTGCTTTGGCAATCTTAGACGTGTTTCGTTTGCTGATAATACTCTATCTCTCTGTGCCCTGTACAGTTAGAAGATTTGGTCGCAATGATAGTAAGAGACAGGACTAATGTATGACTGAAGGCTTCATTTGCGCCGAAGATGTTAACTGTACAGTTTATGTCAAGTTGTGTAATGGTCATGCTGTCGCTCTGTGTAATAGACGCGGTTTATTAAAAGCAAAAAGGATGAGCTAGACCGAGAGACAGATAGACAGACAGACAGATAAACAGACAGACAGACAGAACACAAGCAGACAGATAGACAGACAGATTGACACACACACTATCTGTCTGATAGACAGACAGACAGATAGACAGATAAACAAATCTAAGAGATAGAGAGGGAGAGAGAAGAGAGAGAGAGAGACAAACAGACAGACAGAAAAAGAGAGACAAAACAGACAGACAAGAAGGGAGGAGGATAGGAGAAAAGAGAATCGCGTGTGGGAGAAGACGCAGAGGTAGACAGACACGCATACAAAGACGCATACCCCAGACGCAGAGAAACAGAATTAGAGAAACACAGATAAACACATAAAAGGGCATGGATAGAAAGACAAGGTCAGAGATACAAGGACTGACACACAAGGACAATCTGTCCTTAACACAGGCACAGACAGACTGACAATAGACAAACACAGAGGCAGAAACACAGATAAAGAGACAGAGAAAAAAAAACAGGACAGAGATAGACAGACGTGGAGAACGACAGAGAGGGACTGAAAGATTTATGTCGATGAGCAGAAAGGCAGAGAGTTCAGGAGAGACATACTGGCAGAATAGGAGACACTCACAGACACAGTGGGTGAACGTAAGAGAAAGAGAGAGAGAGAGAGAGAGAGAGAGAGAGAGAGAGAGAGAGAGAGAGAGAGAGAGACAGACAGACAGACAGACAGACAGACAGACAGACAGACAGACAGAGAGAGACAGAGAGACAGAGACAGAGACAGAGACAGAGACAGATATAGAGAGACAGAGACAGAGAGACAGACACAGAGACACAGACATAGAGAAGAGACATAAACAGACTCAGAGAAAGAGACAGAGAGAGAAGACAGAGGGAAAGACAGAGAGAGACAGAGAGACAGAGAAAGAGAGAAAGAGAGACAGACGGATATAAAGAGAGAGAGAGAGAGAGAGAGAGAGAGAGAGAGAGAGAGAGAGAGAGAGAGAGAGAGAGAGAGAGAGAGAGAGAGAGAGAGAGAGAGAGAGAGACGGAGAGAGACGGAGAGAGACGGAGAGAGACGGAGACAGAGAGAGACAGAGAGAAAGAGAGAGAGAAGATGGAAGGAAAGGAAGAACAGAGAAGACAGAGACAGAGACAGAGAGACAGAAAGACAGAGAGACACAGAGACAGAGAGAGAGTAGAGATGGAGATGAGTCGGCAAGATAAAGGTAGAGATTTATTGAGAGATGGGAAATTGAACTCATCACCGCAGAGGGCTTCATCGATGCTGACGGGCCACTGTAGCGTGGTAAGACCATTTCGTGCGCGAAGACTTGTCCGAATCTTATCGCTCAAAATCTCTGATTCCCGCCGAATCTTAGTTAATTATTGCAGGACGCAGTTGCGCAGTGATAAAGACGCCGACGATTGGACCGATCGGTTTCGGGTTCCACTTGAGGCCAGGAATTTTCAATGGCATGCTTATTACTGAACGATAAAAACATAAAAGAACTGAACGTGGTTGTTTGTTCACTGGGTTGACCATCCTCATAGTGTCTTGGATTCGGACCCTGCTGTTTCGTGAGCAGTTTTCGAGTCGTGTAAACAGATGAAGAATGCAATACAATTATAGAAATACGAGTTACAAGAACTTGGAACGCTGCCTAAATTTCTGGAGACCTAAAGAAACTTTTAACCTCTGTCAGCGTCTTGCAATTACCATTCAGCGCTCAATCCCGTTTCCTAATGATAGTTTTAAAGAGTAGGTCTCGAGCCGCGTAATTTTAAAGTCTCCAGAGATGGTGCATTCTGCACATGGTCAGAATGTAATGCAATGCTATGTAATGTTGATATTCGCTATAGGTGACCGGCAACCGATTGTTGACGCCTCTTGCTTCTATTTTTGCTATATTGTTAGATCTAGGCCTACGTCGTGTGAGTTGTTAAAGGATCCTGGTCGCACTTTGTTCATTTATACAGTATGGAGCCCAGATTTATAGATGCAGTCTACAAAGAGAGTCGCTGATTCGAAAATGCAACAGCATGACAGTATTTGGAATGGCTTCCATCACGGATATCCAGACTCAGCGTTTTCTACTCTCTGCGAGGGAGCGCGAGTCGGTGATCGTGACTGTGTGATGCAAATTTCGTTCGGCTGTAGTCATAACCTATCTCCAGTGCATCGTGGACTTCGAATTCTGAACAGGGTTTCAAGTTTCAACCCTGAATAGGACTCTGCTCATTGGAGCTACGTGTATGCGAAAGCTCGCCAGTGGTGATCTTCAATGCATCGTGGACTTCGAATTCTGAACAGGGTTTCAAGTTTCAACCCTGAATAGGACTCTGCTCATTGGAGCTACGTGTATGCGAAAGCTCGCCAGTGGTGACTTTTCCGGTTTCCTCAGGAAATTTTAGAATTTTCCAGTAAAATTTGCCTAATGTGAATCGCATTTGCTTTTCTTTTAAACTAACATGCACCTTTTATCGAACCGATAGCCACAGGTAGATCACTTCTGGAAGCTTCCAAAACATTTTTTGCCAATTTTTTTATATGATTATAATAAAATCTAATTACTTATATGGTGCCGTTATCATGATGTTCAAGATATCAGTTGATGGTCGCTTGGAATGAGATCACAAGAAAAAATCGCGATCCATTGGAGGAGCCAGATCGAAAGAACAGAGAACCAAAAGCCAAGCTAATGTGGGTAAGCAGGTAGAGAGACGTGAGTCTGATGTATGTGATATCTATGGTGCCGTTATCATTATCACTATAGACACGGGTCTAAGTCACATGCTGATCGAGGCAGACTCCCAAGACCTTATAACTGATGTTACATGCATGTCTGCTGCTGTTGGTAATTGGGAAATATGAACAGCGTCTCCTACAGTTGCAATTGTATAGTCTGCTTGCTTAAAGAAGAAATCGTGTTTAATTAACACCATGTAAGCCAATGAGAACAGCGCTTTTGACATGTTCTAGTATTGCCCTATATTAATTGAGTGTCTAAATCCACGGGTTCGAGAATCCCCTGAGAGTGAGACGGTTACTGTGTAAGGACCTTGAGCAAGTCCTTCACTCACAATTGCTCAGCGCCATTGAGTGATGCTTTGTCATTAAACAATGGCAATTAATAACTGCCTAATAATAACAATAACAGTAATAACAACTGCAAAAATAACAATGATGATCATGATGACAATAATTAACATAATAATTATTAATATAGATCTATACAAATTTAATGCAGTGTAATGTAAATATCCGAAATTTCTCATCCACTATACGCATTAAGAGGGACCAGTCTGTTCACCGTCGCTCAATCGATGTAAGTCCACGTGGCAACGATTACAACGATCACACGTTAAGTCCGTGGCATGCGTTTAGACGATTCGAATCAGGAACCACATGCAATCGAAAATTATGGATCGTTTCTGTTTCGACAGGTTATGACCTCCAGACGTGACCAAGCAGCCAGAATTAGATGTTTTCGTCGCCATTAACACATTTACCGAGCAGACTGAGCAAAGAGCTGAAGGTTGAGCAAGGAAGGAGCACAGAGGAATTCTCTAATGCATTTATTCAATTGTCATATTTGACAGGGCGAGTCTCTGACGGCCGTCGCAGAAGACTGTATTTGCCTACAGGCAAAGTCTTTTCTATTGCTTCTGATCTAATTTGAATAATTTTGAATAATAGAAAGAACTTTCAATTTCTTTCTTCTCGATATAGCAAAATACAGCACAGAAAACCTGGAAAAATATTAGCCTTAGAAGACTTTCTGACCTTTTTTTCTTTTCCAGTTAACGTAATGAAGGGTCTGTTATGTTTCCATTTAATGCTGTTTAGCACATAACAACTCCTCTGTCCGTCTGTCTGTCTGCCTGTCTGCCTGTCTGTCTGTCTGTGTCTCTGTCTGTCTGTCTGTCTGTCTGTCTGTCTGTCTGTCTGTCTGTCTGTCTGTCTGTCTGTCTGTCTGTCTCTCTCTCTCTCTCTCTCTCTCTCTCTCTCTCTCTCTCTCTCTCTCTCTCTCTCTCTCTCTCTCTCTCTCTCTCTCTCTCTCCAATGTTACATTATTAGTGCACAATTTGAGCAGGCAACGATCTTAATACGAATTTAAAAGGCGCTTATTGGACTTTAAGCCTCACAAATGATCTACATACTTTCAAACCTGAACATCAAAATGCATGAACGCGTACTTACATACGAGGTTGGATTTACCGGAAGTTTAATGGTTCGATCACCCCTCAAGAAATATTTTCAGGCCATCTTAAGATCTGTGAGGTTGCCATGTTAAACGCCCTTTTGAGATCCTTAAAGCCTCTTATACATATCTTTGTTCAGATGCACTCATTGTTACGCCTAAAGTCAACCCTTCAATCGTGATAAGAAAATCCCGGAAATCAAATTAAACCCCCGGCGATTCCCCGTCGAATTTAACTCCGAAATTTATGGTCATTTCTGCATCAGTTACCCTCGACTGGATATACAGAGAAAAGACCAAAAGATCAAGTCATAAACGGGTGATTTAAGACTGTCAGGGTGGGTTATTCCTGTTTGCTTGCTCCTGTGGTTTGGATGAAGTAGATTATCATTATTTCGTTATGGCCATACACTGAAACACATAATCCTGAATTGTTTCGTTCATTGAACTCTACACGAAATTGTTTCGTTTTCATTCCTTGCTATTTAGCACATAACAACTCCTCTCTACGAATTTACCGGGCGTCTTGTTATTGTTTAACCTCATCCACAAGTCAAGGAAGATTCCGAGTGACTTCATCAGAGGGCGATTCGTACCCTTGAACGCGTTGTCATTCACGGTCTGAATTACGGCCTCAGGGCAACTCTGTCCCAAATTGAACCCTTCGTGTAACCATCCATACACAGTACATACATATACATTACACATACATTCTTTTTTTTTTGTGCTGTCGGCTCTAGGAGCCCTAGCGATCGTCATGCTACACAGTCTCCGTTGCCGTCTTGCTACTTCTCCCAGTAGCCCTTGAGTCGCGCTTTGGCCTGGGAGTCCCACCTCAGCGCTCCGGCCTGGGAGTCCCTCCATCCGCGACCATCGGCGTGGTTTGGTGTGTCGCATGACGATTTTCTTGGCATGATTAACAGGGGTGGTTTGCCATTGCCTTCCCCTGGTTTTGCCTGCCGTGCCCGTTCGTTCCCCTTCCTAGGAAGGGTACCAACGGTCCGCACCACGAGAAGGTGGGCACGGAGGACTTTGGTTCACCAGCCCAGGTCGGATCCGAGTCTACGCTCATCAGAGTCGTCGGTCAGGTCGCCTCCCTGCTTTACACATACATTACATACGTACATATATTCATACATACATACCTACTTATATACATACATAAATACATACATGCATTAGGTGCATTATTCAGGCCCCGTGCAGAGTATACATGACACAAGTCAA
The DNA here is from genome assembly GCA_963556255.1 of Allolobophora icterica. NCBI lineage: Eukaryota > Metazoa > Annelida > Clitellata > Crassiclitellata > Lumbricidae > Allolobophora > Allolobophora icterica. The sequence goes on from OY744612.1 coordinate 14,816,071, forward strand.
ATTGTCTTTCATTGCTAATCATTTTATTTAGTAGGTTGTTAACAGGTACAACAAGTCAAATTTAACTATACACGAGAATTTTGAGATAGGCCTACAGAGGAAAGCCGATTTTTATTTTATTGACAAAGGAGAAGATTTAATCGAAACCATAATATTATTATAAATTAGGGTGTCTTGTTCATATTAATTTTCTGTGACATTTTTGGGCCCCCTAAGTTGCGGGCTCCGTGCGACCAACGGTTCTCACGCCCCTACGTAAATATTATACATTGTGCGCTCATCCATGCACAGATTACACGTGGGTGGCCTGGATATATTTAGAAGGAGCTGATATTCTCATTTAGTGTTATTACGTTGCATATATATTACATTACATTACATTAATATTACACGTGTTGACATGGCTTACAAGTACGCATCTATCGATCGCACTCGAATAATATTCTCGCCTGGAAGCCAGACATAGGGTTGCCAGGTGTCCGGTAATGAACCGGAGAGTCCGGTATTTAGACAATTTGTCCGGTCAGAAATTTCAGACATTACCGGACATGGCGGTGTCCGGTAATTTTCGGTAAATAATTATTGTTAACAATAAGTGTTGGTATAGGCCTACATCATTCTCGAAGGACCTCGACATCATAAAGTTTATGGTGTCCAGGTCCTCCGAGAATGATGCATGTAATATCTATCGTGAAGTTCGTAACAATTACATTTATTATTAAATTTTATTTGAAATTTACAATGACAAAATTACGAACTGTACTGTAGGCCTATTGTCAGTGTACAGTGCGCAAGCGTTCGTTTATTATGATTTACGAGTTAACTCATCATAATTGTAATTGTAATTGTAGACGGACATTTATATATCGCCATTCAGATCAGCGGCGCTCTCGACCCACATCAGTGCCAGCACCGGCAAAAAGAAAAGTTTTAATGCGTCCACGGAACTGAAGGGGATAGAGGACAAGAAGCTCTTGGCAGAGTGACTGGGGAAGACTGTCCCAGGCTGAAGGACCCACACAAGCAAAGCTCCTGGATTGGGCCGTGGAAAAGTGCATACGTGGAACAACCATAAGGCCACGAGTCAAGGATCGCAAGGAGGTCCTGTCAAGCAAGGAAAAACCAGGGTGCAGAAATTCATTAGGTAAGGCAGTTGCGCATGAAGGTGAGGGTTTTGAACTGAATTTTTGTTGAGCAGAGAGCCAGTGGAGGGAGTCACGAATAAAGGCAGAACCGCAGAGATGTGCCAAACTTAGGAATATCGCCTCTAAGCCGAGCAACAGCATTGAGAATAGATTAAGTTTGTGCAAATTGGAGATGGAAAGGCCAATGTATACAGCATTACCAAAGTCATCCCGAGTGCAGATAATGAGGGTCTGGACCAAAGCGTGGACCAGTGTGGTGATAGCATGATCCGAAGGACACCTGCAGATCGATCGAAGCTGGCGTATATAGATGAAAAAGCAAGATCGGGATACAAGGTTAACTTGATCAATGAAGGAAAGGGTAGGATCGAGGACAATCCCAAGTCTGCAGGAACAGAGGAGGAGAACTGAATGAAGGGAACATGAGATAAAGAGATTCAAAATCAATCTTGCTGTGTACAGTGTAAATTGTCTAAGTGAGGTCATGCGCCGAATTCGCCGATAGACGGTATGGTTAACATAATGGTTAGGCCTATTTATTATGTCCGAAATTCAATAGAGAACTTTCAACATTTTTCTACATATTTTAAGTTTCGCCTTTTTTTAAAGCTACCGTCTGATTATTACTTTTTTCAATACTACAAATCACAGTGTATAACTGTAATATTTGTATCAATCAGACTGTTTTTAATGTTCATTTTAAAAGTAACTTTTCAATTTTTAGTGCTGTTTCGTTATCTTGTCAGCTTCAGGGGGCTTCGCCCCTCTGACCCTCTGAGGGCCTGACCAGAGGCTTTCCCAATGCCCCTGGACCGATCTGGGGACATCGCCCCCAGACCCTCATGACGCGCTCGTCATAGTCCGGTAATTTCCTCAAGACTACCTGGCAACCCTAAAGCCAGTACATTGCGCCAGTCCAAACGAGATCCCCGTGGCCTAAGACTCTCCCAGAGAGCTGCATGTCCAATCCCTCGGGCGTCATTGTCCCAAAAGTAACCGGTTCATCAAGATGAGTTTTTCACTCCCAGTCTATCCTCCTTCCGTCCGCCTTCATCATCCTCTTACTTACTATTCCTCTTTCTCCTCTTCGTCGTCTTCGTCTTCCTCACCTTCTCGTACTGCTATTAGGCTTCTTTCTTACTTAATCCAAACTGTCCTAACACTTTGTCTTCCCCTCAATTCGGTTCTGCATTTCCTTCTTCCAAGCCTCACCAGTCACCACTCGTTCATTCTTCTTGACGTCTTATCGTCTGAACATTCTCCCCTCTTCCTTTCTCCTCCTACATCTGTTTCCACTTGTCTTCCTCATTCTCTTCCTACGCCTTCTTCTCCTTCTCTTCTTCCTCCCTCGTTTCCACTTCCTCCCCCTCTCTTTGTTCTTTCTCTCCGCCTCCTTCACTTCCGCCCCATCCTCTCGCTCCTCCTCCACTTCTGCTTCCTTCTTCTTCACTTCCTCTGTCTCTTGCTCCTTCTCCGCGTCCATTTTTTAAATCCGAATTCTCTTGCTACATCTTATGATCTTACCAATCAACCACATCTTACTGCTTATCTTCGTCTGCCTCATCCTCTTACTGTCGTTATCCCCCTCATCCTAACTCCACCACAACCCGTAGTGCAGATAGTGCAAGCTAGTGCCAGTCCCCAGCCTGGAGAAAGTAGGACGACAACGTCAATGTCATTGGTAACCACAAGATCTCGTCAAACACTGGAACTACAAGCTCCTCAGCCACGCTCATCCTATTCGTATTTTTTGCCCATCAACCTCCCATTTTCCTCCTCTTCTTCCTGACGGTTCTCCTTCTCATCCACTTCATTTTCCTCTCCATACTTCCCGTTTCCTGCCTTCCTATGGATGTCATCCTCTTTCCTCCTCCCTGCGTTCCTGCAGCCGCTGTCGTTCTGGAGAGAGGTAGAGATGGAACGATCAAACATCGTGTCTCTACATTTATACGAATTGATTTGTCGAGTCGCGAGCAAATGAACTGAAATGGAAGAGGTCCCGCACTTTCCCCGATCCATCAGATCAATATCTCTCCCTCACTTTCCTTGTCACTGCATCTCTCTCAGCGTCCCTCTTCGTCTCTCTTCTTCTACACATACATCTCTCCTCCTTCTTCTCCTTCTCCTCTTCCTCCTCCTTCTCCCCCATTCTTCTCCTTCATCTTCTTCTTTTTTTCTTCCTCCTCCTCCTCCTCCTCCTCCTCCTCCTCCTCTTCCTCTCCCATCCTCCTTCTCTTCCTCCTCCTCCTCCTCCTCCTCCTCTTCTTCATCCTCCTTCTCTTCCGCCTCCTCCTCCTCCTCCTCCTCCTCCTCCTCCTCCTCCTCTTCATCCTCCTTCTCTTCCGCCTCCTTCTCCTCCTCCTCCTCCTCCTCCTCCCCTTCCTCCTCCTCCTCCTCCTCCTCTTCCTCTCCCATCATCCTGCCCTTGTAACTTCTTCGTGTCTGTCCTCTCTTGTATGTGTGTCTTTTTGTGGCGTTGCCTAGTTTGTCTGTCTGACTGTATGTCTTTCTGTCCTGTTTGCACCTGTAGACTGCGTTTTTCTAAGCCTTGGTCCAGGCTTCGCCTTCTATACCCGGGGTCCTCGCCTTGGTCTTTTATAGGTTTTCTCTGTGTGTCTGCCTGTTTTAAAATCGCCGCAAGCCTGATTCTAACTGCCAGATAGTCATTCAGTCAATCAATCAGTCGGTCGGTCGGTCGGTCGGTCGGTCGGTCGGTCGGTCGGTCGGTCGGTCGGTCGGTCGGTCGGTCGGTCGGTCAGTCAGTCAGTCAGTCAATCAGTCAATCAATCAATCAGTCAGTCAGTCAGTCAGTCACTAAGTCAGTCACGTAGTCAGTCACGTAGTCAGTCACGTAGTCAGTCAATCAGTCAGTCACATAGTCAGTCACGTAGTCAGTCAGTCAGTCAGTCAGTCAGTCAGTCAGTCAGTCAGTCAGTCAGTCAGTCAGTCAATCAGTCAATCAATCAATCAGTCAGTCAGTCAGTCAGTCAGTCAGTCAGTCAGTCACTAAGTCAGTCACGTAGTCAGTCACGTAGTCAGTCAATCAGTCAGTCACTTAGTCAGTCACGTAGTCAGTCAGTTAGTCAGTCAGTCAGTCAATCGATCAGTTAGTCAGTCGGTCAATCAGTCAGTCAATCGGTCAGTCAGTTAGTCAGTCAGTTAGTCAGTCAGTTAGTAGGTCAATCACCTCGGTCAGTCAGTCAGTCAATCAGCTTGTCTGCTTTTCAGTCAGTCTTTTCTCACTCACTAATCTTTATCCAATAGTTGGCGATTTTTGATATGAATTGAATCCTGAGCTCGCATATCTCCGTCTATTCATAGGATGCAATGTTAAGTTTTATTGCTAATTATTAATCTGATGCTCATGTAAATCAGCCACTCTCACCTAGTCACTCACTCACAAAAGCACCCACCCATCTCACCCACCCAACTCACTCTCTCGAATGAAACCAGTAATCGGGTGACCTGTGCAGTTGGGAAACGAAGCACGTTTTAATTTAGTTTCTATACATTCTGAAAACAAGCGATCAGTCACACGATCAATCATCTATTAGTTCTCACGCCAAAGGACAGCTAAAAATAAAGCGCCGATGCCCAGCTTCGGGAATAGCTGCCATTTTGATTCTTAAAAAATCCCCCGAAGTGTTGCCAAGGGATGCGAGATGTAACTACTTCCTGCTCGACAGAGCATGCGTCCTGAGGTGCCCGATACAGTTGCCCCATCTACAGGCTAATTCTACAAATAGTTCGACTTATGGCCGCCGAGCTCTCGCAACTCGGTCCAGGTCTCGCGAGAACTGAAATTGATTTCTGGGATTGCCGCGCAGTAGTTTGACAGTGGACGGCCGCGTATGGGCAAACAAGGACGGAATTAGATGTGCGTTCTACCGGACCGTGGAACGACCCGCCAGATGGATAGATGGATAGATGGATAGATGGATGGTGTAGCGAATGCAACAATTATCTAATGTCTTGTTAGAAGTCGGTGATAAGGTAGTGCTATTGTTGCCAAGCCGTGGTAATAAGTTACTCGTACAATGACAAGGTCCTTTTTTCGTGTCGTTAAGGATGAAGTTGACGAGTACGATTCTAGGGTTGAGATTAATCGTGAGAAAGACATATCATAAAAATATGCTTAAGAAATACACAGACATAGGAGATGAAAATAATTGGGTAAGAAATCGAACGATGCAGGAAGAAGCCAGTGACTGAAACTGCGGATTGTGTGTCGGCAGTGGTAGGCTCCACGATGGTGAGTCGCGTAGAGATGGGAAGAAGAAATTCTGGAGTTGTATAATAGTAAGCAAGTGGAAACTTACAAGCACTGGCGTAAACTTGTCCAAAAAATGGGGGGGGGATTTGGTTATTCTTTCTACACTTGTTGCATTAGGTGTACAGCCCATCTCAATTATTTGGTGGGGGCACGTGCCCCGGCTCCCCCCCAGAGTCTACGCCTATTCTTACAAGAATAGAGACGTAAATTCTGATCTCGATATGAGACAAAAAGCCGAATTTTTATTGGAAGAGTATGGTGACATATTTTCCGATGTACCGGAGAAGACAGATCTGGTAAAACACGAAATAAGTTACATGTGACAAACACGGAACCTATTCGATCTAAAGCCTATCCAAAGCCATGTCATCTTCTAAAGGAAATAGATACAGAAATCGAAATCATGTTGACTAATGGAGTATTAGTTAATGGTATTTTAGTTTAAATGATGCGACACGGAATAAATAAAAGCTACACATGAGCTATAATAATTAAAAGTTTTACGAGTAAGACCTTGAAACAGGCTACGTGTTGACGTACGAGAGGAAATGAAGAGCTATGTCTATGTTGTTGTGGCAATGAACGATGCCGCATCCAATCAGGAGATTGAGAAAGTAGGGTTGAAAATAACGGTCAGAAGTTCAATGAGAGAGGTTGAAATGAATGGAAGCGTTTAAAGACGGCTGCGATTAACTTTGTTAAGAATATTGAGATTATTGCGTCACTTGCGGATTTAACCCGACCTTGAAGTTAAAAGGTTAACTTAATAAATAAATGTCGATTAAGATCGATCGAGTGGAGTGAAAACACGACTCTGCGTGTACCGTGCGATCTCTTTATGTACTCGAACTGATTAACGATTTATGAATATTGCAAATCAAACGAACGCTCGTCTGTATGGATTATAAAGTTAATACGGATTTGTCTTATTCCGCGACTTGTTATAATCCTACATTCGGTATCGTGCACTCGAAGAGTAAACGTGGTGAACTGAAGAAGAAAGGTCAACCTAAAGGACTTGTAGCCTACTAGAGAAGAGGATCGTTATCAAAAGGAATCTCCGGATTTACATCTATGAACTATGGACTGCAGTAACCAATAAAGATCATATCTGCATGCAAGATAAGATCATAATAGTTATTAATCAGTGTCACTGAGATAGGATTAAATAGAATGTTTATTGAAATTGTGACATTGTATCTATGTAATTTAATATATATATATTCATCAAACCTTAAAGAATGTGTGATTTTTTAGTTATATATCATTCGATGAAGAACAAAATGTATAATCCGTATCTACCGAGCAAGATGAAGCTAAAGAATAATATACTACAGATGGGTGATTGGTTGGATGGATGAAAGGAAGGAAGTATGGTTGGATGGAAGGATGGGTGGATAGACGGATGGTTGGATGGATGGATGATTGGTTGGTTGAACGGATATACGGAAGAATGGATGTTTGGCTAGTTGGTGGCGGGAAGGGATTATAGCTAGATGGATAGATGCATGGATAGATGCACGTATAGATAGATAATTGGTTGGATGGATGGATGGATGGATTAATAGATGATCGGTTGGTTGGAGAGATGAGTAGATGGATGGAACGATGAATGAATGGATGGAATGATGAATGAATAGATGAATGAATGAATGGATAGCTGATTGGATATATAGACGGGCAGGCGGATAGGTGGATGGATAGGTAGATAAATGGAAGAATGTATATGTGCTGTCTCTCTGTCATACGGACTGATCCTCTGGAAATTGGGTTTATTGTGGCGTGGCTTTGGTCTACCGTTGGTTTCTCTTGTTTCAAAAACCGCCTCAAAACTTACTATTTTTCACTTACTTTCAAACATCTGGATATCTAACAGCTCTTCACCTTTCCGACTGACTACTAACCGTGCCTCAGATTCGCATTTCTGTGTGACCTTGCGCGCTTTAAAAATGTGTGTAATAACAATAATGACTGGAACGTGGAAACCGCAGGAAGATGGAACTGCAAAGCATCGGTTGTCCATACATCAGAGGAACAAAATGCTCGTTTTCACGACAACGGAAGCACGCTGTCGAAAGGACAAAGAATGGACAGTACTAAACAAACTAATCTGCCCGTAAGACAGATAAGGAACCTTCATGACAGACGCACTGAAACCAACGTGTTTGATGTTTTGTCTTTGTACATATTTATGCGTTGGACCTTCTAAGATCGTCTTGTTGGTGTGTCTTATGAGCCTAAATAAATTCATGGTTCAAGAAAAATGGAATTGTCATCGGCAGACAAAGGATGCTCAAACAATAGGAAAAGTCTTCATCATCAGGCTCTCTCATACACGTAGAACTAACCAACGGATTTGTCCTTGTTCACGTCATATTATGGTTACTCTCATCGACCAACACTCTGGTCCGATGGCGAAATTCGCGGCGTTCGAAGATAGCTCAAGCCGTCAAATGGCAACATATTACTAACATGTTGATACATGGTCAAATTTGACCTGGTTTCGTCTGGTCTGACCTAGAAAGGTGAGGAGAACCAATGTAAGGTCAGGTAATTTTAACCAACGTAACAATGAATTAGACTAGGAAAGACAGAGTTGAAGTTAGCGATAGTTTTTGCCCAGGAATGCTCAAAGCAAAACTAACAGAACCCGGAAAAAGACTTCTTACCTTAAACAAAAACATTTCAACATTCCAAGAAACCTCTTATTCTACGCTCGACAAGAAAATTGAACAAAGATCTGTGCAATTAGAGTCCCATTCAAATGCAGGTACTCAGTGGCGGCGCCAGACAGTTTCTGTAACCAGGACATAGCCAGGGCAGTCATACAAGCAAACAGTGCAGAGGGCGATTTATGGAGAGCGCGGTATGGTGACCATATAAGATCGCGTTACTGCGCTTGCCATAAATCGCCCCTAGCACTTTTATATTTGTCCATAGCCAGAAGGTCAGATGGGCGAAGCCTCCGGAGCTGAACGCTTTTCGACATTTGTAAAGCAAATTTTAACATTTCAGTAAATTATGTCAATTTATATATCAGGATATGACATATGTGCCAGAACAAATTCTGGACAGGGCAAAAATTCTGGCAGGGCATCGACCCGGGCAAAGGCTTTTTTACCAGGGCATTTGCCCTGGTGTAGCATCGCCACTGCAGGTACTCACCTACCCATCCATCAACCTTCCCCTATCATCATATTCACCTACTCACTTATTAACATCAAATTTCCAACTTAATCAACTACTTTCTTGCTAACATTCACGTACCAAATTATTCACCTAATCGCAAAAATGCAGTTACCAACCTACTTACCGACTCACTAACTAACATTCCAACCTACCTTCTAACATTCACCTATCCACACACACACCTATTCATCTATCCAGTCATGCATCTACTCAGCTACTCAGATCAACCTATCAACCAACCCATCCACCAATCTGTAGATAAATCGAGGTGCATACCCGTATTTGATGAAGTTGGTGAGGTATCTGAGCAACGTTTCCGAAACCGTCCTCTCCTGCCTCGTGTAGGTCGACAGGAAAGGATTGATACCTCCGACAAGGATGGGAGCACCGAGGGCGAAGGCCAACTGCGACGCATGAGCCCAGCCTCCGGCCGACCACGGCGCCTGCATGTCGTGCCTCGACGGCGAGCTGAAGCTGTAGAGGAAGGCGGGAGCGGCGTTGGAGTGCGACGAGTGGAGGCGAATTGTCTGGACGGACGGAGCAACAAAGAGTCCGTCGGAGACGAGACCGAGGAGGTTGTCACGGAGGACGACCGGGTCCCGCGGACGTTCCCAGTCGCGGTAGTGGTAGGCGAGTATGTCGTAGATCTTCTGACGGTGGAAGTGATAGACGTTTTGAACGAGCGTTCTCAGGAAGACCTGGCGGTGCCACTCGCCCGGCAGGCCGTCCGTCTCGTTACGCGTGAAGAAGGCGTAGCCGACCTCGCTCGATACCCCGAGCAGGAGCCCCGTCTGCGGGAAGGACGGGGCGGCCATCGATGCCTTCTCCATCAAGTAGGAGACGTCCGTCAGAAGGATGGTGCGTCGGTCAATGACCGGTCCAAAGGCCGACAGGTACTTTGGAGCCCGAATGTCGGCCGCCGCGATGTCCTCGGAGGGAACGACCTTGAGGCAGGAGACGAGGCGGGTGAGATCGTGGGCCCATTGCGAGCAGTTCAAGCGGGCTGAGAGCTTCAGGGTGTAGCGAAGGGGGTCGTTGACGATTGCCCATGTAGTCAGGGCCGAACCAGTCAGCAGAATTGCTCGCTTGAAAAGACCTTTGCCTGACAAAAAACAAGAAGATATCCAGTAAAGGAAAATATAGTATGTATAATGTATGTATGTATGTATGTATGTATGTATGTATGTATGTATGTATGTATGTATGTATGTATGTATGTATGTATGTATGTATGCTTGTATGTATCTATGCATATATGTATGTATGAGTCTGGCTATTTATAAAACGCCTTTTCAGGATTGAACAAGGGCGTTTAACATGACAATCTTTAGTAAAAAACCTAAACAGAGGCGTCTTAAGTTGGCTTCAAAATGTCTCGAGCTGTGAGTAGCGAAATAGTACGTATGGTTAATAGTAGGCTGTTCCCGAAGGATGGTCCAATGCATGAGAAAGCACGATGTGCTCGCATCGTCGTACGGAAGAGAAGTTAAGGTAAGTTTAGTCAGTTGCTGTAAATACGGTGACGTATCTAAGATTCAAGTGGGATATAATAAATTACTAAACTGAGGTCGTGTTTGTAGGCCTACGGTTATGGTAAGGCAGGTTGAAGGACGTAATGTCCGACTACTGACAGATTCAGATACTGTCAACGAAGGTTAGAATTTTCTTAATTATGGTGCTTTACGATGAGGTAATATATATCAAGGCATGGCTAAACTGCGCTTGGCGTTCAATTGTCGCTTTACAAATTTCAAGATTACGAATGTATTAATTCATTACTATGAATAGAGATTAAGGAATTAGCCTATAAACACGATAAATGACCCGGCAACATACATTATTATTATTATTATTATTATTATTATTATTATTATTATTATTATTATTATTATTATTATTATTATTATTATTATTATTATTATTATTATTATTATTATTATTATTATTAAGGAGCTTTTATATAGCGCCCCTTCAAGGTGATCTACTCAGGAGCGCTCCTAGTCCAACCACGGCTAAAGAGAGTAGTTTTCAAGTTTGTAAGAAACAAGGTAGTGTGAGTCCTAGGGACCAAGCGGAGTGCAACAGGAAGGCCATTCCAGGTTGCGGGGCCAGCGACCGAAAAAGAACGGCGCTGCATAATGACTGTCCGCGTGCGGGGGACCAAGAGCTCGGCCTGGTTAGCCGAGCGAAGAGCAGATCGCCGCAAAACCCCCGAGGTAGGGCGACACAATTCCCGCAGGTATGGGGGGGGGGAAGTCACCCTAATTAGTGCAGAGATCCTGTAGGCAATGCGCAGCGGGAAAGGGAGCCAGTGCAGAACATCCCGCATATAAAGAGAAACCTGGCCAAATCTGGGGATGCGACCAATAAGACGTGCGGCTGCACGCAAAACCCGGTCCATGCACCCAAGACGGGCAGCTGGGAGACCAGCGTATAGGGCGCTACAATAGTCCAGACGGGAAACCACAAACGCATGGACAAGGGTGGAAGCAGCGCCTGCGTCAGAGTGCGGGAGACTACCCTTAACTGACGAAGTTGATAATAACAGTCCCGGCAAAGCAAATTAATACATATATCCCTTCCGGCTACTATGCCGAAGACAGTTGGTAAATTTCCTGGTAATTTAATTTAACTTACTACAAAGTAAGGTAATATCATCCAATATGATGCAAACAAGTAAGTAAGTAAGTATAGCCTTTAATTAATGCAAGACAAGCGTTCACATTTTATTAAATATACAGCTTTTTAAAAGCTACTGTCACTGGATCAGCAAACGCTATTAGCACAGCTACTATGCAGCTAGTATGAATGCTTTGAAGCTCGCTTCAGGAGAGTAAACTGCTCGAAGAATGGCGAGTTCATTCGTAGCCGATGCTGCAAAGTTTACATATTCGATACTCTTGGCAATAGAACGCAGATGTTGTGTTGCTTGAGTCATCATTGTCCAATTCTGAAATCTCACGGGAGAAGGACGTGGAATATCCAAACTGTTCGTTGCTAGTTGCTACCAAAAACACGGTGGCTTGCATTGGGTGATGATTGTGGGCGGTAGTAAAACCATCCAGGAAGGAGAGAATTCCACGTGGTTGACTCGGGAAGCATCACAGAATCGGACTCAGACGTTACATTACCACGAATATACGAGACATTTGCGAACAAGCCACTTAAAACCCAAGTAAAGTACAAATTCTTTGGGAACGAAATTTAGCAGCGACCAGATGTGCTGCCAATGACATCCGGTTCCCTGTAGCGTTAGTTGAGGCAAGCAGCAGAGTGCACGCAAGATAAAGGCTGGTCAATCTCTGTGTAGTACATTAATTGTGTGTGTAGTACATTAATTTCTGTGTAGTACACTAATTTATTTACATTAATTAATCAATTACATTAATTAATTTGCAGAGTACATCTTTGTTTAGTACATTAATTTATTACATAGTAAAGTAAGATAGGAAAACGGAAGTGATGATAAAGTTAACGTTTGTTGAGGTACGCCGCGTCGTGAACGTAATGCTATAGCGTCAGCATCATTACGCATTACATTACAAAAACGTAAGCGGCGAACTTCTCCCCGCTTTACTGCGCCCAGTACCATCGGCGGCCCAGAAAATCAATGTAACGTAACCTGAAATTTATGTACCGCCGGCGTAGTCCGCTTATTGGCTTTCTGGAAGCCGGTCTTTTATGTTCGGGGCAACGTAGCCGGCGTCGGTCACTTGCTGTGCCGACCGCTAAATCAACCGTCAAACTATTAGGAACTTTATCTTGACCATTTATCGTCTCGCAGAGTGCAGGGATGCTTCGGTTGCTGGTGGTGGTGGTGGTGGTGGTGGTGGTGGTGGTGGTGGTGGTGGTGGTGGTGGTAGTGGTGGTGATGGTGGTCGGTGGTGCTGTAACATGGCCGAACCTCGGCAGCGCTGCCTCTGCCGACTGTGTTAGTGTCCATTATGCATGCTTAAACCTATGGCTGCCTGCAGCACACACTGGTCTGTTGATGTCTGTCTGTATGTATGTTTATATGGCTATGTACAAAGTGTGTATTGTTGTATTTGCGTGTATTTAATGTGTAATTTGTAAGTGGGTTTTTATAAAGTGCTTGTTCAAGAACTCAGTTGAGATGCTCCCGGTCAGACAATACAGAGAACCACGATCAACTTGCGAAATAGAAGCACAAGGAGAAGACAATGTGACAGGCTGCGTGAAGGCACAATGAGATGCCGACTACGAAAGCGCTTATATATGTATGTACGCATGTATGTATGTATGTATGTATGTGTGTATGTATGTATGTATGTATGTATGTATGTATGTATATATGTATGTATGTATGTATGTATGTATGTATGTATGTATGTATGTATGTATGTATGTATGTAAGTAAGTAAGTTAGTATATTCTTTATTTTAACCAGCTGACAAAACGCACTCTGGTGTACATTACATGCAAATTAACGGTTTACAAGTTACATTTTCCGGTTTAATTCAAGTACAACATCCTAACCAAGAAAATCTTTCTCATTAAGCTATCAGCTTTGGATAATATACGGTCATGTTTTCTTGGCCGAAGGGTATATACAGTTTTTTTCTTGAAGGTAAAAACTCATGCAAAACATGCCCTGGACAGGCCAAGACATCGGAAAACAGCCGGGTGTCAGCTTGCTTATTTAATTGTTCATATGTCGGATTGTCGCTTGGGAGGTATCTCAGGCGAATCAGTTTATTTATCACTGATTGTAGCTTATTCCTATCTTGTTGCCCTGCAAATCCCCACCAGGCCGGTGCCGCATATAGTAATCTGGCCACCGTTGTAGCTCGAACAACATCATAAAGTTTTATCCCAGATAGACCATTAGCTGATATGATGCGCAAAGCATATAGAGATTGTCTTGCCTTAGTGCATAATCTGCCAATATGTTGCGCAAAACTAAGGGTCTCAGCATAACTCCAAGAACATTTAGGTTGTCCACTCTTTGTACACCCGGAATAACTGCAGGCATTTCAAACCGCCCCCTCGCCCTTCTTATTATTATTTCATACGTATGTATGTATGTATCTTAGCATGCATGCATATATGTCTATTTCTATAGCTCCTTTTAGGAACATACCAAAGGCGACAGAATAAATATGAACCCACTGTGACCTATGGTGTCTTGAAAGAGTCTTAATGAGTTACCTGAAGTCCGACGCTGGACTTCGTTGTTGGCGGATTTGTGAAAGCCATCGCCAACACGAAATTGTTACATTTGCAAGAAACCCGCTCGAAGACTAGTAGGTTTCAAATTGGTCAAAATGAGTTTTTACCATATTATATTCCTTGTTTGTTAGTTTCAAACTGTAAGTCTTTATGTAACGTTTGGTGCCTAAGTATTTTCATCTTCACTTTTTTTATCGTGATACCGCATCAAGAACTTAATTAACGTGTGCCTTTGGAGATCTAAAATGAAGTTATATCGATTAATATTCAGTTTTCATTTCGTAATAATTAGAAAGAAATAGTCTTAGTGCATTCACTGATAATTATCGCCCACACGTGTGAAACGTTTTATATCAGTACGCGTTGGACGACTACACAATTGTCTGATTTACTAGGAGGTATGCATATCCTTAAAAGTGATGCCTGGTCTCAGCAGCGACTGATGTTGATTACGGAGCGATAACGTACGTAAACAACCCGACTAAATTTGTAGGCATTTGGGTCAGAGTGCGTACCCTGTTATACTAGACACTTGACATCTGCATGCGTAACAACACTAGTGTCTGGTATGTTACCAGACCTTGCTTTCGAGAGCATAAATAACCACGGGACAGAAAGACCGCATCCTGGGTCGGTTTCATTTTAATCGAGACCGCCGTGTGTAATCAAGTACCCGGCCCGAATTACTTCGCAACCCCTAAAGCCAGGGCTTAGGCTTCGTACCGTGTCGCGACTAAGCGTCGAATAGCGTCCGGGACATCGTACGGTAAGCCGATGGATCAAGCGCTATATAAATTATCGCGGACTGGAGGTCCTGTCCGTTGGAGAGGAGCGGCGGAAGAGCAATCGCCTACAGCACCGGCTTAACCCGAATCAGGACCAGATTTACGAGCGTATTCTGCGGTCAAGTCATTGTGCAGAAGCCGTTGAAATGAACGACGAGTCCAAAGGACAACGGAAAGATGAAGCTCTTCATGTTTTCGATTTAACGACAAAGATTGAACTCAGCGTCAATTCATATTTTATGCATTCTTTGGCTCGTGCGTTCATTCATTCATTCATTTGTTCATTTATTTATTTGTTCTCTCATTCTCTAAGTCAGTCAATCAGACTGAGTTAGACACGAGTCAGCCATGCATTTAGTCAATCAGTTAGTCATTCAGCCTGTCAATAAGTTGGTTAGTCAGTCAGTGGCTACCATTCAGTCAGTCAGTCATTCAGTCAGTCAGTCAGTCAGTCAGTTAGTCATTCAGTCAGTTTGTTAATCAGTTCAGTCAAACTGTCAGTCAGTCAATCAGTCAATTAACCTTTCTCGTGCCGTATTTGGCAGCGGTCAGTCACATTTTGCTAATTCGTAGTCAGTTAGCCAGCCAGCCAGCCAATCAATCAATCAATCAATCAATCAATCAATCAATCAATCAATCAATCAATCAATCAATCAATCAATCAATCAATCAATCAATCAATCAATCAATCAATCAATCAATCAATCAATCAATCAATCAATCAATCAATCAATCAATCAATCAATCAATCAATCAATCAATCAATCAATCAATCAATCAATCAATCAATCAATCAATCAATCAATCAATCAATCAATCAATCAATCAATCAATCAGCCATTAGCCATGCATCAGTCAGCTAATCATTCATTCGTTCATTCATTCACTCGTTCATTCAGTATGTCAGTGAATCAATCAGTCAGTCAATCAATCAATCAATCAATCAATCAGTCAGTCAATCAAATGCACCTACCTTTTGTTACAGGCGATATCAGAAGGAGGTTGACCATGGCTGCGCCGTAACCATGACCCATCAAGGTCACCTCGTTCGGGTCACCTCCAAAGGCCGCTATGTTCTCTCGGATGTACTGCAGGGCAGCCACGAGGTCCAGGAGACCATAGTTGCCATGGGCGTTGTTGTCGCCTGTGCTCAAAAACCCTAAATATAGAAGGCAAGGTAAAGATAGACACAAGCAATAAAGTAAGGGAGGGTACGATAAGACAAGGCAACGTAATGTCTGGTATGGCAAGGTATGGTAATGTATGGTAAGTTAAGTTACGGTAATACAATGCGGCTCAAGAGCCTCATCTAAAACCGACCATCGACAACATCCATGGGCGTGCAGGAATTTTTCTGGGGGGGTTAAAAATTTATAGGGGGGCAACATTTTCTGGGGAGGCTAATATTTTTTAGGGGAGTAAAATGACGTTTTTTTATGTAGAATAGCTGACTTAGCTCAATAATTAAGTTTTCTTAGCATTGAAAATTGTGTTGTGGGACTGTTGGAATAATCAAAATAATCAAAAGATTTTATTTTTAGAAAATATTTTTTAAATCTAGAAGGCAAATGCACTCTTGCCTCCCCTCCGGACGCCCATGCATGTAGTACTTCAGATGAAGGCCCAAGTTTGGGCGACGGATGCAAATTAAGTCAATATCTTATGCAACCGCATGTGTTGGTTTCCCAAGAGCAAGGTCGTCAAGGTTTCGAGTGCGAAATATGAATTGTAGAGCGTAGAACTGGCTGTAATGGTAAGTTAAACAGATGTAGGTCAAAGGATCACCCTGTTGAGGAAACATTTGTGAAATAACTGAAAATTGGCTATATCTGGTGATTCGAATACCCCATCGGGCTGATGAATGAAACGGTACAGCTCTGGTATGGTATCAAGCTCTTGTATCATATAGTATGCAGCTTTGAGTAAGGTATCTCGATTGAAAGCATCTCTGAGGCCGAGTTTAACAACCAAATGATCTCTCGACAGTGTCTGTCCGTGGGCGGCTCGCACTGCTGCCTCACCCGAATCAGCCTGCTGCTGACCTATAGTGGGCCAAAGATTGATGAGAGTTTGATTGGTTGTCTGCATGTGTGTCTCGGTGAGTCTCTAAACGTATCAAACTGCAGTGGGTCTTAGAATTCCGGCTTTCTTAATCAGAGCAATGTGACTGCCCTCAAACGTATAGCTTCGCATAAGAAGTGCACTGACCCGGACCAGGAGGTTTACGAAATCAGTCAATGCCCATGTAAAAGCTTTGGATGTCTGACGATGGCTTACTAATTCCGCATGGTGCCCAGGCCGAAATTCAGCTGGTACCCCATCTGATCCAGAAGGAAAGGAATGAATAGCATCCAATCACCTCAGACTCCGTAAACTGTCAAAGAATTGCGACTGCTGGGTTTGAAAGGCCAAGAAAACTTGAGTCACCGAGAGGCTAAGTCACCTCAAGTCCTATCTCTTTAGCCGTGGCTGGAAGCGCCTCTGAGCAGGTCTCTGAAGAGGCGCTATATAAGTTTCCAGAATGAAAGAATGAATGAATGAATGAAGACAATCTGGTTGGGGATCTGAAGGATGCTTTACAAGCATGGTTGTAAAATTCTCCTGATTAGGAAAGGCAGGTTGGCTCTGCTCACGCAAAATGCGAACAGCCGCTCTATTATTACCATCTGACAATTTGGAGTCGATAGCTGCAACAAAGGCATCTAACGATGAAATGTCATGGCTAACGGTTAATGGTCCCTAAATTTGACTCTGCTCTTGGCTTTGCGAACGTGCCTCGATACGGCCTACACAATATTGGTGAGGTCTGTCCTAGGTAGCTGTATCAGAACACAAGGGACAAAGCTGAGCAGTGCTTTACAGTTATCAAGTTCCCTGATGCGACTGCATTTGTCTTTCAGATCCACAATCAAAGCCTGCGAGCAAGATGGCCAAGCTCGTTTACCTAAGTGTTTGCGAATTGAGTCCACAAGCATCGGGTCAACAAATAAATCAGTGGAAAAAACCTGGGTTTGAGGCTCTGTGGTATAGGTCTCAGAGCTGGAGAGAAAGGGCGTTGACTGGGCCGTGGATCCTGAGCCTAAGAAGCGTCCCTTTGCCGGCACCTGCGGACTCCGCCAGAAAAGGGAGGTTAGAGCCAGGATATTGTTTGATTCGCGGGCCATGAACATGAACGATTCCGTCACACAGGTTTCGTTGTCTAGTGGACAAATAATGGCTGCAAATATCGCTTGCTTTGCCAGACTGTACAGAGTGCATGGTTACTGAATACGGATACAACCTCTGCTACCGCCATACATAACAAGACAAAAAGAGGGTAACAGACTGGCCTAAACAGTAGCCCAACAGCCGATGAAGTGCCAGAAAATCCAGAAAGCCTAAAAATCTAGTGAGCGACAATCAACAATTATTACTAGTATTTATTTTATTGCTTTAGCTATTACTATTATTATTATGATTATTAAGAGAAGAGCACAGCGAAGAGAGGAATGGCGTCATTGGAAGTGGAAACCTGCCGAAAGACAGAGAACTTAAAGAAGAAGATTATGATTATTATAATTAGTAGTAGTAGTGGTAGTGGAATTGGTAGCAGAAGTAGTAGTAGTAGTAGCAATAGTAGTAGTAGTAGTGGTGGTAGTAGTAGTAGTATTAGTGGTGGTGGTAGTAGTGGTAGTAGTGGTATATTGAGTGGTGTTGAATTAACCATTAATTACGGGACGAGTCAGAAACTGTTCATAATTATTTTAGCTAATGCTATTATAATTATTATTATTAATATTATTATTATTATTATTATTATTATTATTATTATTATTATTATTAGTAGTAGTAGTAGTAGTAGTAGTAGTAGTAGTCGTAGTAGTAGTAGTAGTAGTCGTAGTAGTAGTAGTAGTAGTAGTAGTAGTAGTAGTAGTAGTAGTAGTAGTAGTAGTAGTAGTAGTAGTAGTAGTAGTAGTAGTAGTAGTAGTAGTAGTAGTAGTAGTAGTAGTAGTAGTAGTAGTAGTAGTAGTAGTAGTAGTAGTAGTAGTAGTAGTAGTAGTAGTAGTGATAGTGGTAGTAGTGGTATTTTGAGTAGTGCTGAGTTAACCGTTAACGGGATGAGTGAGTAACTGTTTGTCTGACGCTAAGCTGCTATTTGATTGACATCGATGGCTGCATGTGAAGAAAATCAGAGATGCGGTCAAAGCGATGATGAACAGCTGCCAATCAATGACAATTACCGTCTGTTGGAGTCGAACCTTCGGGTCCCTGGAAAATCGATCGCCGTGGATGATGAAGACACGACATGGAAGATGAATAATCATAGTGGGGCACCGATTGATGGATGTGTGGATGGAAGGAAGGATGGATGCGTAGGTGGGTATATGGATTGGTGGAATGAAGGAAGGATGGATTAAAGTGGATGTGTGGACGGATGGAGGATGGATAGGGGGAAGGAAGGTTGGATGATGAAAAAGAATGTCTAAATGAATGAGTGGATAGATGGGTGGATGGATAGATGGATGAATGGATGAAAGGAAAGTTTTGGATGGATGTGTGGATAGATTAGTGGAAGGAAGGTTGATGTATGAAAGAGGATGTATGGATGAATGAGTGGGTGCATGGATGGGTGGATGGATGGATGGATTGGTGGAAGGAAGGATATGTGGATGAAAGTGAATGTGTGGATGAATGAATGGAGGGATGGATTGGTACGTGGATGGCTGGGTGAATGGGTAGATAACTCGATGAATGGATTGATGGATGGACGAACTGTCCTTGTCAAAGAATATTCGCTTAGCGAATGAAGAAAATGGGTCCTTAGGGAAACGCGTGATAGCCATCGGGGAATAGTAATTTAGCGGCGTTGAGAAAATTCAAGATGCGATTCATCATCATCATCATCATCAGTCCATGGGCTCAGCGCCCGTTGGTGTCAATCGCATGCTTCACCATTTGCCTCCATACGTATCGTTCCTGTGCTATCAGGCTCAGCCTGTGTATATCCATTTCGCACCAATCTTTAACATCGTCCAACCATTCTCTGCTTGGCCTCCCTCTGATCCCCGTACCGTCAATTAACCCAAACATGGTTTGCTTGATCAGTCTGTTGTTGTCCATTCTGCACACATGTCCAAAGAAGTTGAGCTTTCTTTTCATTATCAGTTGCTTGATGTTTTTGGTGTTTCCAACTCTTAAGCGTACCTCTTTGTTTGTTATCTTTTGTTGCCACCAGGCCTGATGTGTAATATCCTTCTGTAGCATCTCATTTCGAATGCCAGTAGTTTGTTTGTGTCGCGCTTTCGCAGAGTCCATGTCTCGCATGCGTATAACAATACGCTGAATACGCATGTTTTGATTATTTCTATTTTGGTTTGGATAGTGATCTCGCGACTTCTCCAGATACTCCCAAATCCCGCCATTGCTCCTGCTGCCTTCGCAATTCTTCTTCCTATCTCCTTCCCACAGTCGTTGTTCCACGTCAGCAGGCTTCCCAGGTAGACAAATTCTTCCACGTTCTCTAGTGTCTCTCCATTCACCTCCACCACTGTCGTGTTATCCCTACTCCCAAATGTCATTGTCTTTGTTTTGCTGTTATTATGCGATTAGAGGTCTCAAATAATTTAACTCCTTGAACGTTCAAAACAGCAAAAGCCACATTGAAATTACTATGACACAATGCTAAACAACAGACTGAACTAAAGAACAATAGATGCCTGGCGTACTTCTTAGCTAATTAAAATAGCTTTTTTCACAGCGCACTAGATTCATGTTTCGATCCGGGTCTGGCGATGCCAATTGCGTAATAGGCCTATCTCTGCTTAATTACTACTTATGTACTGCGTATTTACTGTTGCATTATACTCTGCCTATTTACTATTTATCTACTGCCTATTTACCGTGGAGCAATTTTTTGGCCTTTTTACTACTTATCAACTGACTATTTAGAGCAGTTGCCCAATTTCTCTGCCTATTTACTACTTATCTACTGCCTATTTACAGCTCTTGCCCCATTTCTCTGCCTATTTACTACTTATCTACTGCCTATTTACAGCTGTTACCCAATTTCTCTGCCTATTTACTACTTATCTACTGCCTATTTACAGCTCTTGCCCCATTTCTCTGTCTACTTGCATTGAATAAACGAAATTGATTGATTGATTGATTGATTGATTGACTTACTATTTATCTACAGCGTATTTACAGCTCTTGCCCCATTTCTCTACCTATTTACTACTTATCTACTGCGTATTTACAGCTGTTGCACCATTTCTCTACCTATTTACTACTTATCTACTGCGTGTTTATAGCTGTTGTCCTATTTTCTACCTATTTACTACTTATCTACTGCCTATTTACAGCTCTTGCCCCATTTCTCTGCCTATTTACTACTTATCTACTGCCTATTTACAGCTCTTGCCCCATTTCTCTGCCTATTTACTACTTATCTACTGCCTATTTACAGCTCTTGCCCCATTTCTCTGCCTATTTACTACTTATCTACTGCCTATTTACAGCTCTTGCCCCATTTCTCTGCCTATTTACTACTTGTCTACTGCCTATTTACAGCTCTTGCCCCATTTCTCTGCCTATTTACTACTTATTTACTGCCTATTTACAGCTGTTGCTCCATTTCTCTGCCTATTTACTACTTATCTACTGCCTATTTACAGCTCTTGCCCCATTTCTCTGCCTATTTACTACTTATCTACTGCCTATTTACAGCTCTTGCCCCATTTCTCTGCCTATTTACTACTTGTCTACTGCCTATTTACAGCTCTTGCCCCATTTCTCTGCCTATTTACTACTTATCTACTGCCTATTTACAGCTCTTGCCCCATTTCTCTGCCTATTTACTACTTATCTACTGCCTATTTACAGCTGTTACCCAATTTCTCTGCCTATTTACTACTTATCTACTGCCTATTTACAGCTCTTGCCCCATTTCTCTGCCTATTTACTACTTATCTACTGCCTATTTACAGCTGTTACCCAATTTCTCTGCCTATTTACTACTTATCTACTGCCTATTTACAGCTCTTGCCCCATTTCTCTGCCTATTTACTACTTATCTACTGCCTATTTACAGCTGTTGCTCCATTTCTCTGCCTATTTACTACTTATCTACTGCCTATTTACAGCTCTTGCCCCATTTCTCTGCCTATTTACTACTTATCTACTGCCTATTTACAGCTCTTGCCCCATTTCTCTGCCTATTTACTACTTGTCTACTGCCTATTTACAGCTCTTGCCCCATTTCTCTGCCTATTTACTACTTATCTACTGCCTATTTACAGCTCTTGCCCCATTTCTCTGCCTATTTACTACTTATCTACTGCCTATTTACAGCTGTTACCCAATTTCTCTGCCTATTTACTACTTATCTACTGCCTATTTACAGCTCTTGCCCCATTTCTCTGTCTACTTGCATTGAATAAACGAAATTGATTGATTGATTGATTGATTGATTGACTTACTATTTATCTACAGCGTATTTACAGCTCTTGCCCCATTTCTCTACCTATTTACTACTTATCTACTGCGTATTTACAGCTGTTGCACCATTTCTCTACCTATTTACTACTTATCTACTGCGTGTTTATAGCTGTTGTCCTATTTTCTACCTATTTACTACTTATCTACTGCCTATTTACAGCTCTTGCCCCATTTCTCTGCCTATTTACTACTTATCTACTGCCTATTTACAGCTCTTGCCCCATTTCTCTGCCTATTTACTACTTATCTACTGCCTATTTACAGCTCTTGCCCCATTTCTCTGCCTATTTACTACTTATCTACTGCCTATTTACAGCTCTTGCCCCATTTCTCTGCCTATTTACTACTTGTCTACTGCCTATTTACAGCTCTTGCCCCATTTCTCTGCCTATTTACTACTTATTTACTGCCTATTTACAGCTGTTGCTCCATTTCTCTGCCTATTTACTACTTATCTACTGCCTATTTACAGCTCTTGCCCCATTTCTCTGCCTATTTACTACTTATCTACTGCCTATTTACAGCTCTTGCCCCATTTCTCTGCCTATTTACTACTTGTCTACTGCCTATTTACAGCTCTTGCCCCATTTCTCTGCCTATTTACTACTTATCTACTGCCTATTTACAGCTCTTGCCCCATTTCTCTGCCTATTTACTACTTATCTACTGCCTATTTACAGCTGTTGCTCCATTTCTATGCCCATTTACTACTTATCTACTGCCTAGTTACAGCTCTTCCCCATTTCTCTGCCTATTTACTACTTATCTACTGCCTATTTACAGCTGTTGCCCATATCTCTGCCTATTTACTACTTATCTATTGCCTATTTACTGTTTCATCATTTCAGGTTTGGCTGTCCGCTGAAAGCTACGTTGATGGCTCAAGAGAGTCAAGATGAACTTCTGCACGCACTTCGACCATCTAACCTCGTTACTTTCCATCCATCGCCTCTTCAGATCTGCGTTGTCTCTTAATCACCTTATATAAGCACTTAACACGGGTCTCCCTCGCTGGGGCGGGTTTAATCAGGTATCTTAGAGAAGCGCTATATAAATTCTCGAATGAATGAACGACCGAGTACAATATAGTTCAATGCAGTGCAATACACTACAATTTAATACGATGCAACACATTGAAGTACAGTTCGATTCCATATAATGTAATGGTTCGCAATATAACACAATACAGTACGATTTAATACACCTACGATGCCATACATTAAACAGCCAGTCAATTCTACATGCAATGCAATAGAATACAATACAATGCAATACAACTTGATTGAAGTCAATCGAAAGCAATACAATACGCTTGGACTTACCCAGAGCGCCGAGTCGGTAATTAACGGTGACGACGACCACGTGACCGAACGACGCCAGAACGCTTCCGTCGTAGGCATTTCCGGATCCGGTTTCATACGTCTCGGATTGGACGAAAAGAAGGACCGGAAGTGCGACACCGGTTGCCTCGCCGTCTGCAAGAAAAGCACACCGGAAATCAAAGGACCTCTGGGTAATCCGACCTAACGAGCGGAAGATGCCGCTCGACCCGGTGCATTATGGGGCATAACCAGATGGAATTACAGGCATTTCATAACACAATGGTTATACGTATTACACACTCATTTGCATAAATACACATCCTCACTATATATGCTTACACACAGGCAATATACAACTTATATATATATAATCCAGAAATCCATGCTACTGTATATATATATAATCTATATATATATATATATATAGATTATATATATATACAGTAGCATGGTCACTTTATATATATATAAAGTGACTTGTGAGTACGATATATATATATATATATATAAGATATATATGTGTATATATATGTGCTGAACATTGCAGCTGCGTGCACGATATATTGCAAGTATTAAACGTCTATATAGAGACTTATAGAAACCTGAAAATGCGCAAAAATACACAGATTACACTGTGAACATAAAATACACTATGAGCATAAAATACGCTCGCACATTTTATTTTCCACAGGGGGAAAAGGTTTTCCTCCATTTTGCCAACCAATCGCGCAGAAGCTAGCGATATTTTATTAGATTTCATTTACCTCGGTGCGTTCTATCACAGGCGTTTGATAAGGTCATTTAAGGACGTTAATAAGTGCTGGGTAAAATGTAAGATTATAGATCTACGATTGCATCTAGAGGTTGTTGGAATGGTGGAGAAGTAGGTGGAACTGCTCCTAGTGATACAAATCATCGGAAGAAACATATATGTAAGTCTAAGTTCGAAGTCCGAATGTTAGTAAATAAAGTGAAGAGTAATCGTAATCGCAAACTCCAAATATCTAAGGCGCTACTCTAAAGCTAAGTGCAGGGCACCAGCGTATTTACGAGCGCTGCGTCGAATCAGACGGGTTGTCCAGAGATC
Organism: Allolobophora icterica; assembly: GCA_963556255.1. Lineage (NCBI taxonomy): Eukaryota > Metazoa > Annelida > Clitellata > Crassiclitellata > Lumbricidae > Allolobophora > Allolobophora icterica. The sequence goes on from OY744612.1 coordinate 14,840,538, forward strand.
GATGTCCAGTGGAGGTCCGCGAGTCCCGTTGCCAGAGAGTGTAGGCGTGCCATTCCTAGATCTATCACATCTGTTTATTACTAGGTCTCACTTGCAACATCGCTCTCTTTCTCCTCACTTCTCTTCTTTCCTCTGTCGCTGTCTCTATCTATCTTTCTGTCATTCTATATCTGTGCAGTGTGCATGCACAACTTCCCCTTCGAACAATCCTTTGTTAAATATAATCCTACTGTCTCATGTGATTCAGCTCGACATCATTTTCTGTTTACTTTAAGTCGCTCCTTTTTAGATCTGTAAGATTGTCGAATAAAGCAATACTTTTGAGAGCCCTCTGAAAGACGCTAAATAAATGTTCCAATACATTTACTGGAACACTGATATAGCGCCTGCTTGAACCTTTCAAATTGCTGCATAGCTGGCGTTGCAATTTTTATAAACACGTTCGAAAACAAGGCGTAGCACTCTTATACAAAGATGTACGTAAATGAATTGGAAGATTAATTGAAGAGAAGACGCTGTTTGTTCCACTTGAAGTAGGGAAGCAAGAGAACCGCAAATCTCCACTTGCAGAAGATCGTATAGTACACCAAAACCGATTGACTTGAAACTGAAACACAGCTTCCTGCTGTCTGTCTGGACTGCACCGACACTGAGCATCGCCAGATCAAGATGGTCTTAGATCAGATTCTAGTCAGATCGTGCACTGTTTCTAGCATATATAGTCACACAGGTGCAATTATTTCAGCTGGTCGGACACTACTCAGACGGCACAGTTGAGGTTGAGCTGGATTTGACGTAGGCTGGAGTTCTTCAATCCTGTGGGATGGAGCTAAGTTGTCAATTTGCCTCCGAAGAGAAGAGTCGTGAGGGAACTGAATGATTGGTTGTGTCCTATTACCAATACCTGATGGACCTGATTAAAGCAGGACCTGCAAAATGGTTTAATTGCCATGGACTGCAACTGATAGTTTACCGTCCAGAAGCAGACCCAGGTCACGTATACATAAGACCCACTCCAGTCAGGGAATCTCAAAGACAGAAGATAGATTCAACCAGATCCCGCCGGAGTTGAGATCCGACCCACCTTAGATTTGAGATCCGCAACCTGAACTGAGATTCGCCACCAAAGAAAAGACCTGCCACCTAACGTGTTTTGATCGCACAGAGGGATAGATGAATGGTGACACTCTTGCTCGAAGAACATAAGATCTTGAAAAGACACGGTTCGATAAGGTAAGCTCCCTGTAGGTCGACTCAGCATTCAACCCCCTAGGGAGAAACTGTAGAATGAGCGGGCGCCTAGAAGGCTACCAAGACGTGTGTTAGGCTAATTAAGATTTTGATCAGTGTATATACCGTCATATGGTTCAATGTTACTAACTGCGGTTTGTCAGTGAGCTTGTCAATAAAAACGAAAATACAATTTTTATATTATTATTATATGCATCGGATTTCACGCATTTTATGCTTAGTCGAACAGCTACTAGCAAGTATCGGTTATAGCTACGCCAGAGACGCTTAGGTTTTAGCTTTGAAGATCCTCTGAATGAACAATTTAACCACTGCCCAAGGTTTCCCTGTATATATTCTTGATGATGGCTGTCCGTCGTGTATATATTACATCGTGATTTCCTGAATGGATTCAACGGTTCGTCGTGTCTATCCTGTGCTTGTTTTGGACGGAAACATAGATCTATGGCATTTACGCACCGATGCCTTTGACTCTGTGCAGCACACATTTGCAAACTGTCTTAAAACGCACTTGTTTATATCAGTAAGATAAATAATCATAGGTACACCGCTTGTGTGAGTTACCTGAAATGCACTATATCAGGTGTTCACATACATACATACATACATACATGTACCTACATGCATGTCATTCATACACATACATACATATATATATACATACATGCATACATGCATACATACATACATATATATGTACATACATGCATGCAAACATACATACATACATACATACATACATACATACTCCTCCTTTTTTACATACATACCTACGTACATCTGCGTCGTTAGTTAGTTACGATTAACGAATCCGTGTTATAACAAAGATGATTAGCGTCGCCCTCCTTTCTCCAGGCTTCGCAAAGTTCGCACTGGCACTGCCAGAGCATGGAGCTGTTGGAGCTGTGCGTGTCTAATCTAATCTGATGACTTATATAAGGCTGTGTCATAATGTCCAAGCCTTATTGGCGTACATTTTTGGGTGGGTCAGGGATACCCGTACCCCACTTTTTGGACTGGAGGGTACCGTACCTCCCCACTGTTCATACCCGGAAGAACAATGCTCATTATTATTTTCTCGAAGGAAGGCTTTCATTTGAATATTCAAGACTCAAAACAATAACACTGCTATATACATCATCATCATCGTGATCGCCATCTTCATCATCTTCATTGTTAATTTTATTATTATTATTATTATTATTATTATTATTATTATTATTATTATTATTATTATTATTATTATTATTATTATTATTATTATTATTATTATTACTACTACTACTACTGCTACTACTATTACTACTACTACTGCTACTACTATTACTACTACTACTACTACTACTACTACTACTACTTCTACTACTACTACTTATCTTATCTTATCTTATCTGAACATTTATAAAGCGCTTCTCTCAGCAGGGCTATACAGAAGCGCTCTCAACGTGACAGGCCCGTAAACAAGTAAGTCTTTAGGCAGCGAAGAGAAGCAGGTGTGATCCCCTCTAGAACCCTACTACGGACTGCAGGGGGAAGGTCATTCCATAGTGACGGACCCACTACGGCGAAGGCCCGATGCTGGGTCAGGGAAGTCCGCGATCGAGGGACAAAGAGATCAAGTCGGACGGAGGAACGAAGAGGACGAGATGAGCGGGCAGAGAGTGGTTTACACATCAAATCACAGAGATATTTAGGCGCTAGACCCTGCTGGGACTTAGTTACTAAGAGCAAGACTTTAAATCTGATCCTAGACGCCACAGGAAGCCAATGAAGTTCATTGGTCATGTATGTGGAGATATGCGAGTAACGTGGAAGACGTGCAATAAGTCTGGCTGCAGCATTCAAGACCGACTGCATTGAGGACAGACGCGTCTTTGGAAGTCCGATTAGCACCGAGTTACAATAGTCGATACGTGTACAGACAAAGGCGTGCACCATGGTTGTAAAGACAGTGGTGGATACTGACCTCCTAATGGCTCTAAGACGCCTTAGTTGGTAGTAACAGGAGCGGGTCAGCAGTGTTAGGTGCTCAGTGAACGTTAAGGCACTGTCAAGTGTGACACCCAGATCACGGACACTAGAGGAGAAAGTGAAGTCAGGAAATAGTGAGGTCAGTAGCTGGAGGTCAAGTTTTGACAATTGCTGTTTGGTTCCAAACCAAATCAATTGGGTTTTTGATGGATTAAGGCTAAGTCTATTTGCCATCATCCAGAGGTGGAGATCCCGTGCTAATGACTCCACCCTACCCACCATAGAGATCTGCTCAAATGGTGAGCCATGTACTAGAGCTTGAATATCATCGGCATACAGATGACCCGAAGCTAAGTGTTTAGTCAAAACAGAAGGGATGTCTGCAGTAAAGAGAATGTATAAAATGGGGCCCAAGACCGACCCCTGCGGGACACCTAGGTCAACCCTAACCCACGGTGTTCTAGTGTCACCCAGGACAACCATCTGCGTGCGGTCAGAAAGATAAGAAGTAAACCAATGGAAGGGAGTGCCACATAAACCAAATGATAGATGCAGGCGCTGCAGAAGGAGCTCATGATCCACCATATCAAAAGCAGCAGAAACATCAAATAGTGCAAGGAGAGACAATTGAGATCTATCAATAGCCGTGTATATGTCAGAGAGGAGTGAGAGAAGAACAGTTTCAGTGGAGTGGTGACCCCGAAAACCAGATTGAGTTGGAGGCAGGAGTCCTGATTGTTCCAAGTAGGGCACAAATTGAGCAGCAACAAGTCTCTCAAGAGTTTTGGATAAGTATGACAAGTTGGAAATAGGCCGGTAATTTTGACAAACATTAGCATCTAAGTTAGGCTTCTTCAGTTTTGGAAATACTATAGCACGTTTCTGTGATGGTGGAAGATAACCTTCAGAGAGTGACCTGTTTAACATATAAACAAGAAATGAAACAATGTCATCAAGTACATTAACAATGATGAACGGAGGGAGCGGATCCAGCTCACAAGACTTCTGGTTCGAGGAACTGATGACCCGTCGAAGGTCAGCCTCAAGGCTACTACTACTACTACTACTACTGCTACTACTTTTACTACTACTACTACTACTACTACTACTACTACTACTACTACTACTACTACTACTACTACTACTACTACTACTACTACTACTACTACTACTACTACTACTACTACTACTACTACTACTACTACTACTACTACTACTACTACTACTTCTACTACTACTACTACTACTACTACTACTACTACTACTACTACTACTACTACTACTGCTACTACTTTTACTACTACTACTACTACTACTACTACTACTACTACTACTACTACTACTACTACTACTACTACTACTACTACTACTACTACTACTACTACTACTACTATTATTATTATTATTATTATTATTATTATTATTATTATTATTATTATTATAATTATTATATTTATTAGGCATGGTGTAGGCCTATAATAGACGCTGTTATAATTTTTTAGTAGTCGCGAGGACAAACGATGTGAAATTTGGTACCCCCGCTTTCTAGACCAAAGTTAATCTCCTGACCCAAGGCATCAATCGATATTCACTTCAAATGAATTCATAAAAAATCATTGTCTGTTGGTGAAGCAGGGAAAATTCCGAAATGGCCGAGAAAAGGCCAAAGTTACAACGTTTTAGTATTATTCAGTCTCGGCCGATTATTAGTACTCCCATGGCTATACTTCCACAACAATGACTGAAGAATAGAGGTAGCTACAACATTATACTGCAGATGATTGGTAAGTGGATGAACGTCAGCGCACTGGCACTTCTGGGCAGACGGTAACAAATATCATACCAACCAATCACATGTGAAATAGACCTCTTCGGGCCCATCATTTAACCTAGTATTATTTAATTAGGTCGCGCATGCGTAAAGGTATAGCTTTTAGTTGCACAAAAATACACAGGCTACACTGACCCTAACACTAAGCCCTGACCGATCCTCATGACGCCTTTCCTGACCCTAACCGACCCTTACGATGCAAAGATTAAATTTACTCAAGATATTTTCGAGACTGAGGTTATTAAATTAACTGAAAGTTGAAATTGCGATGTTGTTGTTGTAACAGGGAAGTTTATTGTGATTGGTCGATATGATATTTGTTGCCGTCTGCCCAGAAGTGCTTTTGTTAGCGGTTAGCACATAACCAATGAACCCAATTCAAGAGCAGCGATGACCTGGGTCGCATAGGCGTAGACTCTGGGGAGGGGGCAGCCGGGGCACGTGCCCCCCAATTATTGAGGAGCCGGGGCAATGCCCCCCAAAAAATCGAGAGGAGAATTTCTTCAAATATTAAAATATTATGTTTCAATATAGACAAATTTCTTCAGAAACAGAAAAACAGAGACACAGAACTAAAATGCTATCAGAAATTCATAATGAAAACAAAGATTTATTTTTATCTTCAATATCTTCAATATGAAACAAATTTACATGTAAACAAAAAGCCACATTTCATACGCATTAACGTAGCACCGGAAGCCTCTGCTGGCTGTACAGACCAGAGTTGAAAATTTTTGGGGGGGATTTTGGTTTTAAACAAAAAAAAGAAACAGAAAAACAAAACCAAAAAATTTGTTTTTTTTGTTTTTTTAAATAAAATTTCTTATTTTTGTAGAAGCTATTTTAATAACATTGATTTAATGATTTTTAATTTTCGGAAATCGCAACTGAATTAAACTGAGTTGGAGCTGTTGTTCGTGCCATTTTTCATGATTTTATGATCTGAAATCCGAAAATCTTAAAAACAACCAAAACAACAAAAACCACAAAAACAAAAAAAGCAAAAAAAACAAACAAAAAGCAACTTTTCATTTTGAAAAAACTTGTTTTTTGCACCTCTGGTCCAGACCCCATGCCCCCCAATATTTTGGACAAGTTTACGCCAGTGTTGGGTCGGGCTAGAAAGATAGAAAGAAGCAATATGTGGACGTAGGCTTGTGGAATATTGAACAGAGCATGCAGGTGCTCCAGCAGAATGGCCAAAACATATGGCCATACATCATGAAGGGACAAAGCCATGGTCCAGATTTATTCGACCATTTTCCACAGACGGTGTTTTTAGGAGTGCGCAGTTACGACGTCGTTTTATCATTCCTGTGTGTTTCTCCTTGAATCTATCCTATTCTGTCTCTCGATTTATTTCCACCTGGATTTATCCGTGTCTGTCCTTGTCTGTCTGTCTGTCTTTCGCTGTCTGTTCGCGTCTTAAGCTTGTTGTCTTTCTCCTTACATCCCTTTAAATATCTCTGATTTTCATATTGACAAGAAATATCCAGAATAGAAGAAAGAACACGCAGAAAGAGATTTGCACAAGCAGGCAGACAGACATACAGGCAGACAGGCAGGCAGACAGGCAGGCAGGTAGACAGGCAGGTAGACAGGAAGGCAGACAGGAAGGCAGACAGGCAGGTAGACAGGAAGGCAGACAGGCAGGCAGGTAGACAGGCAGGTAGACAGGCAGGTAGACAGGAAGGCAGACAGGAAGGCAGACAGGCAGGTAGACAGGAAGGCAGACAGGCAGGCAGGTAGACAGGCAGGTAGACAGGCAGGTAGACAGGAAGGCAGACAGGCAGGCAGGCAGGCAGGCAGGCAGACAGGCAGGCAGGCAGGCAGGCAGGCAGACAGGCAGGCAGACAGGCAGGCAGACAAAAAGGCAGGCAGACAGACAGGCAGGCAGGCAGACAGGCAGGCAGGTAGACAGGAAGGCAGACAGGCAGGCAGGCAGGCAGACAGGCAGGCAGGCAGGCAGGTAGACAGGAAGGCAGACAGACAGGCAGGCAGGCAGACAGGCAGGCAGGCAGGTAGACAGGCAGGTAGACAGGAAGGCAGACAGACAGACAGGCAGGCAGGCAGGCAGGCAGACAGGCAGGCAGACAGGCAGGCAGGTAGACAGGCAGGTAGACAGGCAGGCAGACAGGCAGGCAGGCAGACAGGCAGGCAGGCAGGTAGACAGGCAGGTAGACAGGAAGGCAGACAGGCAGGCAGGCAGGCAGGCAGGCGGGCGGGCGGGCAGGCAGGCATTTATGTCACAGATTAAGTTGATTAACCGACCATTGGTTGGGCGGGCAGTGACAAACCGACAAGAGACAGATGGGTAGACAGACTCAGAGACAACTAGATAAACATACACACGAATAGACGTAGAGACTGACCCGTCGAGAAATCAAACAGGCATACATCAGCTATTTTTGTTCAGACATGTGTGGGTGAAGAAACACAGGCAAACACAGAGAGACTCGTAGCCATACACAGGAGCAGTCGAGTAGCGATACAGTCACCGTGGCTCAAGGTGAGTCCTTGAGACGAAGCTCTGATTGATTGGTCGCTGGAGACGCAGCGATGAGACGGTGACTGTAGCCTATCTTCCAACTACATGACGATCTGTAGCTACAGCCGTTGAGAGGAACAGCATGCTCTGTGGTAACGCACTTCAACCGCAATCTCTGTTTGCGATTTCAAATGATACGCATACGGTATACTGTTGTAGATAGGCTTATCTACGTAAATATGCTCTATCAATCAAATAATATCCCGCCAGCACACCCAAGAAGATACAATGAACGTATACATTGGGGTAATGGACATGATCTACCCAATATATATATATTAATATGAGTAGGTCATATAATATATAAACAATATATATATATATATATATATATGTATATATAATATATATATATATATATATATACACGTTCATGCATTATCTATGTGTATGTTATTTCATGTAAATGCCTATAAAACCCTATATATCTATGTGTATGTTATTTCATATAAATGTCTATATTATGCATATAAATTATATACTCATATATGTCTATATTTATCTATATATTATGTATATATATATATACTCCTCTGTTTTTATATGAGCATTTTATAGCGCCTATTGTTGCTTAAGTAATTAATTAAATCATGTGGCGCGCAAAATCCATATAACATAGATACGCTAAATGAACAACTTGCTAATCCGTCAGTAAATTTCTTTCGCACGCCGCAAGAGGTCGAGCAAGTGGTTAAGCCAGGTGTGTGCGTATCCATCGCAACCAAGTATAGTCTGCAATACTGCATCCGTGGCCGAAGTCAGTCCCACGTCGGACCCAAATTAAAAACGTGCACCTACATACCAAGCATACTTGGACACGCCGGTGTTGATTCTCGTAACCAACGTCGCCATATTTACCCGCTAAGATCGCATCGTATATCACGCGAACGGTGACTAAGCGCGCAGATATTTATCCTCTAATATCGCGCCCTTCATCACACCAACGCGAGTATAGGCATGGTTGCCGATTGGTTACAGCGCTCGCCTTGCAACGCCGGAAGTACGGGACTACGAGGTCAAGCCTACTCTGAGACAGTTACTATGTAGAGTCCTTTAGCAAGTTCTTCACTCATCATTACTCAGCGCCATCGATTGATGCTTGGTCATTAGATAGCGGCGCTGAATAAAATAATAATAATATTGCTTCTAGGAGCCTGAGAGATTCTCCCTACCTCGGGCAAATAACTTCTAAAAAATAATAATAATAGTAATAATACGTTTTCCATCTGCATCTAGTGCTATAAAGCCATCGCATTTCGTGGCACGTTCACTAATGTTGCAGAGGACGAGGCCTGATTTTTCAGACATTCAACAACAGCTCCTAGCATAATTTTTTAGACTTCTGAGAGATTATAATATGTACCTCGGGAAAAAATAATAATCATAAAGGCCATGGCGTTTTTACGCGGTCGCCTCTAGGTATACTTTTACCAACTAAATGAATATATGGTCAATTACAGGTATCTCTGCGTTTCCTCTAAATATTGTTGAAGTACCTGATGGATCTTTTCTTTACCTCGGGGCATTAAAAGCAATAATAATATAGACTGGGAGGCGCCATAGTTGCGTCTGCATAGTTCGATTCCCGATGCGTTTGTCAAACATACAATAATTTTATGTTGACGAGTTAGACAACCAGTGAAGAAAGGTTTCTCCGTTGCATTGAGGTTGAACGAATAGAAGCTTTGACTTATTGTCTGAATATTAAGACTATTGTTAACTCACATGCATACGATCATATATATATATATATACATACATATATATACATATGTATATATATATATATATATATATATATATACGTAACAGCAAGATGAGAAGATTTTTATCTAACACTGAGAGGCAGCGGTGGCCATGAAGTGTTAGCAACTTAATTGCTTTGGCCTCGGCATATAAGGGCAGTTGGCCAGTCCTTTTGCCCGCAACCTCATCTTCCTATATCGATTTGTTCGGTCAGTGTATTCATTCTAAAGCCGGGTTAGGTTCGCTTAGGGGTGCAATGAAGCCGATAGTTTCGAACCATTTTCTGCCCAGGCGCGGAATTGAATCCACGACCTCTGGGTTGATAGTCCGGCACTCTAACCACCGGAGTGTTGTGTACCATGAAAGAGTGATTAACGTGTTGGGGTGGAATGGTGCAAGATGGCTGCTGCATTCGCCGTTTCTTTCCAGTGTGTGGGTTCGAATCCTCGAACGTCATGGGACACTGGAAGTTCGTTGTCAAGGCATGACGACCGAGAACAACCGTTGTAGAGATTGTTGTTCAGCTGTTGCTCATCAACCGAAATGTCCTCTGAACAATCCTGAAGGACTGCGCCTCTGAGAACAACTGCTGCTATAGGCCTGCGCAGGGCTGTAGTCGAGGGTATACGCGGGTATACAGCGTGTACTCAGCTCTAGAGACCGTATACTCACCTCACAAAATATTTTTATTTATTTATATTAAAATAATGTAGCGTATACTCACAAATTACTGTAGCGTATACTCACCTCTAATTTTTTTCGGAAAACTAACCGGTAGCGGTTACTCATCTCTAATTTTACCACTACAGCCCAGGGCCTGCGTTAATTAACGATTACCTTACAATCCTTTAACTTACCTTACGTTACATAATATTCCTTTACTTACTCTAATTATAGATTTACACAATATAGCATAGCGTAGTAGTGTCTATTGACAGGTAATTAGGCTCACATTACAGCTGTATTGTCCTACGTTTCCTTAGATTACAGTTACATGTTTTAAAATATAACGTGAAGTAAGATAAACCAACTGTCACCGTAAATAAATTGTTACGTTATTTACACATTTACAGTTACACTGTCATATCTTGTCTCACCTTCCCTTGTCTTACCTTACTTTACCTTCTCTTACCTTACCATGTCTTACATTACATCACCTCGTCTTACCTTACCTTGTCTTACCTCACCTTACCTTGTCTAACCTTACCTAGTCTTAACTCACCTTGTCTTACCGTACCGTACCTTGTCTTACCTTTCCTTGTCTTACCTTACCTTGTCTTACCTTATCTTGTCTTACCTTACCTTGTCTTACCTTACCTTACGTTGTCTTACCTTACCTTACCTTGTCTTACCTTACCTTACGTTGTCTTACCTTACCTTACCTTGTCTTACCTTACCTCATCTTGTCTTACCGTATCTTGTTTTACCTTACCTTATCTTGTCTTGCCTTACCTTGTCTTACCTTATCTTGTCTTACCTTACCCTATCTTACCTTGTCTTACCTTACCTTGTCTTACCTTACATTGTCTTACCTTATCTTGTATTACCTTACCTTGTCTTACCTTATCTTGTCTTACCATACCTTATCTTACCTTATCTTGTCTTACCTTATCTTGTCTTACCTTACCCTAACTTGTCTTACCTTCCCTTACCTTGTCTTATCTTACCACGTCTTACATTATGTTGTCTTACCTTACCTTATTAATTCCACAAGAGATCGAACCAGTTTTAAGTCAGGTGCGTGTGTATCCATGGCAACCGAATATAGTCGGACATACCGCATGCCACTCTTAACATTACTAATTCACACTGTTTATGTAAACATGTATACAAAATGAGTGCATGATATGCCCATTGCCTACTTCATTCGTGCTTTGCTTATTCGTTTTATCTTTCTGAACATTCTGTGCTGTCTCCGTGTCTGTCTCAGTGTCTGTCTACGTGTCTGTCTTCGTGTCTGTGTCCATCCTCTTCCCTGCCGCTCTTTCTATCTGTTTTATAACTCATCGTTGTGTGGCTGTGTTCTGGAAATCGATGCCTTCGAAACCGTATAACTGGCACAAGAAATATGTCCTGCCGCTCACAAATAAAGTCCGTGCTGCTATGCATCATGGGAACGAAAATAGCCCACGCCAGCCGTTGCAATATCTCGGAACAATACGTCTCTTGAAACGTGAAAAGACGGTCCGTCCAAATGTCACGGATTTTAGCCGACAAATATTGTGTCCCTGGTAACGATTCGTGAGATTGCCTTCGTGATTTTACCGAACAGAGATTTTGGTAAACACCTTTGTAATAATACAACGGTTTTAATTGGTAAAGTAAGTTGATTAAGATGACCGATCTTCTGGTATAATGTTCGGTATAATACTATTAACAGTAATGAGCTTTTGTGTTGTGGGTATCCATTTGTGTCAGTCTACTTGCTTCTCTCTGTCTGTTTCTGTCTGTCTGTCTCTGTCTCTGTCTTCTGACTTTATACTGTCTCACAGTTCATACGTCTGGCTTTATGTTTTGCATTCATTGAAGGCCATTATAATACATCATAATATGGGTCATTATTACATATTACTGGGCCATCATGGCACAGCATCAGAAGATCCTCGTTTCGATAATCTACTGTCGGGTTCACTGTTTTTGTGCTAACGAGTGGGTAGGAGGATCAATCAGTCCGTCAATCAGTTGGTCAGTCAGTCAATCAGTTGGTCAGTCCGTCAATCAGTTGGTCAGTCCGTCAATCAGTTGGTCAGTCAGTCAATCAGTTGGTCAGTCAGTCAATCAGTTGGTCAGTCCGTCAATCAGTTGGTCAGTCCGTCAATCAGTTGGTCAGTCAGTCAATCAGTTGGTCAGTCCGTCAATCAGTTGGTCAGTCCGTCAATCAGTTGGTCAGTCAGTCAATCAGTTGGTCAGTCCGTCAATCAGTTGGTCAGTCAGTCAATCAGTTGGTCAGTCCGTCAATCAGTTGGTCAGTCAGTCAATCAGTTGGTCAGTCCGTCAATCAGTTGGTCAGTCCGTCAATCAGTTGGTCAGTCAGTCAATCAGTTGGTCAGTCAGTCAATCAGTTGGTCAGTCAGTCAATCAGTTGGTCAGTCCGTCAATCAGTTGGTCAGTCCGTCAATCAGTTGGTCAATCAATCAGTTGGTCAGTCAATCAGTCAGTTGGCGAGACAGTAAGTCAGGCAGTCATTGATTAGTTGTAAGATTTTTCGATTAGTTAGTCGGTTAGTTTGTCTGTGTTTCTGTGTGTCTGTCAGTCAGTCTGTCTGTCTGACTGTCTGTTGCCTGTATCTTTTCCAGCCGAAGCTAATGTGTGTTTCGGAGACGAACGTTGCAACGTCCGGTTCTGTGGCGCCACGCAGCGGCCGAGCGAAGACCTGCCAGTGTCCTATCAGAAAGCACACGTGACGGGAACATCCAACTGCAGGCCAATCCATCAGTGTCACCAACCAGGTTGGTCTCGGACGCCATCGGCTTGAAGGCGCCCTCTCGCGACGCCTGTAGATAAGCCCGATTCCGATGCAAGACATGAACGGCCCGATGGCGTCGCCGTCCAACTTGGTATACGACCCTAATCACACGAGCTTATCACGTGACACTACAGAGATTTTCGATTCAGTTCACGGTTTATTGACTCACCTAGATACATACACACATCGCCTTAACTCACACACACGCTTAGACACATACATACATACACACACACACACACACACACACACACACACACACACACACACACACACACACACACACACACACACACACATTTATACATATATACAATGGTATAATGCCCACACACAAAGTGAATATGTAAGTGCAAGTAAACCATTCATTCATCATTCATTCATTCATTTCAGTCAGTCATTTTCAGTGCATTGATGAATGCATTTTTTAGACTACGTACTTGGAAATGTGCTTAGGGCTTACATACATGTATGAGTGCATGCATACAGACATACATACGTAGATACATTCATGTATACATACATACATACATACATACATACATACATACATACATACATACATACATACATACATACATACATGCACGCATACATACAAATGTCATACATAATTACATACATACATACATACATACATACATACATACATACATACATACATACATACATACATACATACATACATACATACATACATACATACATACATACAAACATACATACATACATACATACATACATACATACATACAATCATACATACATACATACATACAAACATACATACATACATACATACATACATACATACATACATACATACATACATACATACATACATACATACATACATACATACATACAATCATACATACATACATACATACAAACATACATACATACATACATACATACATACATACAATCATACATACATACATACATACGTGGCTCTGTCCCGTGGATTGCGATCTTGGGCATTGCAATGTCGGCGCATACAAAGTTACTGGATTGGCTATCTGCCTATCTTGCTGGCGATGTAACGGCGAGTCAAGCGTTAATTCTGGTTTGTCTACTTGACCGTTTTGTTTTTTTGTGTCTGGGTTATTCAAACAACTGCCTGTGTGCAGACTGTCTGATACACCCAATATGCACGTGCAACAATATCAACATAAAAGAAGCACACCATACACACCCAGACACACAACATACAGACATACATGCAGACATACATACAGACATACATACATATTTTTGGGAAGGGGATAGATGAATGTAACACTCTGGCCTGAAGAGCATTGTATCTTGAAAAGTTGCGGTTCGACACCAGTAAGCCCCCTCTAGGTTGACTCAGCCTTCCACTCCATAGGGAGCAACAGTAAAATGAGTGGGCGCCTTACAGGCTGCCAAGACGTGTGTTAATTAAGATGCTGATAATTGTACCGTCATGTTTCAATTGTTTCAGTTTGACTTACTGCGATTTGCCAGTGAGCTTGTCAATAAACGCGAATATTATTATTATCAGTAAATACAGACATACCTAAGTGCGTACATAAATACATACAATCTTGTATGTATTTAATGTCTGTCACTGCGGTGTCTAATGAATTAGACACCGTCGTGACAGACAAAGGGAAAAGAAACTATAATGAGGTAACCCGGGCTTCCATATAACCACACAACATTTTCAGTAAGCAATGAAAACAATGTGCCAAATTATATGAACACATGCTTAAATCGTGATGTCATAAAAAAATCGTGGACATAATTAAATGAATAAAAGGTCAAGAGAAATCTTGTGCATTTTAGTTTAAATTTAGCAACAGCATTCGTATTTCTATTTGTAGGTTTTCTGGACGCTGATTCCAAATTCGGGTCACGAATGATGCGCCAAGGATGAAATCATGCAAAGGCTACTAACTGACCCTTTCGTCCCTCAGTTTTTGTTTCCCAGTGCGTGTGACCGAACGCAAACAAAGTAACAGCTTGTGCATCAGGACGTTATGACGCCTTTATTTGGAGCAAGAATTAAGCTAATGAATGTATAGAGTAGTGGGTGGTCCCTTGAGAAGAGCGGACATTTGCTGACACCTCGTAAAAGTCAATTCCCGCTAATTCCAGGTCGGAGAAAACAGGTAGTTCCAGATGATGGATTTAGATGCTGATGTGGTCGGCCAGTTGGATTCAGTGCAGGCCAGGTCATCAGTATGCCACGCGGCAGGCCAAAAACAGACAGACAGATAGATAAACCGACAGACGTACAGACAGACAGACAGACACTTTACCGCAGTCTAAGACTATTCTAGTCAGTTAGTAGTGTTGAAGACTATGCCAGGTTAGTCAATTGTAATAGCCTAAGTCGTTTAAGTCAATAATCCCGCAACGTGTACTGTCACGTATACGTCACTTATCACTGCGTTGTCGCAGTTCTATCACACTTTTATTGTCTCTGTAGTAGTCTTTTAATGTCATTCTACACGAATGTCTCTTACGAATACAGAGTTCAATTGCCGATCATTGTTCAGTTACACAGACGTTGATGAGATGGCTACGACATTGCAACAACAATAAGAACTTCCATTCTAGACTTCTTAAGACGAACGCCTAGTGTCTGCTTAACTCTAGACATGACTGTCTAAAACATAATGCTCAGTCTCTTTCATTCTGACTAACTGCTCAACTGACTGCACTCTGCTCACTGACTGACTCTACTCACTGACTCTACTGCTTCTCTACCTACAGACTTATGTATCCTAAGTTACTCGGAAGTCTGTGGTAAATGTATCTTGTGATTGGTCCATTAACCCTATAGGATTTTACCTTGGATCCATATAGATTGACATGGGCTAAGCTACTGGAAGATTGTCCTTAGTCAAACCTGCCTAATTATTCTTGGCCAATTGAACACTCTTATTGACGTGAATGGATAACCTTTCTAGAACCTTCTAGAATGTGCAACTGTTGTATAATCTATCATGCCGAATTATCTACTTGTCAATTAACTGAAATCCTCGCTCATAGCTTATCCTTGAAGGTGTGGCGCTGGATTGGAACTGGAACTCACTGACCGGCTGCAGTATATTATTCATGCAGATTGTCATCACAACATCCTATTTCTATCTCCCTAGGAGCCTCAGTGTCTAGTAACTTATCTGGCTTCCATAATAATTACTTTAATACCTAAATGAACTCTGTGATAGTTCAGCGCAGAGGTTATACTATTTCCATGGTTTTGTCAACGTCACTGTACATGTGATAATGAAACCAGTAACTCCCTCGGACGGTCACATATCTGTTCGTTCCGTATTAAAATTATAGTAGGCCATAGTACTTTGATGACCCGCTGTAAGTTTGACTATCAACGCTTCATATGTTGATGACACTGTCATGTTGAAAAAATATTTCTGCACAGGGCCGAAAATTGGTTGTGACTGTCATCACCGCTTTTAAAAGTGATAGTGACCGGCCATGCACCACCGTCACGATGCAGCGTTACGCCTATAAACACTATATGGACTGTCGTAACATTTTACGCGCGTGTTTGTCGCTGGGAGAAATTGTTTTCCATAGTGAGCGGCACTTTTACACAGCAGCTGCAGTCGTGCTTGGGGGGAGTGGAAAGGACGAGAGTGAAGGAGGGGAAGGGGAGGGGAAGAGACTGTTAATGAAACATCCCTCATCCTTCATTACCTCCTCCTCCTAGTTCTGCTCCTCCTCCTCCTCCTCCTCCTTCCATCGCGGTCACGCGTCGCTGAACTCGACTGAACGCCTTGCGATGTTCAGTGACCGTGCAACGAACATCGAAGCTTAAATTATCCTCTCGCTTTCACGCTGTTGCCTCACCCTCGCCTCCACTCCACCGACCATCATATACCGATCCATCCACATAACACATATATATGTACATATATGTATATATATATATATATACGTACACATAGATATGTATATATATATAATGGTTTAGCCTGGTGTATTATATACAGTGTAGTGTTGGATAAGTAACACTCTTGACTGAAATTGTGCTACATAGATGTCTGCAATGACAATATACACTTGGTTAGCCACTGTATATACATACTCAAAAACATCATATATATACATGCCTTATCTATATATACATATACATGCCACGTCTATAAATGTATATGAATGCTATCTATGTATATATCTATGTGTATGTATGTATGTATATATGTGTATGTATATGCGTGTGGCATCGTGATCTGGGCGTTAAGATGACGGATGAAAAAAGAAGAGGCAATATATAGCCAGGATTACGCGAAGGCGGGTTGTGCTTTCCTCAGCCAATCAATCATCCAGCCGCCATTTCCGATGCGCTGGACACGAGGTCGCAAAGGCCCATGGGATAGACAGTCTCGTATGTACGCCAGTGTCTTCGTGTGTGTGTGCGTGCTGCTTCCGTGGCTCTGTGCACGTTTGAAACTAATGTGGCCGGCTTGTATCAACAGATGTCTGGTAATAGGAGACCACAACTTCACAGGCATACTACGACGAATAAATAGTCTTTTATCTAACAAGCACAAGTTAACACATTGTTGTGCCAGTATTTGAGCAACGGTCTGTGTTCTACTATAGCTGCATCTTGCTCGTGTTTCGGCGTCTTTCTGAGATTCTTAAAGGATGCCTTGCGAATCAAAGATACGCATACACACATGAACACGTACATGCAGGCATACATACCTATATATGCGTACGCACATACATACATACACCAACACATACATACACACACATACATACACACATAACAAACAAACATACGCTCATGCATTCTTACATATAAACATTTATTCATACTGTCAACTCCATTTCTCCTTCACACACCGTTATCTTCATTACTTCTTTCCACCTATAGAATACACGAAATTGATTGATTGATTGATTGTTCAGCCAATCGCAAACACTGACGCATTTTATATATAACTATATATATATATACATAACATATAATTATATATATATACATATATATACATATATAATTATGCATATACACACCACTCCTGTCAAATCAAATGTCCAAACACGAATGCTTATTAAAACTAATCAACATAAACTTAAACTTAAATCAATTGCAATGCTTTACGAAAGCGCATTCACAAATACATACACACATACATACGTACGTATACGTACGTATGAACGTACATACCAGTGAACATCCATGGGTACCACAATAATCTCTATCGCTGTCAGACAGTTTTGAAGGATATAGGAAGCGACGTGTGTTTTGATATCAAACAACGGAAATGACATGTACATTTTTCCATGATCCCGTGGAATGTGATCTATAATGATAAGATCGAGTAGTGGATCATCTAATTCGAGTTAATTCTTTATATGATCCAATGAAGTCACGTCCAATCATATTCATAATCCGAGTCTGTTAATTTCACGGTGTCAGAGTTGGCGATAAGGTATAGCCTATTACTTCAATAATGCTTACACAGCTCTGCTTCTAAGATCCTTGCTCATAGTAACAAATATATATATATTATACAATATGCATATATACATACATATATATAAACATATACATAAACATATATCGCAGTTAGGATCAACGTTGTGTTCTTGTCTAAGACGTATATTATATAGTTCATAATTGAGCACCTATCAATATATCTATGCCTCTATCTATCCATTCATCCACCCATTCATCCACCCACCCAAACTCACCCATCCACTCATACACTATCCATCAATCCACCCAAAGTCCACTAACTCACCAGCCATCTAGCCAGTCATCCAGTCATCTAACCAGTCTTCCAGTTATCCAGTCAGTCATCCACCCACCCAAACCCACCAAACCAATCCCCAGCTCATCCATCCACCCAAAACCCATCCTCCAGTCATCCAGCCAGGCAGCCAGCCAGTTATCCAGTCGTCCAGCCAGTCATCCACTCACCCGAACCCACAACCCAATCCCAACCCATCCATCCACCCAAAGCCCATCAACCCAATCCCAATTCATCCATCCATCCACCCACCCAAAACCTACCTACCAACTATCCACCAGTCATCCAGTCAGTCATCCAGTCATCCAGCCAGTCATCCAGTCAGTCATCCAGTCATCCAGCCAGTCATCCCGCCATACCGCCAGGTATACCCAGCCAGTCATCCAGTCAGTTATCCAGTCAGTTATCCAGTCAGTCATCCAGCCAGTCAACCAGTCATCCAGCCAGGCATCCAGCCTGTCATCCAGCCATTCATCCAGTCAGGCAGCCAGCCAGTTATCTAGTCAAGCAACCAGTCAGTTATCAAGTCATCCAGCAAGGCAGCCAGCCAGTGATCCAGTCAGTTATCCAGTCAGTCACCCAGCCAGTCATCCAGCCACTGTCAGCCAGTCATGCAGCCAGGCAGCCAGCCAGTCAGCCAGCCAGTCATCCAGCCAGTCATCCAGTCAGTTATCTAGTCAATCATCCATTCAGTCATCCAGTCATCCAGCCAGTCATCCAGTCAGCTAGTCAGTCATCCAGTCAATCATCCAGCCATTTATTGAGTCATCCTGCAATGCAGCCAGGCAACATGGTTATATATATGATGACTGACTGATTAGATTCTGCGTGCTGTCACCGGCCATTTTGGTCGCGTGATAGCCCTTCGTGTTATTTCGACCGATATGTTCATCTGTAGGCAGTACTCGCTCAGTATCTTTGGAAATTTTGGAGTGCTCTGCTTCTAGGCTCGCATACCGGACATTTCCGTTGGCTTTGCCGTCGATTTGGAACGTTTGAGAGACTTTTATTCGCGAGTCGTCTTGTCACGTGATGTACAGTTGAGTCAAGCCGTACGCCTCTCCGCCTGTACGCTGCCTGAAGCCGAACGTGTACATCTTGGTGAAGGACGGCTGGAAGGACATGGCCTACTGGAATTACCCTCAACTGTGAGTCATCACCAGTGTACAATCTATAGACCGACACACGTGAAGAATGCTTTCTCAGCGTTCCCTACGCGCTGCTTCGACGTCTAGCCTGGTATGCGACATCTTCCACCAGTGAGGGGGCTGCTTGTTGACAGTGTCTCGTGTGTACGAGCGCTGTCACCCTTCGCCGCCGCTCTGCCTCAGAGACTCTGAACACGTATACCATCCGTCAGCTGTCAATGGGAATCCGTGGCTGGTTCCTCGTGTTTGCGTGGATTCGCCACTGGTGACTCTTCTCAGTTTACTGTGCATTGTTTTCTTACATAACACATTCGGTCTTAACGACATTGTTTTAACATCTAACGCAGAGAGCGCCTCTGAGTAGATATCTTGAAGGGGCGCTATATAAATGTCTGATAAATAAATAAATAAAATAAATAAATAAATAAATAAATATATACGCCTGCAGGTGGCGTTGATCGAAAGTGCATCCTCTCCACATTCCTCAATTTGTCTGTCCCTCGATCCCTGGCTGCCTCCAACCCCCTCCCTTTCCTCAGCCCACACCACCCTCTCTTTCTCCGTCCATCCACCTATAATCTCGACGAAGCGAATGTCTAAGAAGACTGACTGCCTACGAAAGCAAATTACAAGATCTCTGCGTCCAGGTGAAGCGCTAATTATCCGCCTTTGATCCCAAATTGAAATCCAAGTTATCGAAGCTGTCATCTGGGACACAGCGTTGTCGTCGTCATCATCATCATTATCATAATTATAATCACCGTTGTCGTCACAGCTGCCACTACCACCGCCCTCACCACCAATAACAACTATCATCAACAGAGGGATGACCATAGACTCTCAAAATTGCTATAACCTGCCTCAGTTCCTTATGTCACTGGTCGAAAAAATTCCTTTTCCTGTCGTTCGAAATTAATTTCTATTCACCGTAGTTTAACGAATCCATATTTGTTTCCAACCGAATCGGCTTCTTTTCTAATGGACTGAGATGTATTTCTGTCACCGGTGCAGTAGAAGTGGTCGTGGCCGGCGCCATATAAATTGGCTTAGGAATTTAGAATTGGCTGATCCTCTTTGGATTGGCGATGATCGGAGAAAGTATTTGATCTCCGGTGGGTTTCTATCTTATCAGATGTATGTATGTATGTATGTATGCATGCCTGTGTGTATGTATGTATGTATGTATGTATGCATGTATGTATGTATGTATGTATGTATGTATGTATGTATGTATGTATGTATGCATGTATGTATGAATGTATGTATGTATGTATGTATGTAGGCATGTATTTATGTATGCATGTATGTATGTATGTATGTATGTATGTATGTAGGCATGTATGTATGTATGCATGTATGTATGTATGTATGTATGTATGTATGTATGTATGTATGTATGTATGTATGTATGTGTGTACACTGTGTATGTATCAAGAAACTTAACATATCGTTGTTTAGGTAGCCTATCTGACAAAAGCGCTGCAAGTGATCTAAGCAAGACTATATTAAAGGTTGACAAATCCATTTCCGACAAACAGGTGCATCTGCGAAAATGAAGGGACTGCTGCACCTGAGGTCTTTGCCAGAATCAGGTTCCAGATCATGAACTCGCCGCTTTTCCGTTCCAGAACAACGCGAGGAAAATGTATTAGCGTCTATCAAAAATGTATGAAAATTGTATGAATGAACGTGTGAGAAATTGTCCTAAATCAATTTTCGCTTTGTGGTCCGGATGCTTTTTGACCCGAGTCGCTGCTGTGGCTGACGTCAATTTTCCTTATTTTCGGTAGTTCTTTGTAGCTTTCATTTCATTATATTGGCCTGTCTTGAAGGCGTCATGGATGCTGCTGCCCGACTCATTGGTCTGAAGTCCAAGTTTGACCATGTGTCTCACTTCATGCTTCGGGGACCTACATTGGTTCCCGGTCCCCTGCGCATCCAGTATAGGATTGTTTCCTTGGTCTGGCGCTGCCCGCTGGGCCTCGCCCCGGCCTATCTGAGGTCTCTAAGCCAGCCTGCCGGGGAACCTGTGGTCGTTCACTCCGCTCTGCAGGGAGGGGGTGCTTACGGTGCCATTTGCCCGTACCAATACTATGGAAAATCGAGCCTTTCTGGTGGTTGGTCCTGTGGTATGGAACGGGCTACCTCCGGAGCTGCGTCTCCTCGTTAAAACCTAACCTGAGTCTTTCTAAACTATTTGCTAAAACTTTTCTGTATATCCGTGCTGGAGTCGGGAGCGCCTCTGAGTAGCCTCCTTGAAGGAAGCTAAATAAATGCTCAGATGAATAAATGAATAAATTTATTAAGTTTTTTAAGGTATTAAGTTTTCATTTATCTGTAGTAGATTATCACTTGGTTAATACAATTTCTTTTACGTATTTATAACGAATAGATATCGTCGTTCAGCAGCTAATTCTGTTCAGTTAGTTTGCTTGATTTAGAGAAAATTTCTCATAGAAATCTAAGAGCAAACCACTTTCCTTTCATATTTCTGACTCACCCAGGTTCGTTTCTAGTGGACTCAGTCTTGTTTCTCACTGACCTAAATCCGTTTCTTTTTTCTAAGCGACGCAAGTTTGCTTCTAATGGACCCACTTTTTGCTTCTAGTCTACGAAAAATGTGTTTATGCGCGACACAGTTTCTTAACACCTGTGGCAGTATTTCTGTTTTTAGCCTATGTATTCATTTGGCAGAGACTGAAGGCGCCACAATGCGAGTCTTATAGAAGTTCTTCAGCGTACATTGCGAAAACAAATTTTCCCGACAGGCAGCTAATAGCGTCAGGGAATTCTCGCGAGAGTATCTCGTCGAACGCGAGAACTTCATACGGGGCGACAGATCTCGTCCAGATCTCGCGAAGCGAGATCGCACGAGATTTTGATCGGATCAAGGGTTATCGTCCTAACAATTTATCCGCGAAATTATTTTTCTTCTTCGGGAAGTTTCAAATCGGACACACTCATTGTCTGGGTCGTCCTCCCCACCGGCTGGGGAGGGTAGGAGTTGGATAGGGTGGAGAGGAACGAAGAGAGGAAGATGAATCGTAGATAGCAATCGCTGGAGCGGAATTTAAGAGAATTGAAACGTCTACATTGATTGCGATGAACAGTTAGAGGGATCGATATCCAGGACTTATTCAAAATTGGGCTATGGATGGCGATGTGTGACTGGTATAACGGCGCTTCACAAATGAAATTGAATATAAACCACGTTTTTATCGTTGCATACATAAATAGACAGGTAGGATTCAATTCATCTTACCTCCAGGTTTCACAGAATTACCCAAACGACGCACCCACAGAAAAATATAGCATCGGTCCATCCATCCCTCAGTCTATCCATCCATCTATCCATCCATCTATTCATCCATCTATTCATCCATCTGTTCATCCATCTATTCATCCATCCAAACATCCATCCATCCACCCATCCATTCATCCATCCATCCATCCATCCATCCATCCATCCATCCATCCATCCATCCATCCATCCATCCATCCACCCATCCATCCATCCATCCATCCATCCATCCATCCATCCATCCATCCATCCATCCATCCATCGATCCATCCATCCATCCATCGATCCATCCATCCATCCATCCATCCATCCATCCATCCATCCATCCATCCATCCATCCATCCATCCATCCATCCATCCATCCATCCATCCATCCATCGATCCATCGATCCATCCATCCATCCATCCATCGATCCATCCATCCATCCATCCATCCATCCATCCATCCATCCATCCATCCATCCATCCATCCATCCATCCATCGATCCATCCATCGATCCATCGATCCATCCATCCATCCATCCATCCATCCATCCATCCATCCATCCATCCATCCATCCATCCATCCATCCATCCATCCATCCATCCATCCATCCATCCATCCATCCATCCATCCATCCATCCATCCATCCATCCATCCATCCATCCATCCATCCATCCATCCATCCATCCATCCATCCATCCATCCATCCATCCATCCATCCATCCATCCATCCATCCATCCATCCATCCATCCATCCATCCATCCATCCATCCATCCATCCATCCATCCATCCATCCATCCATCCATCCATCCATCCATCCATCCATCCTTTCGTCCATCAATCGATGCCTTTATCTCAAACGCGCTTCTATCGGCTTTTATTTGGTCGACGCCGGGGCACATAAGCGCCTCGATAAGTGGAACCATTTTACAAACCATTTTCTAAGTCTAAACATAATTAACTCATTTTTTAAAACCATTTTTGGATTTTGTGTCCGAAGCTTTGTATTACATACCATCAGTGCTTTTTTCTGGATATAAGGTTCCGGAACGGAATAATTATGGGCGGGCTAAAATCCAGAGAAAACGGGATTGGGGGTTGGGATGGGTCTCAATAAACACCGAAAACAGTTCAAAACACTTAAAATTAGGTTAAAATAACAAAATTATTGTTTTATTATTAAAATAAATAAATTATTCTTTAGTACCCGAAAAAGGGCGACAGAACGCCGTTCCGGCGCGTTCCGGCTGAAAAAAGTACTGCATACCATAACTTCTTCAAGTAATTTTGTCTGCTATTTCTGATCACAGTCTAAAGATGACAGCTGTGCGATGAATAGCAATCTAACTGGATTATCAGCGGATAGCTTAGGGTCAGCGATGTGATTGCGATTCGCTTACACAATCCATTGCAAGTTTCTTAGTGTCCCAATAAGCAGTGGTCTGCTCGACCAAGTTCTTCTGTTCAGCAAAGGATTTGTTTGAAAGTTGGGGCTCATAGTTACAAAGCATTGAACACGGGCCGACCACAGTATTTAGTTTCAATGTTGATCCGTCACAATTATCACTGCTCTACAAGTATCTGTTCAGTGCCGACTTTGGTATAGGCGATGTAGGCGGCTGCCCAGAGCGGCATTTCTCAAGAGGCGGCAAATTCCGGCAAAATAAAAATAATATAATTAGTTAATAAGAAATTAAAAGGAAATATATGTGTTGAGTATGGGGCGGTATTTTTGCGGCTTGCCTATAGTACAAAACTGTCAAAGGCCGCCTCTGCATTTGTTTATAATCTTTCTCTGGGCATAGGGGCCTACAGTCATGAAGACTATGAAAGTTCTTGGTGAACAAGCTTTCTCAGTTGCTGCTTCGAGATCTTTGACTCCCTTTCTGTTGCTGTTCCTTCTTCTCAAGCGCTTCTTTCATTACGTTCTCGGCTTAAAGCTTGCCTTTTCCAAATTGCTTATTAAATAGATCTTGCCTCTCTGTCTTATGGACTGATCTTCTGGATACTGATCTGATTACGGCTTGGTTTTGGTGCGCCATTCTTTCATGCCTTGTGCTTTAGACACTGCCATGATAGAAGTTACTACTTAAAAATAACCCTGCTCTGGCTCATAAGTATACGGGAATTCATACTTCGTTGGAGCCGAGTTGTTGTGGCAGTTCTCGTGTCAGATGAGAATTTGAAGAGGTCAAACTAAGACAGTTATTTTAACTGCAACGTATGGGACACGTTTAGGGGCCACGGGAACAATTCCCCTCGAGGTTTAGGAGATATCTGTCTGTCTGTCTGTCTGTCCGTCCGTCTGTCTGTCTGTCTATGTGCCATTGTCTAGGTAACTTTTTCATTATGAGACGCATATTTTTCAGATGTGCTTAATTCGATATTGTAGTGGTTAGTGTGCTGGACTATCAGTCGAAAAGTCGGGGCTTCAATCCCCAGCAGGGTAGAAATTTGTTTCGCGATTTCTGCTCCACCTGTGTCACCCTAACCAACTCAACTATAGGGAGTACACTAACTGTACGTTATCGGTGGGAAGACGAGACGGTCAGGGAGAGGACTAGCTAACCACCCTCATATGCCGAAGTTTAGAAACGAAGTCATTAGCATTTCATACCCCCTCCTTCCCAAGGCTAGCTTAAGGGACTGCTCTTCTTCTTCATATTCTTCCTACTCATACAGTGAGCTCCTACCTCTCTGTTTAAGTGTCGCTTAACCTCGGCAATTCTTCATAATTAAATGATAAAAAAAACTTAAACTGTCCAAGTCCTACTTTAGATTGAAACAAAACATTAAAATAAAATAAAAATACTTGATGAAATACTTGGTGAAAAAAATGGCATTTCAGCACTTGTCAGGTATAGAAGCCTTCCGTTTAAACTTTCATATATAAATGTACAAACATATATATTTGCATCGATATAATAAATATAATTGTGCTTTCGTTTGAAGAATATATAATATATACAGTTGCATATATATATGTATATATAATTTTTATACATAATCGTTAAAAATATGTACCGTGTATTTCAGCATGAACGTAAAGATACTTCCCAGCCAAGTGAAAACTCAACCGAATATAGTCCTTAATCGGGAACTACGGGTCGGTAAAAGTAGAGGACCGAATGATGTGAGATTGGGAAACAGTTCTGTCCTTAGACTGCTATATCTAAGGACAAAAATAGCAACCGAAGAACACGTCAGCTTCCCAGTCTCACATAGTGCACCAATAGTACTAACCAGGCTCTATTTTCTGAGCACCCCTGTGCCTCCCAGTGTCGTATCCACAGCGCCAGACCGCCGTTTATATGCCTGCATGCATGTACACATAATTGCGCTACATAATAGCTGCGAAATGTGCATAAGTAAAATCCAGATTTCCGGTGCTCGGAGGTCCACGGGTGGCAGGGTCATACGGCGCCTGGGCTACTTGTCTATTCTGGTCAGGGCGTGCGACGGGTAGCGAAGGGGGGTTCGCCTGTCTGGGTATCGTCGACCAGCGACGCGCATCTCGTGTCGGTTCTTCAGGTCGGACGTCTCCCCCGTTGATAGCAACGACCCATTACCAAGCGACAACGGCCATTATATGGACGGTCAGCAAGAAAAGGCGGATGTACGGGACGAGGGGGGCTGCGTGGATGCGAGGGTGCTTGCGTGGATACAAGAATGGATGGATGGGTGGGTGGATATAAAGATGAATGGGTGGGTTGATTAATAGATGGATGGAGGTGTGGTTTGGTGTGTGGGTGGACGGGTGGATTGCGGGGGATGAATGGAAGGGTGGATAAGTTGACGGAGAGACGGTTTATGGATCTTATTAAACATTCATATATCCACTTATTTGTCCTTTCATCCACCCGTCCAACCATCTGTCCATCCATATCTCCGTTCGTTCATACATCCATCGATCCATCGATCTATCGATCCATGGATCCATAGATCTATATATAGATCCATCGATCTATCGATCCATCGATCTATCGATTCATCAATCTATCGATCTATCGATCCATCGATCTATCGATCCATCGACCTATCGATCCATCGACCTATCGATCCATCGACCTATCGATCCATCGATCTATCGATCCATCGACCTATCGATCCATCGACCTATCGATCCATCGATCTATCGATCTATCGACCTATCGATCCATCGACCTATCGATCCATCGATCTGTCGATTCATCAATCTATCGATCTATCGATCCATCGACCTATCGATCCATCGACCTATCGATCCATCGATCTATCGATCCATCGATCTGTCGATTCATCAATCTATCGATTTATCGATCCATCGACCTATCGATCCATCGATCTATCGATCCATCGATCTATCGATCCATCGATCTATCGATCCATCCACGCATCCGTCCGTCCGTCCATCCTTTCTTTTTTGTCTACTTCTTGATTTGCTTGATTCGTTCCGTTTTCAATTTTTCCCACTTTTTCCTTCTTTTACTGAACCCTTACTCCTTTTTATTTACTTACTTACTGCCATTTAATGCTACCACGTTTTTGCATTTTCATTTCGCTCATAATTCCCGCCGCCTAGAAATATCTCTGTTGCCTCATCTTAACCTTATCATCCCATCCTTCATCGTGCCGCTGCAGCTCTGTCAACTTTCCCTTCGTTGCTGGCAATAGCTCTCTATCCATTTCCCAGAGACTACGTTTCCTTTAACCTCGTCATCCATCTCTGTCGTTCCTCCTCACTTAACTCCCATCACTCTCTGTTCCATGACTTCCATCCTTTTCAATCCTTTACTTTTCTATAAACTGCAACTGCTTCACCATGCTTCTGTCCCGTCTTACCATGTCCCTGACCTCGCTATGTTTACAGTCTCCTTGTCTTCTCCTAAACTGCCCTTCTTTGAACCCCGCTGCTACCTTCCTTTCGTAAAGTTTCTCTTTACCTCTTTACCTGTTTATCTCCTATCTTTCTCTCAGTATACTTGACTTCTCTCTTCACTTGTTTGTATTGTAAACACGCATCAAGACATTTAATGTATCGCATTTTAAGTACCTCACACAAACGCTGCACCTATGACTATCAACAACAGATTTAAACAAGTGCCTTTTAAGACAGCTTGCAAATGTGTGCAGCACATAGTCAAAGGCAACAGTGCGTAAGTGCAGTGAAGACTGTTCCATTATAAGGACTGCCAAACACTAGACGGCACCTTTCAGTAGCGCAAGCACCGGATTAGGAGGATCTTTCGGCCGAAGTGCAAACAGGACCTCACCAATCAATCAACGTAATAGCTTTAAACCTTCTAACCTGCTTTGCGACTTATACAACGACGCAGAAAGCATGGAAGACTCAGTTGGCCCAGATGTACTGATTCTATGCTTTGTCGCCCACCTTCAATACACTTCCATTTTCCCAGTCTTCTAAACTCTCCTCCTCTGTTTACCTATTCTCCCTGTCTCGCTCAGGGCCGCAACTAGCATGGGCTTGGGGAGATAAAGCCCCCAAATGAAACTGAAGCCTCCACAAAATAAATCGCTGTATGCTTACGGGTAAAAATTCTTTTGTACACTGTATTCATGTTGCCATGCTCAAGGCTTAAGCCCCCCAAGCAAAAAGTCTCAGTTACTTTGCTGGTCTCACTTCGTAAACTTGCTCCTCCCAAAGCCAGACTCTACCCCCTTTCTCTCTCCAGTTCCCCTTCCTTACCTTTCCTACCCTCGCCATCCCTTTCCAGTGTCCCTTTCTCTTTCCCCTTCCTCAGGGGCGTCTATCCCCCTAAGTCATTGGAGCAACTTCCCTTCCCCTCCCTCCTCTTCCCCCTTCCCATTCCTTTCCCCCACCCCAATAATGATGGCACATACACTAACAGATCTCTCCTCCCTATTTTTTGGCTGGAACATTTGCTCCAAGGTTTCTATGGAGTAGACGCCCCTGCCCTTCCTCACCTTTCCTACCCTCGCCAATCACCCCTTCCCAGTGTCCCCTTCTCTTTCCACTTCCTTACCTTTCCTACCCTCGCCATCCCTTCCCTCTGAGTCCTTCGCTGTGTTTCCGTCGATACAGTGACTATGGATTGAGAAACGAACGACGTCGTCTGATCGTCGCCGTCGCTCAGTCCGTCCAAGTGAAGGCTATGGGTCGACGAATATCAACCGAAGCCTGGTCGATTCCTTCCTGGATATCTTCGGCCTCTGTTTGCCTTCTTGTCTGCACTTGTCTGTCTGCCTGTATGTCTGTATATCTCTCTGCATTTCGTCAGTATTTCTCCCAGGCTCAGTGTTTGTGGGATTTCTCACAGGGCCTATACCTCCCTGCCAGTTTTTCTCTCAGGTTCAATGTATGTGCGGTTTCTCATACTGTTCTGAAGCTTTCCTATTCTGTGTCTGTCACTCTGACTGGTTTCTTATTCCTTCCCGAAACAATTTCTCCCGTCTATCCATCTGTATGTATGTATGTATGTATGTATGTGTGTATGTATGTATGTATGTATGTATGTGTAGTGGTTAACTTCTATGGAACCAAATTATCATTGGAAGACATGCACGCAATGACACGGCTAATTGGTACCACACAGACTGACAAACCCACGCACAGATTCCAGACCACGAAGGCGCCGATTAGTCTGAAGTACGAGCCGACTGACCAACTGACCAGATGCCACGTGTACAGAGATATGCAGACGGACAATGTCGAATACGGACAGAGACAGAGAGAGAGGGGTGAACAGACACAGCTATGCGAGTAAGCGAGTAACCAGACCGACGGACTCGACAGTATAAATTGAGACCGAGCTTAACAGGTAGAGAAGAGAAGAGAAGAGTTGAGAGATAGAGTTTTCACGAGTTATAGTAGAAGGTTGTCGTCGTAATTGTAAAGCGTTAATAAACGTATGAACTGCTGCTGAACGTTGTGTGAGTCTTTCTTCGGGCCATCGACCTGGGGCCGAGCTGGTTGTCGAGCGCGGAGGTGCTCCGCCCGGTGGTCCTAGTGACGCGCCGATAACGTACGACACGAACTGATCTACTACATACACGAGCACCAACTACCTTACACTACATGCTCTCCTACTACATACATCAACCTCCTCATCAAGTAGCCACGCTACATATGTATGTATGTATGTATGTATGTATGTATGTATGTATGTATGTATGTATGTATGTATGTATGTATGTATGTATGTATGTATGTATGTATGTATGTATGTATGTATGTGTGTATGTATGTATGTATGTATGTATGTATGTGTGTATGTAATGTATGTATGTATGTATGTATGTATCTATGTATGTATGTATGTATGTATGCATGTATGTATGTATGTATCAGTGCTGGGGAGTATTTGAAATACAATGTATTTGAAATAGTATTTGAAATACATCTAAGTATTTATGTATTTGTATTTCAAATACATTTAAAGTGATGTATTTTGTATTTGTATTTGAAATACTTTTCAGAGTATTTTGTATTTGAAATATCAAATACTTCGTTAGAAATACTATTTATTACCTACTTACTCTCATAATTTCACGCAACATAAATTTTCTCGGGAATAATAACTCAGTGGTCTTCTAACTTACGATCTTTGGTGAACGTCGAATAGTTACCAGTGTTGATCACTATATCTTGGCTGTAGTAACCATCCATTCTGTTACAACTTTTGAGAAACTGTGGCTGTTACAGCAGAACAAACTTTTTCCTTTGAAAACTTTACGCACCTG
Organism: Allolobophora icterica; assembly: GCA_963556255.1. Taxonomy (NCBI): domain Eukaryota; kingdom Metazoa; phylum Annelida; class Clitellata; order Crassiclitellata; family Lumbricidae; genus Allolobophora; species Allolobophora icterica. Next base: position 14,871,250 of record OY744612.1, read on the forward strand.
ACATTGTGTTTTTGCAGCATGATGACTATTAATGGAGCATGTATTCTTCTATAGAATAAAACGTATTTTGTATTTCAAATACAAAATACAACAATGTATTTGTATTTTGTATTTGAAATAGATTTTGAAAAATGTATTTTGTTTGTGTATTTCAAATACTTTTGAAAAATGTATTTGTATTTAGTATTTGAAATACATTTACAGAGTATTTTACCCAGCACTGGTATGTATGTATGTATGTATGTATGTATGCATGTATGTATGTATGTATGTATATATGTATTTATGTGTGTATGTCTCTTAGATGTCTACTTATCTGTACGCTTTTACCATACAGTTCTGTAGCTTTTGGTACTTTCTCGTTAACCTCGCTGTCTCTGACCACTCGGGCTATGTTACCCAATCGTCTTAGTATCCCTTTCTCCGCCTAACTGCCTCTTTGTCTCTTAGTGTCTCTATCCCGGTGTGCTGTCTCTATATATCCCAAATATTTCTCTTTGCCTCTCTGCATCTCTTATGATATCTCTCTCCTGTTTCAATTGAAGGGCTTGCCTCAATAACCAGGTATGTCGACATACCTGGTTTATGTGAAAAAGTATGCCAGCGTGCTTGGAATATTGTATTCTATATACCCTGCAAATTTGGTGCAAATCTGATTATTTTTGAATTGGCTTTTGGATAAACAAGTTTGTCGACATATCGTATTTAGCAGCCGGCAGCATTACTCCAATACAATAACCCGGTATGATAACAAAAATTGTCGTTTTTTCTTGTAATCTTTGTATTAAAACCGGTGCAATAATCAGGTTTTTTGACATACCGGGTTATTGACTGTTACTTACTCTACAATTCACTGATTTCGCGTTATTTTTTCCTTACTGTAATGTAGCTATGATGACTTACCTTTTTATTGCACGATTAATTTCTACTGTGTGCTAGTCACCATTTGGTGCAAGAATGAGGTATGTCGACTAACAGCAGGCGATGTTGAGTTATTGAGTGTCAATAACCAGGTATGAAGCAAAATGTCGTGAAAAAACATTAAAGTTATCTTTTGTATTGCATTATGTAACAATTTCGTGAAAGACAATAACAACTCAGACGGTGTTTCAAACAGCTTGTCGATATCTCGTAAAATGGCTTAGATACAACAGTTTGAAGTGTCAAAGCTTTGAAGCCATTTTCCCAAAACTCAAAAAATCCGACATACCTGGTTATTGCTGCAAGCCCTTCAATTCTTCTCTGCATCAATGCAACTCTTTTCTTGTCTCACAGCCTTTATGGCTATCTACTTCTGGCCCATTACCACTTAGTCTGTTTACATGTCACGTTCATTATGCGCTTATTGGCGACAACGACAATGACGACGACGATGATGAACCCGATAATGAAGGCAACTATAGAATGACGATAGCATTAGGTAAATCAACGGCGTTGGACAAGAGGCGCACGTCCTACTAGATTGTGATGAAGGAATGTGTCCATATAGAATGATGACTTCAGACTGGCTGCGGTATACCCACAGAGTAAAGAGCAGTCATAACGAACACGTTCTTTCAGATAATCCTTTGAACATGTGGAACAACCGATATCAGACAATTCTTCGGTTTGTACCTATTGATTCAGATAAGCCAGTCGCTGCAAAAGATGCTACTTTGAACAACACCAGCTAAGACAGCAACGAACATCAAGAACAGACTCAAGAGTCTGGCTCACACTCTCATCAGTAGTCGATTGGACTACTGCAACAGCATGCTATAGATACGAGGTGAGCGCGGGGCTGCTCAAGAAGCTGCATGTAGTTGGAAAGCTGCAGCCAGGTCAATTACAGCGGTTCGACCATATCACCTCTATACTTCGAGATCTCTACTTACCGTTCGCAAGAGGATCGCCTTCAAGGTGACGAAACTTGTCTACAAGTGTCTCACGAAATGGCGCCACCGTACTTAGACTAAGACTGTGTGCCAGCATCATCGGCTCATGGTCGGTATCAGTTGCGTTCAGAAGAGCTATGACTTCCTGTGGTCCGGAAAGGCCACTGTGACGCGTACAAGCTATAACCTCTGGTACATCTGGCCCTAAGATCTGGATTGCGCTGCCCGTCAAATTCCTGTTGCGGAACTTCCAAAGCTTCAGGATGAAATTAAAGACTTACCTGTTACCTGACTAAGCCGAGCAACTATAGTAGCGATATCGGACAGCTGAAGTTATCTTCAATGCATATAGTAATAGTAACTTACGCTTTAGAAAATCTTCATGCAGGGTGAGAATTGTCGGGGTTGGGGTTCAAACCCCTAGTCTTTCTTAGGATCCCCCAGTTAAAACTTCATTGCACACCCCAGGATCGTTTCAAACCCCCATCAGTTGTGCTAGTGTGATTCCACATGGATCAAACTCATCAAAGTCTGACTCCCCAGTTTTTTCAGAATTTTCTTCACAATTCGCCTTGTGGGTAACTAAAAAAAATGCTCTGGTTTATTGCGAGATGTGTGACCATGTGAATTGTATACTAATAAATTTGGTGATGTCATCACTTTAAGGAGTTTAAGCTTTCTATCGCAGTTTTGAATTTTCTTAGTTTGCAAAACACGGATAAAATATTCAACTCCACATTGATTAAACTCATCAAAGTCTGACTCCCCCAGTTTTTTCTACAATTCTCACGCTGTTTTGATGTAATAACAATGAGGAACAATCGATATCCGATAGATGTTCGGCTTGTATCTGATAAGATAAGCCTTTGAACATGCGGAATAACCTCTATTGGATAAACTAATTGCCTGGTTTGTACCTATTATCGGCGGCCACAGACCATCCGGCGTGGTTGGGCTACATGGGGGATTGGGACGCACAGTGCACGTCTTCAGGCAACAACGCGGCGATTGGTCCGGTCTCGATATTTACCGCAATCCTACCTTACTTTCGAGCAACTGTGCCAGAAAGCTGACTCTAACCTTTTCTCAGCCATCAAACCCAACCCAACACATGTTCTGCATCAGTTGTTAACTCCAGAAAAAACTGTTGTATACTCACTGCACCCCAGGGCACACAATAGAATTATACCTAATGCCGATTCCTTAGCCGGTAAAACCTTTGTTATTCGGATGTTACATGTATAAGCTTATGCTTAAACTAATTTGATGAACTATGTGCACCAAAGTGCGGTTAGCAGTTGGTTTTTAATAAAGGATTAAGGGATATGCTTACCTACTTATCTTACTGATTAGACTAAAGACGTAAGCATGAACCAAAAAATGAGCACTCGAAGGCTTCGTGTTTATCTCTTTCTTTATAGCCCAGAGTTTCAACAAGATCTAGTATTCTTTGTTAAAGGACATCTTGTAACTGCCAGTGTTGTTGACGCTGGACTCACCTTTCTTCACAAGAACACTGATGGATAATAATTATCAAGACGTGATCACGGTCATTTGGATTATTATGCGCAGTTTCTTGTGCCAATCTGTGCGTTCATTTGGGCTTTTTATTTCTTCTATTTCCGCTTTCTTGAGGGGAGTTCATAATAGATTTCAAATTTACAGATTTAAAACGTAGTCATATCTGCTACAACATTGAGGATATTCTGACGTCTAATCATAATTAAATCTCGAGCCGTAACTTAGCAGACTACTTTCCAAGTAATTTTGACAGCAATTCTGCACTATCTCAAAAAGTGACCTACTGAAGGCGAATTAGAAAACAGCTAGGATGAAGAGCTTAGAGAGGAATTACGATAGAACTTTCAAACAACATAGAACTTTCCGCATTTGTTCTTCACGGACTTAAAAGGTAAAATGGACGAGAATCAGAAGAAGACAACTTTGCGATAGCAGAGTAGCTTCAAGCTCAGCCTTGAAGGAACTTGAAAAAACATCTTATGAAGGATCTAATGATGCAGCTTAGCAGGCTGATAACAAAGCAAATTTGTAGGCAGTTTTGAATGTAACTTTCAAAGTTCTTAGGAATTATATCAATACGTAAGGCAATTCTATCGGAAACACTTTAGGCAAAAACACACGACGCACTTCATCAAAAGCAACCTGAAAGGCAGTTTGGAAAGCCAATTTGCTAATAATATTCTGAATCGTTATGGGCTAAATTCTATTTTACCGTTGTGAAAACGAATGCTCGACAGATCCTCTGGGATCCACGCATGTAGGCCCTATACTTAGATGAGCGCATTTCTGCTCACACGAGATTCTTTCGTGCCTCTGGCGATGCTCACAGCAGTTAACATAAAACGATGCATCGGCCGTAAACAATGCTACCAGGTAGCAAGGAACTATCGCACTGGACGACGTAAGATTTAGTGTAGTAACGTAATTAGATAAATGTATAGCGCATTAAAACCTTTACGTTTGAGTATGTCACCCAATAAGTACCTTGAAGTGGTGCTTTTAAACGTCTGATTATGTAATATGGTCCATTGGTTAATGTAGGCCTACTGTGGGTTTACAGTTCCAGGGTTCAAATCCTGTCAAGGTAGAAATAGGTTTGAAGATTTCTCTTCCATTTGCACCCAATAGTGAACCCAGCTACCATCAAGAGTACACTGATTGTGCATTGTCGATTGGAAAGAAAACCGGCAAGGGGAAGACTGGATATCCCTTTTCATATGCCGAAGGTAAGAAAATGAAGTCGCATACACCTCATGCCCGTGGTTGCCTCTCGGGATTAGCTTATAATCCTAGCACATTGTTTACTGAGAACTTAGCTCTTATATAGCACTTACTTACTCATTTTCAGTAGTTCAGTTTTTTTAACGGTTGAAATATTCAACAGAATTCACTGTATGCGTGTATGTATGTATGTACGTACATGTACGTATGTATTTATTTATATATGTATGCATTATGCATGTATCTATGTATTTCAGTATCTATGTATCTAAATGTCTGCGTGAGTAGGTACGTGTGTGTGTGTGTGTGTGTGTGTGTGTGTGCGTGCGTGCGTGCGTGCGTGCGTGCGTGCGTGCGTGCGTGCGTGCGTGCGTGCGTGCGTGCGTGCGTGCGTGCGTGCGTGCGTGCGTGCGTGCGTGCGTGCGTGCGTGCGTGCGTGCGTGCGTGCGTGCGTGCGTGCGTGCGTGCGTGCGTGCGTGCGTGCGTGCGTGTGTGTGTGTGTGTGTGTGTGTGTGTGTGTGTGTGTGTGTGTGTGTGTGTGTGTGTGTGTGAGTGTGAGTGTAGGTCTGGACATATGCAAAAATCTTATCTGAACCTGTCGGAGGAGCTTCATTACTTGCGTAGATACGTTCCATGTGAATGACAGGTTCATCTGATACTTCAACAAAAGCTAAAGTATGTATTCGTTAGCGGGCTCTCGGTCTTTCTCGAAGCAATGCGTTTTACCCTTTGACGTCCGTTCGATTGCGATGCATGGGGTCGTTACACGCATTGCTGGAGAAAGCCTAGACGGGCGCATAAGGCTGTAGTGGCGCTACAAAAATCGCCTGAATTTTGTCGGTCGAGTATGTATCCGATATGTGTTTGTGTTGCCGAGAATGAGACGGATTTGGGATTTGCAGAAATCGAACCCGTGTTCCTACGTCTTCAATCGATGTCAGTGAGTACAAAGACAAAGAGCCGCTGACTGTATCGATGACAAAAGCCTTTCCAGTTCCAAGTATATGACAGACCCCGATATTAAATACATATTTTGTAAACACATCCATAACGTTCATACACGCAATGGCGCTGCGTCTTCTTCCTAAAATCCAATCTGAATATTTCTATACTGCGTTAAAAACTGCTTCGTTCGTCCGTGCTGGAGTCGGAAGCGCCTCTGAGTAGCTCCCTTGAAGGAGACAATTTATACGTAAACGATTCAGAATATCTTATCTGTTGTTTACAACTGACTCAGCATCCTAACGATATCAGCGCAGAAAACCTTCATCAGCATCATCAAGATCATCGGTTCCTGACGCCAGATATTTGGCGGCTACGGGTACAAATAAATGACCTCCATTGTCCTCGGTCATTTGTCAAGTCCACTGCTCCCCACAGTGTTAGTCCAAGTGATGAATTATCTATCCTTTGTTTCTCTGTCCTTCGGATCTTCCATGTAGTGCATTGTGTGGAACTGGGTCAGCTGACATTCTCTCAATCCGTCCAAACCATCGTAGTCTTCGTTGAACGACTCTGCATAGCAGAGTTGTTTGGATGCCTAATGATTATCTTATATGATTTCTTATTTTCTGTGGTCCTGAATTTTCGCAGCCCAGTCATTTATGCTGAGAATTCCCTTTCTCATCTTGCTGTCCACATGGATCAATACAGTTTGATGCTGTATAACGACAGCTAATTACTATTGCACTCAATTTCCTCGTTCATTAAGTCTCTGGTTTAATTAAGATTCGGAAGTGCAATAAGTTAATCGCGTATCTACGAAACGGTGCAAGTGACGCTGAAGGAATATTCGAATGATTCGCATAAACTAGACAACGTCTCTTGAAATATTGCAGAACTCGACAACTAATTGAAAGTTTCGCAATATTTGTCCATTTATTTATCTATCTAATTATTTATATATTTATCTTACAATTAATTTTTTACGTGTATAAAGCCTTTAAAGCCTGGGCGTGTTGACATTAACCAAAGACGTGGAGAAATTCGAGTTCAGACTTCAGAGTACTTTTGCAAGGTCTTTACAACCTTACTCTCCTATAGCGAAGGCACTGATTCGCAACCCGGCACCAATGCAATGTAAAGTAATGTAAAGTAATGTAAACATGCAATGTAAAGCAATGTAAAGTAGTGTAACCTTGCAATTATATAGCTCCTTCTAATGTCGCTTTTGTGAGGTGTTAAATGGTGCTATATTAAAAGTCTTCCTACATGATACATAATACAACATACTAGGTCCCAATCCATGGTGGCTCGAGCACCGCAATTGGAATCTCTGACATCCTAGTCAAGAGGTTCGACCGTCTTACCTCTGGCTGGCACATAGATGTTGAGGCTGAGACAGTCTTCCTGCTGGTTCTCGAGAAACGGAAGCAGGCTCTTCCAGCGCTCCACCTCCGTCGCAGGGGCTTTTCGTTCCAGCTCCTTGAGGTCTGGCAGGCGCTGTGGGCAGACGGCCCTGAACCGTAGAGCGACTCGGATCCCTTCCCACTTCTCCATGGGCGTCGTTGGGGGCATGAACCGCAGCTGACCTCCAAGTAACGAGGCGTACTGAAGCCCGAGGTAGGCCTCAACCTGAGGAAGGCGCGGGTCTGGCGAGGGGAAAAGCACCCCTCTCAGGCGTCCGTACTGTGTCTCTACCACCCGGGTGCTCATCGCCGAAGGGACAGCCCGACCCTGGGCCACCGATAGACAGCACCCCCAAACGATGAGGACCGTCGTAAGCGTGTAGCAAACAAAACCGGAAGTGACGAACGAAGTGCCCTCTAGCGAAGCCATCGCCGACAGAATCCGGTATTACGCACGGCGGAAGTCGACCGGTCACGTGACTCAGACCGCGATTACGGATTACGGGATGGCAGGAATCCGGTACTGACGTCACGGTTGTCGCTCGGTCTGTGTTCTGGTAGCATCATTGTTGACGATGCTCTTCCACCGTTCCGCATCCCTCGCTCGTTTGCTGAGCTGCAGCATCAGCAGCCGAAGGCAGCTGCAGTATCGCGCTCTGTCTCTCTCTGTCCATCGACGCAGCGGCCGAACGGTCGCAGCTGATGCTGGCTGATCGGCCAGGCGGACCAGGGGAGCGCTGGGACCCAGCGGCGGGCGGTGAGGTGGGGACTCTGCGGCTGGTCGTCGACGGGCTTTGAGCGCAGCTGGCGAGGCCCGATTGCAACGACTGTCGGCCGGAGGGCGTTAGACCGACCGATGGCGATTCGATGGGGTTGTTAATTGAACGATATTTAATATTGATCAACGGAGATCATTGGCTTTAACACAAATACTCCTGTTGACATGGATGTCAGTCTGTCTGTCTGTCTGCCTGTGTGACTGGCTGCACGCTTGGAAGTATGTCTACGTGTCTCTGAGTTCGTGCATTCTCATATATGGTCAATTCTGTTTGCCTCTGTTATTCGTCTAAGTCTCCGTCCTCTTTTCTATGTTTGTCTCTATGCCTACGTGTACTTCTATCTGGCTTTCTCTTTGTTATTCTGTTTGTCTGTAGGTATGGTTATTTGTTGGTGTGCTGAGGTGTAGGCCTAGCTGTCTTTCTGTCTCTGTTTTGCTTAATTATTCAGAGTCATCATTTTTATGCACGTTTCTTTCTTTCTTCATTCCTTTCTATACCTCCAGGCCCAGCGTTCTGTTTTGCTTCTATGCCAATATGTCATGCTCTCTGTGTTTGTCCATATGCTTACATGTCTTACTTTCTGTGTTTGTCTCTATGGACACGTGGCCTACTTTCTGTCTTTTTCTTTTATGCCTACACATCCTACTTTCTGCGTTTATCTTTATGCCTACATGTCCTACTTTCTGTGTTTTTCCTTATGCCTACATTACCTACTTTCTGTTTTTCTTTTATGCCTACACATCCTACTTTCTGCGTTTATCTTTATGCCTACACGTCCTACTTTCTGCGTTTATCTTTATGCCTACATGTCCTCCTTTCTGTGTTTTTCCTTATGCCTACATTACCTACTTTCTATGTTTTTCTTTACGCCTGCATGTTCTTCTTTCTGTGTTTGCCTCTATGCCTGCATATCCTACTCTCTGTATTTGTCTCTATGTCTACGTATCCTGCTTTGTGTTTGTAACCTTGCCTACATGTCCTACAGTCTCTTTTTGTCTCTATGCCTACATTTCCTACTTTCTTTGTTTGCATCTATGCCTGCATTATGCATATCCTACTCTCTTAATTATTCTCTATGCCTACATGACCTGCTTTCTGTGTTTGTCTCTATGCCTACATATTCTGCTAGCTGTTCCTTTCAAACTGTCATATTTTCTGTTCTGCCTAGAATTTCTTTGTATTTCCATTTTTCTGTTTTTCATGCTATATGTATCCACAGCCTATGCTTGTTTCAATGCATCTTTTGTCCCTACAGAGAACAAACCCAGAAAGTGGAGCTTGTAGGCATAGACACAAACAGAGAAAGTAGGACATGTAGACAAGGATAAAAACACAAAGCAGGATATGTAGGCATAGAGAGAAACACAGAAAGCAGTACATGTAAGCATAGAGACAAACACAGAAAAATAGACCATGTAGGCAGAGACAAACACAAAGCAGGACATATAGGCATAGAGACAAACACAGAAAGTAGGACATGTAGGCATAGAGACAAACACAGAAAGTAGGACATGTAGGCATAGAGACAAACACAGAAAGTAGGACATGTAGGCATAGAGACAAACACAGAAAGTAGGACATGTAGGCATAGAGACAAACACAGAAAGTAGGACATGTAGGCATAGAGACAAACACAGAAAGTAGGACATGTAGGCATAGAGACAAACACAGAAAGTAGGACATGTAGGCATAGAGACAAACCCAGAAAGTAGGACATGTAGGCATAGAGACAAACACAGAAAGTAGGACATGTAGGCAAAAATAAAAACACAACGCATGATATATTATAGGCATAGAGACAAACACAAAGCAGGACATTGTAGGTACCTGTGTTTGTCTCTCTTCCACTCTCTGTATGTGTCTTTTTTCAACTCATTCTCTAGATACCTCTTCTAAATTTCCTATGGCTGGCTCTCTTAGGCTGGAGACGATCGCTTCGAAGCACCTGTCTCCTCTCCTAATTCGATTCCGTCTGACATCCATGTAGCTACGTAACTGCGTAACTCGCCCTAATCCAATCTAATCGTCATCTCATTCTCTGGCCATTAATTACGCGTGTCTTTACGAGCGCCTCTAGCGACCCATTCGCCAATCATAACGCATTCTAGGTCCCCGCTTCTTCTCCCCTCCTTCTTTTCCGTCTTCTTCTCATACTCCTTCATGTTTTTGCATATCCCTCTTCATCCTACTCCATGTTGTTCTTTGCCATCCTCTGTTCTCTTCTTCCATCCCTCCACCCTCTCCTTCCATAATTCGCTCTTCATCCTCTTCCTTGAGCTTTCAGTCTTTCTCTCTGTCTCTTTGTCTCTCTCTCTGTCTCTGTTTCTCTGTCTCTGTCTGTCTCTGTCTGTCTATCAATCAATCACTCTATCAATCTATCTATCTATCTATCTATCTATCTATCTATCTATCTATCTATCTATCTATCTATCTATCTATCTATCTATCTATCTATCTATCTATCTATCTATCTATCTATCTATCTATCTATCTATATATCTATCTATCTATCTATCTATCTATCTATCTATCTATCTATCTATCTATCTATCTATCTATCTATCTATCTATCGTTCTATCGTTCTATCGTTCTATCGTTCTCTCTTTCTTTCTACGCCTTCATCCTTTTCCTCATTCTACCCCTTCATGTACTTCTTCATTCGTCTTCATATTCTTTCTCCATGCTTCTTCATACCTTTAATATCCATCGACCACTCGAGTCCTCTATCGACTTCCGCAGATACCATTTATATTCACTCGACATGCCACCGTGACGCATTTTAGACGCGCGCACACCTGCCTCTAATTACCTGCACGTCTTTGAAAGCTTCCGGAAAGGCGCTAAAAAGTGTCCAGACGTATGTATACATATAAGCACACACTAGACAGTTTATAGTGATATTTATAGAATATCTATTATTAGTTCGATATTTTAAGTAACAGATCCTTAACTGTGTTTCATGCTTCAGTTATTTCGATCGGTCTGTCCTTGTGTGTCTGTCCTTGTGTGTCTGTCCTTCTGTGTCTGTCCTTGTGTGTCTATCCTTCTGTGTCTGTCCTTGTGTGTCTGTCCTTGTGTGTCTGTCCTTGTGCGTCTGTCCTTGTGTATCTGTCCTTGTGTGCATGTCCTTGTGTGTCTGTCCTTGTGTGTCTGTCCTTGTGCGTCTGTCTTTGTGCGTCTGTCCTTGTGCGTCTGTCCTTGTGCGTCTGTCCTTGTGTGCATGTCCTTATGTTTCTGTCCTTGTGTGTCTGTCCTTGTGTGTCTGTCCTTGTGCGTCTGTCCTTGTGTGTCTGTCCTTGTGCGTCTGTCCTTGTGTGTCTGTCCTTCTGTGTCTGTCCTTGTATGTCTGTCCTTCTGTGTCTGTCCTTGTGTGTCTGTCCTTGTGTGTCTGTCCTTGTGCGTCTGTCTTTGTGCGTCTGTCCTTGTGCGTCTGTCCTTGTGCGTCTGTCCTTGTGTGCATGTCCTTATGTTTCTGTCCTTGTGTGTCTGTCCTTGTGTGTCTGTCCTTGTGCGTCTGTCCTTGTGTGTCTGTCCTTGTGTGTCTGTCCTTGTGTGTCTGTCCTTGTTTGTCTGTGTGTCTGTCCTGGTGTGTCTGTCCTTGTTTGTCTGTGTGTCTGTCCTTGTGTGGCTGTCCTTGTGTGTCTGTCCATGTGCGTCTGTCCTTGTGCATCTGTCCTTGTGTGTCTGTCCTTGTGTGTCTGTCCTTGTTTGTCTGTGTGTCTGTCCTGGTGTGTCTGTCCTTGTTTGTCTGTGTGTCTGTCCTTGTGTGTCTGTCCTTATGTGTCTGTCCTTCTGTGTCTGTCCTTGTGTGTCTGTCCTTCTGTGTCTGTCCTTGTATGTCTGTCCTTCTGTGTCTGTCCTTGTATGTCTGTCCTTCTGTGTCTGTCCTTGTGTGTCTGTCCTTCTGTGTCTGTCCTTGTATGTCTGTCCTTCTGTGTCTGTCCTTGTTTGTCTGTCCTTCTGTGTCTGTCCTTGTGTGTCTGTCCTTGTGAGTCTGTCCTTGTGTGTCTGTCCTTGTGTGTCTGTCCTTGTGCGTCTGTCCTTGTATGTCTGTCCTTCTGTGTCTGTCCTTGTGTGTCTGTCCTTCTGTGTCTGTCCTTGTATGTCTGTCCTTCTGTGTCTGTCCTTGTATGTCTGTCCTTCTGTGTCTGTCCTTGTGTCTGTCTTACTGACCGACAGACCCGTTGACTGACTGATTGATTGAGTGAATAAGAGAGTTAGTAGCTGAGTGAGCGAGCGAGCGTGTTTGTAGGTGAGTGACCGAGTGAGTACGTGAGTAGCAGGTGCACAAGTGAGTGAGAGTGAGTGGGTGAGTGAGTGAGTGAGTGAGTGAAGGAGTGAGCAAAGTAATCGACTGACCGATTGACTGACCGGCTGATTGACTGACTGACGAATTGACTGACCAACTGACTGACTGACTCAACTAATAATAGATACAACACGACTGTGACCTATACATGTATATCTAACACCTTTTATGAGCTACGACGCATGACTTCGTCAACAGGAAAAGCTGTCGGCGCAGCTACAGAACTTTGGGTCTGGTTGACGCTTTTGCACGACTCACTGTTGATTGGCTTGTGCAGTTTTCCGGCGATGAATTGCGGAAAGCTGGAGCTGCATGTGTAACGGGTTGTCTATATAACGTCTTTCAAACTCTGCTAAGAAAAAGATGTGTACGTAAGACACTTCAATCTCAGTCGAGACAATTCGCCAGTATGACACTGAACGCCTTGGAGTGTAGTTATCGAGCTACCTGTGAGATTCCTCTGAAACGATTATTGCACAGGGTCTCGGAGGAAGTCCTTAACGGACAATTGCTAAGTCTCTTGACAGACAATCGCTTAGTGCCTCAATTTTCTCCGTTTACCCATTAGTGCCCAAAGTTGTAGACCTAATATTGAACAAATTAAGTCACAGTTACAGAAAAATCTTGACAACTTAATGCAGTAACATTGCTGACAAGTTATGTATTGTAACCAACTACAACTTGAGCAGCTCACACCCTGTACGTTATAACGGAATCGGGCCCAGTGATAATCATGATATAGGACACTGTCACATAATCAAGCCCGGTAGCTATATACCATGAAATGTTTTCATAATGTTTTCATGCTTTGTCACATTTATTTACTACATGAGGTTTTGTGCAGTGTGATGGTACTTGTGACAGTCACGATGGTAATGGTAATTGCAAATTTATATAGCGCCACTTCAAGAGAGAGACTCATCAGAGGCGCTCGCGACTAACACAATGAAACTACGAACGAACAAGCGTTTGCCGAAACGCAGAGACTAAGATGCTCATGCTGCAGGTTGTTAAACAGCTTGTTATGGGATGGTGGACCAACCACAGCAACACTTATGAATGCCTACGCCACATTTCTCACAACGAGATATTGTCTTCTTCGTGCAAGGCTTTTGACGACGTTCTGTGTCTCGTCGTACAATCCAGTGATTGTAACCATCGTATCGTAGCCTACATCAGACATTACAGCAGAAGCACTGTATCTCTCCTCCCTCGTTTCGGTCTATCTTCTCTGCTGCAACCAATTTTATCCAGTTTTCGCCAGATGGCCTGCAGATAGCATAGAGACGTGCGTTTGAAATTTGCTCTCACATCATTATGGAGAATGGCGTTTCATGTCGCCTTCTTACTGTTCTAAGCTGATCAGACGCAAGGCCAGTGATTGGGAAAATACTTTTAAAAAGTATTTTGAGTATGAGTATAAATACTTGCTCACAAAAGTATTTAAAATACAAGTTTAAAATACAGTATCATACAAGTATTTTAAATACAAGTATAAAATACTTGCCTGGAAAAAGTATTTTAAATACTAAGTACGAGTACTTCAGGCCAAAGTTTATCACAAATGATCAAGTCATATAAAAATGAGACTGAAATTCTTAATATAGAATATTGAACACTAGCAAAACGTTTGTCCAGTTCTGCAGTCATATCGCACTTAGGCATTGGCCTTGATTATCAGTAGTTGCTGAAAATGCTTGTCATTTAAGCGATCACGTCTTGGCAATGAAATTAGAGATCCTTTGGAAAACAACCTATCACCAGAGGCATACAAGTCTCTAAAAGCTGGTTTCTCAACAGTGCATATTGGTCTAACTTCTTCAACAATATAGTTCATGATTAGCTCATTAACTCTGTCTTGGCTGATCAACTTGACTGAGTTTGCATTGGGAAAAGCCAGTTGTCGATGACTACTGGTATCAAATTTAGGACTCTTGGAACAGCTGGACATGCTTGTAGTTGCTAATTCATCTACAGTTGTACATGGCAGCCTCTTATGTTCAGTATAATCGGTGAACTTGCTCTTGTGTGCATTCTAAAACACATTATCAGCATTATTTTCTAAAGTATAGTTTCTCAGCATACCAAATTATTAAAATGTTATTTCATTGCTTTTATTATATCTGCCAGGTTAGTCAGTGTGAAAATGAGTTGCAAAGCAACTGTAATGAAGGACTTGCTTATTGTCTATACACAGTAACCATTTCGGGCAAGGATTTAAGCCTCCAACCCGTAATCTTAGCATGTCAAAAATCGCTTTAACAGGAGATATCACTATTTGAAATGAAATCTCACTCACAATAAATACCCACTTTGTTAACGGGTTAAGTCACGTAGTTATATTCAAGCCTCGTTAGTGAAAGACCAACAAGTAAGCGGGAACAGCTCATGAAAGTCTATGAGTCTATGGCTATGAGTGTTACAAGAGTGAACAATTTTTCTTATACTTTACGGCAATTTTACGTCTGAAATTATCACTTGCAAGTTTTTAGAAATAAAACGCTTCCGGGACGCAAATTTACAACTGGGATGCAAAAGAACAGGTAAACACAGTGCTCAAATTCCTTACCTTCAAATGTTTCAATAAGTTTGATGTAGCATTAGTTCGTGCACTAAGCAGTTTGTTTGGACAAAGCAGACACTGAACAACAACGATTTTACCAGTTTGCTTAACAATAACAAAATTTGCCATCTAAAATAGCTGGTGAAACCATCGACGTCGATGGGTGAAACAGTCTTGCTTCCTTAGATTCCGCCATTTGTTCAAAGCATAGATATAATAAGCCATGTTCACGAGCATCGATATCTATATTTAGACCACAGAAATATAGGTATCGCTGGTAGTTCCAACCAGCAGTTGAATGATCCAGCCCAATAAAAACAGCCCACTAGAAATTGCAGGCCTTGTGCATGCAATAATTGTTGTCTTGTTAATGGTTATTAATGAGAAATAAAAGTATTTTAAAAAAGTATTTTAAAATTACAATTTAAGTACGAGTACTTCCAAAAAAGTATTTTAAGTAAAAGTAGAAGTACAGTCATTCCAAAATATTTTAAATACAAGTACAAGTATTTAGAAAGTATTTTAAGTAGTATTTTAAACACTAGTATTTAAAATACTTCCAATCACTGTCTCTGAGTACCTGCGGGAGGTGCTCCACTGGCTCCTCTTCCCGCAACACATTGCTTATCGGGTCTGTGCTTTGGTTCGGCGGTGCCTTGAGGGCTCCCCCGTATACCTCCGAGAACTTTGCTGATCCACTGTGGCTGAGCAGCGTCGTGATTCACTTCGCTCTGCAGCGCAGGCTGAGCTCCTTGTCCCCCGCGCACGGACTGATATCCGGGAACACAGTGCTTTCTCTGTCTATGGCCCAGCGACCTGGAATGGCTCCCAGTAGCGCTGCGCCTGATCCCGATTGATTGCTTTTCTCTATTCCACTCTTGCCTTAAAACTGTTTTGTTTGACCGAGGTTGAACTGGGAGCGCTCGCGAATAGATAACCTTGAACAGGCGCTATATAAGACCTCTGTAATAATAAAAATAAAAATAATATTGACGATAATTATGATGATGATGATGATGATGATGATTATGATTTTGAGAAATTAGTAGAAGTTGCGATAGGGTTTAGTTCATCAGAAAAGGAAATGAGCACAAACGAAGTACAAGAAGTTGAATGATTTACTCTAGATTAAAAGAAATTCTAAAAGAGGAGAAATCTGAAAGCAAATTACCTTTTGGTTTAAAAAAATTATAAAATGTAATCAATCATTTAACTTCAAAAATGAAAATTTGTCCGTCTGCGAATTTCTTCTCCTTAGAGTCAAATCTTTTGCCAGCCACAAATACTCGACCATTAGATTCATCCCGAAGAATCCTCCATGGATATTGTAATCCGTGCTTTTCATTTGAGAGAATTTCTCCCTGAAATTCCAAATCTGAATCCAATAACAAAACCCGACTGTTCATGCGATCAACTACCATCACGAATCCATTTCCATCGACGGATAAATGGACTGGATCATTCATTTGTCCGATGTCTGATCCAGGTTTACCACCGAATGACTTCTTAAGATTTCCGTCCGCATCCGTCACACACACTCTATGCAGATCATCATCGACCAAGCCATGACTGACCATGAAATGACCATTGGAGAGTTTTATGGCATGCCTCGGATGACGAAAACCTGCGTTTGATGACAGATTTATTTCTCGGATCAAATGCCCATCTGGCGAATATTCATTTAATTTATTTTTCTCATAAACAGCTAAAATGACATTCGAATCATCTGCAACAGACAGACAGAGTCCCCAATTATCTCCTGTTAACCAACTCTTTATAAGATTTCCATTTGGAGCAACTCTCAAGATTTCCTTCGACTGACCGGTGACTTTGTAATCGAAGATGTAGAGACATTTATTTGTGTTGCAGGATCCTATATCCAAAGGTTCAGTTAATTCCTTCAACTTCAATCGACGACTGAAACCGAATTTAATCGAATCGTAAACTTCAACTTCTGAACTATCTTCACTCACAACAAACAATTCTTGATCTAAAATCGTCAATCCTTTGATCGGTTCCCATCCTTCTTCGGCGGCTTTTGTTCTGATCGTATGAACCAAGACTGGATCCAGATTGTATCGTAGTTTATCTTAAAATAAAAAGGAAAAGTTTGTTAATTATTTTAAAATATAATTTATAAGGTTTTGCTTTAACCGTCGAGACACTACTATTATTGCCATATGGAGTCAGGTAGCTTGAAGCAGACGATACCGATGCCATGGTTATGATGATAGTAATTAAACAAACTCAGATAAACGCATACAGAGGAAATAAAGGACAACCACTTGGAGAGAGATAAAGCCATACAAGGAAAGAGACACAGACAAGAAAAGACGGAGGTGTATTGTCAAAGTCATCGACTAATGTCGTATTGAACGCCGTTGTATTAGAAAATGTGTTGTTGACTTTACATTTTCAGCAGAAGCACTCACAACTATACGGTTCGTTACTTAGGAGTTTAAAAGTTCTTAAAAGTTAAGCTAAAAAAAGATAATTGTCATCATCCGAAGCATTTACGATGATAGTCGATGCGCGATGAAATATGGAGGACAGGTGGGAGAGTAGCTTCAGAGTGTGGCAGAAGTGCGACAGGGATTTGTGTTGTCACCAATAAATTTTGCTCTGGTTTTGGACTAGGTGACGGCGAGAGTAGCGATGAATGCCTATGCCGGATTGATATGGGTGGATGGTGACATTTTAAGGGACCTGGTTTTTTTTAGATGATATCGCCGTGTTGGAAAATATGTGGAGAGGCGTGAAAGATCTAACAGCACAAAACTCAGGTGGAGGCGACAAAGGTGGAACTCACTATCAATTCAGAAGAAAGCAGAGATCATAAAGTTAGAAATATGGAACGAAGATGACAAGATTGTAATCGATGACAGTGAGGTGGACTCTGTCGTTGCTTTCTAAGTTTCTGCTACCTCGGTAGCGTAGTGGCAGCGGACAGCAGATGCGACAGGGAAATAAAGATACGTAGGCCTTTAGGAAAGGCAAATGCTGCATTTGGAAGGCTGACTAAGATCTGGAAGAATCACGGATGTAGTATGAGATTTAAGATTCGCCTGTACAATGCAATAGATTTGAGCACGCTGCTCTGAGATATGGCCAATGAAGGAGGCAAAATTTAAAGACTGGAGGCAGCACATCATAAGCGGCTGAGAAGAAATCTACACGTATCATGGCGCTACAAGATACCAAGCAAAATAATGAGAGAGGACAAGATAAGACAATTTAGAAAACATCATCAGAAAGATTGGAGTGGATGAGGCATGTTTTTCGTGTGTATGAAGAGAGAAGAGCGAAGCAAGTGATGTCCTGGAATTCTGGAGGGAAGAAGAGAGAGAGAGAGGAGAGGAAATTCACGGAAGAACTGACCGGAAAGCATTGGAGACGACTTGTGATGAACAGCGATGTCATGGGACGAAGACGAGAAGCTGGCGATGGACAGAGACGAGTGGAGGAGATCCGTTGCCCGAAGTGCAGACCTGCATGGAAAGGACTAAGTACTAAATAAGTGAGTTGCTACTCGTCTTTTAAACCCTGGCCCACATGCGATAGAATCTAACTGTAGACGTCCAATTGTCGACGTCATAAAACAAGTCTTTTCATTTTGGTATAAATGATGACCGGATGCCGTAATTTATTAAGACTACGCGGAGGAAACTTTAGATAAGTCATTAAAATAAAGTAAGAACAATAATGGACCCAAGTTCGATCCCTGAGGAACACCAAAAGAGATCGTTTTAGAGCCAGAAGATGTACCATTACAAACAACAACTCATTGAGTGCGATTTTCAAGATAACTTCTAAACTAAGAGAGTTGAACCCCTCTGATCCCGTAGTTATTCATTTTCTTCAGCAAAATGATATGATCGACTGCGTCGAAAGCCTTGGCCACATCTAAAATGATTCCAACAGCGTATTCGTTCATGCTTAATTGCATTAGTGATTTTATCTTCAAGGTATGTGGAATGCCCTGGCCGAAATCCATACTGGGCTGGTTGAATAATATTTAGTTTATGGATAAAAGAAGATTGTCGATCATACATTATCTTCCTCGAGAAATTTGGCAAAAAACGGCAGAACAGTGTTCGGAGTTGATGAATTTACGGCCTGGATGAGGTCGAACTGTCTACTTCTGAACTCTGGCAAGACAGACTACCTCTGGTGTGCGACGCGCAGATGTCGTGTTCAGTTGAGTGCCGTTCACTTGGAGGTGTGTGGGGTACGGCTGCCACCGTCTGGTGCTGTTCGCAACTTGGGTGTCCTACTCGAGTATGATCTGCTAATAACGGGCCACGTAAATCAGTTGATCAGCAGATGCTTCCGCCAATTGAGGCTAATCAGGAGCTGTATACGTTCAATGCCTTTCGAGGCAGCAAAAACTGCAGTCGGCTCTTCCGTGGTCACTCAGGTTAACCGCTGCAACATAAGAATCTGTTGGAGAGACTGCAGACCGTCCTAAATTCGGCAGCCAGACTAATCAGCAACTGCAAAAAGTACGATCATGTTACACCGCTGCTTCGCGACGTACTGCACTGGCTACAGGTGCAGTAGGCCTATCGTATTGACTACAAACTGGCCCAGTTGGTGTACAAGTCACTCCACGATATGGTACCAGAGTACCTCAGAATATACTGCAGTGATGTGGCTTCGTCTTGATCTGGACCTTCTTGCGATCAGAGGTGAAGGGTGATCTGAACGTCAGAAAATCTAAAACCTCCTTTGGAGATCGTGCGTTCTCCGTTTGAGGACCTAGATGTTTGAACAATATTCCATTATTCGACCGTCGATACGTTCTGCAACTTCACTGGAGTCATTTAAGACCAGATTCAAGACACGCTACTTCCACCTGGCTTATTCTAAGCCGGGTTGAACTTGTCTAAGCGCCTTTGTAACGGCATGTGTCGCATTACGGCGCTGTAGAAATCGTCGTATTCATCATCATCATCATCATCATCATCATCATCATCATCATCATCATCATCATCATCATCATCATCATCATCATCATCATCATCATCATCAGCATCATCATAATCATCATCATCATCATCATCATCATCATCATCATCATCATCATCATCATCATCATCATCATCATCATCATCATCACCACCACCACCACCACCACCACCACCACCACCACCACCACCACCACCACCACCACCACCACCACCACCACCACCACCACCACCACCACCACCACCACCATCATCATCATCATCATCATCATCATCATCATCATCATCATCATCATGGGTGTCCGCAGGAATTTTTCTAGGGGGCCAAAGTTTTGACATTTTTGCATCGAATAGCTATTCCTGAACATAGAAAACTTGACAACTTTCAAAATCTAGGAGGCAAATGCCCCTCGCCCCCTCCGCTCCGGACGCCCATGATTATCATCGTCATCATCATCATCATCATCATCATCATCATCATCATCATCATCATCATCATCATCATCATCATCATCATCATCATCATCATCATCTATTTATTTTTTAAATTACTTTAAGATTATCATTATAGAACCACTTTGAGATGACTACTCAGAGACGTCCCTCTTTACACAACCCCAGCGAAGACAGAAACTAGGAAGCATACGCCGTAATTTTCACCTTCACCCTTGAAAGACCGGCGCTTTCACTACACTGGCCATGGCCTCTCCAACTACTTGTGCCATTTCGTTCTGGCACGTACATTGTGAACCGAAGGAAGGAAAGAATAACCAACCTTACACAAACCCAACCAGAGCCAAACAATCACAACATAAGGAAATACAAAAACCAAATTAATGCTTTCCCTTCATTTTAGTCAAAATTTGTCCGTTATATACAAAGGAACATTCATTCACTCGAGCATTTATATAGCGCCCTATCAGGGAACAACTCAGAGGCGCAAGTCAAAATCTTAGTCAAAGTTTGTCCAATAGGCCTATAGCCTATGCATAGGAACAAGAATTGCATATAATATTCGAGACTGAATGATTACTTATGATATATCTTTCAAGTAGTTCCAAGAGTTAAATGATATCTTATTAATTCTGCTGTGACCGTTGACGTCTAACCTTCAAGGAGACGACTCTTAAGCTAAGCAAGTGTATTGCGTGTCATCATGTTATGTCTATTACGTCGAAAATTATGGAACTCCGTCTCCTCATTATCAGCGAAAAAGGAGTCTTATGCAATAACCGAATTAGGATTTCATTGCAGCGAGTTTTCATAGTTGCATATGATCGACGCTGTGTCATTACAAAGATGATTAACCTCACACTCCTTAACTCACTATAATCCTTGAAGGCATCTTACCCTCGACAGCTATTTAGAATTCAACCAACTAGATCAACTCAATCCATTTCCACCCTAACACTACTCCGTCCTATTATATTGCGCGAAATCATAGGCTTATTTTTAGCTGTGTTTTCGTCATTGAAATGGACACTTCGTTTAGCATGGACAGTTTCGTTGACGTAGAAGTGCCCGCGAACAGCTGCTCGCCGGGGCGCATGGTCAATTTCTCAGTAGGTCAATTGCTCTCGAGGTCAGTTGCACGCTTTCACGGACTCCAAAACTAAATCGTCTCTAGTCCACTGCGTTCAATGCAAAGGAATGAATATTTTTTGATGACCCAGTGACCTCCTTCAACTCTTATGAAGTCTATTGCCTAGGACGTATGATCGCGACGGCTGATTTTGTTCTATAGCCACGGTGTATCCTCCCAAAGCGTTATAGAAATTACACAGTCCATTAAATTGTTTGCCCAATTTTGGAACCTGTCTGATCATCGCACATTGCCACTAACTTCAGGAAAGTTTAATCAGTTCAACGCCGCTTCACTATAATAAATCGAGTAGTTATGGAGGTTGTTAGCACAGAGATGTTCATGCACCTTCAATACTAAGGCATTCGTGACCATGCTCTCAAACTTTGCAAATCTGAATTAGGGCCTACGTTATCATCAGTGTGATTCTCGTTAAAGATTACGGTAACGAAAATGTTCGCTAAACGAAAATAAAATGATTTCGTTAACGATAACTATAACTGTAACTAAAAATATCATTGACTATAACTATAACGAAAATAACATTAAAGAAAATTCATAGTTATTTTCGTTACAAAAAACTGAAAAGTTGATTGATTGATTGATTGATTGATCAGAAAGTGCAATATCGATAAACATAAGAACGTGAAAATGCGTTACAACTAATATGTTCGCCTTGTATGTCGGTGAATATGGAGCATCGTGTATTCGTGAAGCTGAATGCACTGCATTCATTCTTCAAAGCCTTTCGAAGCTCTAAGCAAATGTGTAACGCGTCTTAATATCGCTGTGATTCTCGTAATAACGATAATGGTAACGAAAATGTTTTCGTTAACGAAAATAAAATGATTTCGTTAACGATAACTATAACTGTAACTAAAAAATGCTACCTATAACTAACCCTAACCCTTACCCTGTAATTCTAACTAAAATGAAATCCCATTAACTATTAACTGTAACTAAAATAATAAATGTAAGGAGAATCACACTGGCTATCATGCCTTTAAGTTTAAATATTTTTGCTCTAGTAGCGTTGTTAATGTCTGTAACCTCCTCCATCTGTTGCTAAAGCCACATCACCAGGTGCATTCAAGACAGAAAAGGTGAACTCATTTTTGACAGAGATAGGCCGAAATGTATATCAGCTATGACAAAAAACAACCATCACTGTACATCTGTACTTTTTACTCATGTTGTTTGTTTGATAATATATAGAGTTAACAAATGAAATAACAGAGTTTTATAATCAAGCCTTCTTGTTTCTAATTCGTCTTAGTATTTTCACTGTGTTAGTAGGCCTATAATCAGTTTCATTGCCTACATTGGTCTATTGTTTTCATATACACCATTAGATTCAACATTTTCACTGTAAGTTTTCATGACGTGGGACAGTGTTCACCCTCTAAGTCTTTTGGAACAGAAATAGTAACATCAATGATTTCTTACTACATAACTGTTTTGCGTAATATTCCAATGAAATAAATTATAATCAATACTTTCATGGCGCCTGTATTGTCTCTCCCTATACTCGCCGTCGGTTCCGTTCGTTCATTCATGCAACGTTCTTTTGTACAGTAACGCACAGCCTCTGCTGCTGAAGCTAATCAAACTTTGAACCCGTCCCTATTTCGCCTGCTTCGCCTACTACAACGCAGTTTGTACATTACTCATTGCTTGTGCTTGTTTCGGTTTTCGGTGATCTTAGGAGTATAAGTTAGTAAACAAAACTTTCAGTGAATTCTTATAAGTTTACGTTAATTTATCCTCTTGAACAATAGTAACAACTCGGAAAATTTGATTGTCTCACATTTACTGCATCGCAAGCTGTTGATCTTACCAGACCATAGGCCTACCTCTGAATTCTAACACATTTGAACATATTACACCCGATGCATTGGTGGTCCACCGAATTGCGAATCAAATTTGTCTGTTTCATAGATCACAAAGTTTTACTTTTAAATTTGTCGAAATTTCTGTCTCTAGTTCATTCATCTTTAACTTCTGTTGCGACTCGAACCTGAACATTGTTGTCCTTTACTTTAGCTGGTATGGAGCTACGGAAATAACCGCTCAGAACGTGCGTTCTACTAGTCATCTAAGACCAACTTTCCTACCTACCCACCCACTGTAGCTCAAATTCTGGTTTCCCTTACTGTCCTTACACTTTCCATTCAGAACGGACTTCTGCAATAGACTACAATTTTCACAATACGGTTTCAACCATCAACGACTTGCACATAATGACAGAGGCGACATAAAGTCAATGCATTTGGTCAAAAACAGATCGTCTGATGTTTGTTTACCTGTTTTCGTCGTCTTCACTTCTTGATTGAGTGTCTTGACGTTGTCTTCCAACGTCTTGATTGTCGTTTTATACGCATTCACTTCTTGCGTGAGTTTGTTGTTGCTGGTTTGAACTGCGTTGTTGGCAATTTTCAATTTGTCTAGTTCCTGTTTAAGTTGATCAATGTTGGTTTGAAGTGAACTGTTGGTCCTATAACTAGCATCCAGTTCCTGTTTAAGTTTGTCATTGTTCGCTTCAAGTGTACTACTGGTTGTTTTATTTTTGTCCAACTCTTGTTTCAGTTTCTCCGTTCGTGTATCATAGTTTACTTTCTCCTTATCCATTTCTTCTCTCAAAGCCTGTATTTCCTTATTTAAACTAATTCTGAGCTGCTCGTTTGATAAGAGCAAACTCTCCTTCTCAGTTCTTTCGTTTTCGATTTCTTTTCTCAGGAGATCAATTTCGTCAGTTTTTTCTGCTAATAGACTTTCTTTAGTTCTTTTCTTTGGCTTCGAGTCACCTTCTTCTGAAAGTAAGAACGGCAACTTGTATCACTTTACAATATTTCTTTTTCCGATTATCTTACTACTGAAAAGTATAAGGCCTGAAAATATACGAAGTATTTATTCCATACTACGCAGTGTAAAGACGATGGAATACATTGTGCCAATTATGCATTAATATTTAGAGATCCGAACTTCATTTTGATTGGATACACAGTTTTGACGTCTTGTCGGCACATTGGAATATCAGGCACGCAAATCAGTATGCCGAAGTCTGCCTGTTAAGGGTAGTGCCTCGACACACAGCCAGTCGGCAATGGGGGCTTGACCCTATGCCCTGAACGCTTATTTCGAGACATATTTGCAGCAAATACCCCCTTGCAAGATGACTATGCGATCAAATCGCGTACAACGAGTCTCAGTACGTTATCGGTGTATTCGTTCGGTTTGGGATTTTAGGTTTCTATAGCTGGATAGTGGATATTGTCAGGCTACGATTTGCTGGAACGTGTCGAAGAAACTCCAAAACGGCGAAACTAAGAAAAAGTAATTTCAGGAACGCAAAATAAATCAGATTACAGGTTGGAACTAAGAAAAATCATCAAGCAACATTCGCTTGTGACCAACTAATCGATAAAGCGTGACACGCTACAAAACATCCAATCATCTTGACCACGCAGGCATATTATGTGGAAAAGATTTCTTTCCTCTCAAACAAACCACAGACAGACTATTGGTTCTTTGATCCTAAAAGCTGAGGGACCATCAAATCCGTTTTCCTTTAAGATATCCTTAGACGGAACTAGTTTCCTTACGTCTTATAGTAAGGCCTACTTCCGTAATTACTCAGTTTTCTTACAGTCTTTAGCCTGGTGTATTTTCACGTGTGTACCTCATCCTCCGACAAATCAGAGATCACAGAAGGCAGCCTTCTCTCTGATAGCTGCAATAGTCACATGCCTAGAGAAAACTCTGCACGCCAATATATATTTTGTCACCTTTTGCCAGTTGAGTTTCTGGCCTTCTTCACTCACATCTATTGGCAAGTCTCAACCCAGCTGAGTTGTCAATCATCTTTTTCGCTCACCTGATCTTGATGGCCTTTTGGCACTGCACGCCCAACATGCCATTCTGGTTATTTACAGGTCTTCCACTCATGCTCAGACCTACACACAGGTCTTAGTACCTCGCCCTCGAAATGACTCCTATCGTGGTTTAATATAAATTATTTGCATTTCTAAATGGCTAGTTAAATTCTGGCGGTGCTTAATTTACATTACACAAGAGGAGCGTAAGATTGTGACTGTGCTTACAACGAAAACTGCTTACCTTCAATTTCACCAATCAAGTTGTCACAACTTTCCTTTAGGAACTCTTCGAGTTCTGATTTTCTGAAGCGAAAATTGAAGGACTGAATTTCTCCTTCAATCATAGGTTGGCATTGTTGTTGCAACTCCACCGCTCTAACAGATAAGTCAGAAAATGCGCGACAGATGTCGCTAGCTGATCCTTTTGCCATTATCTTCTGAGAGTAAGAATTGTAAGTTTCTAAACACGATAGATATGTATCAATATCACCTATTACCATCTGGATTTCTTTCCGTTTGCTTTGCCTTATCGAACAAAGACCTTGTAAAAGAGAAGCTGCATGTTTATCTGTAAGCTGTTTCAATTCATCTTTTCTCTTCTCTACATCACATTCTAAGTTTTCCAATTTGTTTTGTATATCTTCCTGCACCTTCTGGAGCATTGCCTTTTTCGTCTCAGCTTCAGTTCTGCAGCTTCAGTTCTGCACTGATTTATTGCTTCAGCATTGCTTTCGATCTGTTTCTGAAAGCCATCCACGAATTTCTTAACATCGTTACCATCGTGATTTTTATGTTTGTCAATGAAGCACATGGCGCATACAACTGTTTTGCAATCAGCACAATATACATTCGGAACGTTTTCTTGGTGCAGTTCACAAACACCTGGAGCTAGATTAGTCGTCACATTTTGGCCACTTTCATGTTCAGTCATAGGTATCAATTTATGATTCTTTGTAAATTTTAATTGTCTGTGTTCATTGCAGCATTTTTCGCACAACTTGAGCTTGCATTCAACACAATAGGCATGAGCTGCTTGAATTTCTGTTCCCGTTTCTTCCGTGTTTTCGTCCATACATGCATCGCATAGAATTCTTGAAGACGCTGACTGATCTGAAATATTTGACGCTTCTATCAACCTCTCAATGAAGAAATTTTTAGGAAGTGCATGAAATCCTTCTGGTGGAATCTTGAACATTCGTCTACAGATTGGACAAGGCATCTCATCTCCAGGTCCTTTGTTGGTTTTAAGCCCATTCGTTTGGAGACACTTCATACAGAATGTATGAATGCATGGCAAACCTTTCGGATCGGTGAAGACTTCGGTGCATATGCAACACGTAGTTATATCGTCGAGCTCTTGCATTTTAATAGAACCACTGTCTAAACCTTTGGCAGCCATTTTCTAATCTTTTAAGGAGCCTAAAATCGAAAGCACTTTCGATTTCACTATTGATATAGACCTAATTAGTTATCAAAAGTACATGCATTGTACAATTGCTAACAGAAATTTCATCGGATAAAATACCGAAATGTCACAAGAAATCTACCTGACCGCAGCTCTAACATCGTTCGAAGTAAACTGTCTAAGTTATAGACTTTATTGATAGACTGAAATCAGTGTTGACTGCAGCGATTTTCTGCGCCACTAAATACATGTAGGACTAGTTTGACGTATTGCGTTTTTTATTACCTTGTACCTTGATCTGTTAACCTTAACAGGTGATTATTGATTTAGCCCAAGATGTAGCAGGTGATCAAACTGATGTGGGGCAGTAGAAAATATAGGCCATACTACTAAATTAAGGCTTAAGTTGAATTTCATATTGAATTTGTTGAATTTCATTAGCACATACTGATGAACTATTTAAAAAATTGGGCATACTGAGGTTAGATAAATTACTTGAGTACCAAATAGGGTTTTTATGTACTCCTCAATCAATAAGCTACTGCCACCGGAATACTCGTGTCTTTTCACTATGAACTCACAGATCCACCAGTATCCAACAAGGAGGGCCTCCAACTTAAGAGAGGCTTTTGCAAGAACAAATATTAGGAAATTCTCTTTAGCATGTACAGGTCCCTCAACCTGGAACTTAATACCAAAGCACATAAAAGAAGTCCTAATTTAAATATATTCAAAGGTTACTTAAAGAGCTGGCTATTGGGTGATAGGGATCAACTGTGACACCAGCACTGTTAAAACATCTCATAAGGACTAAGCTTGCTGGTTTGCCTCTTGTGTTAAAGAAAGGTCATTGGTCTTATTTGTTTGGTTGGCATGACTACGAAACTCTTTTCACCGCCATGTTATGTATCAGTGGTAATAAGGGGACCCTTCCCAGCGGGACTTCATCCCTTCTGGGTCTCCTGTTGCGTCCAAATGATCTCGACATGACGCCATAACACAGAACATACCCAACTAGCATTACAGGTAAATTCAACACCCTGGTATGAGTCAGGACTTGGTCAAGTAGCCTAGTTACTTAGGGTGCTGATTGAGTCCGTCAAGTTGCTAAGTATGTACTGTATTAACTGTTAACTGTGGTGTATACTATGAATCATATGGTTCAATTTGGGTTTAAAAATAAATAAAACTGTCACTTTATGAATATTTTGTACAATCAATGTGGACCAATAAAGTGTTATGTTGTTATGTTCATTAATATTAATTGTAGCCCACTCCTCAATTTGATCCTTATCTCTGCACCTCTTGTGACTTTCTATACACGCTTCGATTATAATAATAATTATAAGAATTTTCTGTATTAATTCAAACTGACAAGCGCAGTAAGATTACATTGCGACATGACAGTACGATCAAGATCCTAATTAAACACACATTTGGCAGCCATGCAAGGCGCCGCCCTAGAGTGGTTACGGGTTTCGAACCGCGATCTAATGCTCTCCTGGCCATGAGTGTTACCATTACTCTATCCCCCACATGTACAACAGATGCAGTAGGCCTATAAGAAGAGAACGCACGCCATGAAATTTTCTGACTTTGATGTAATACTTCTGTTTCTTATTTGCTTTCTTTCTTACATCATATTACTATTTCATTTATTTAATTCATTCATTCATTCATTCTGAGGATTTGAAATAGCGCCTCTTCAAGATTCCTCATACCTACTCAGAGGTGCTCAAAGCTCAGCCACAGCTAAAGAAATTAGATTTGAGGGACTCACAAAAAGCAGGCGAATTTAACAGTGTCAGCAAGTGCAGGTTTAAAGGTAGGCCATTCCAATTGATCTGGCTTGGGACTAGACAGCAGCTTGCTAATCTCAACTCTCCATTGCTGTCTGAGAAATTTCCTGCTTACACCTACTCTTCCACCGTCCGCGACTTGGGTGTCACACTTGACTCCTCCCTCACATTCACAGAGCATATCTCCTACATGACTCGCTCCTGCTTCATTCAACTGACCTGTCTCAGGGCCATCAGATGCTCGGTCATTACGATCATAGTTCACGCATTTGTCTGCTCACGCTTGGACTACTGCAACTCGCTCCTCATCGGTCTCCCTAAGCAGCGTCTCTCCCCCTTCATTCTGTTCTAAATGCTTCTGCTAGGCTCATCACTCGACTCCCCCGGTTTGCCCATATCTCTACTTACATGCTTGATGTCCTTCACTGGCTCCTTTTTGCTGCGCGCATCCGATATTAGATCCTCTTCCTTGTCTCTAAATCTCAGCAGGGTACTGCCCCGAAATAACTCTCGAACTATCTGCGAAAACCGCTATCTGCATCGTCTTCTCGCTCATTGCGCTCTGTAAATCGGCTTGATCTTTTTGTTCCCAGGGCTAAAACTGCCTTGGCTCAGCACCGGGCGTTTGCTGTAGTGGGTCCCACGATCTGGAATGACCTTCCTCCTCTGCTCAGGGCCAAACTAATTGACTGACTTTTCCTCATCTGTCTCGCCATTCCTGAAATCATTTCTGTTTCCCCGGGGCTTCTGCGTGGTTTCATGCTGGAATAGAAAAACTAAGTTGCATATTTTTTGTCAGCGGTTGGAACCACTTTGTTCACTATGCTGTTCGAAGGGCAATAAGTAATTTGCCATAACAGTGTCTGCGGCTCTCTCTCTCTCTCTCTCTCTCTCTCTCTCTCTCTTCTCTCTCTCTCTCTCTCTCTCTCTCTCTCTCTCTCTCTCTCTCTCTCTCTCTCTCTCTCTCTCTCTCTCTCTCTCTCTCTCTCTCTCTCTCTCTCTTTCTCTCTCTCTCTCTCTGTCTTTGTCTCTCTGTCTGTCTGTCTCTCTCTGTCTCTCTGTCTGTCTGTCTGTCTGTCTGTCTCTCTCTTGCTTCAGTTTAGGGTAGCGTTGGACTTCACGCACACACACGTACGCGCACGCACGCACGCACACACACACACACACACACACACACCTACACACGCGCGCACACACACACACACACACACACACACACACACACACACACACACACACACACACACACACACACACACACACACACACACACACACACACACACACACACACGACACACACACACACACACACACACACACACACACACACACACACACACACACACACACACACACACACACACACACACACACACACACACACACACACACACACACACACACACACACACACACACACTGGAGTACGAAATGCCTAGCCCTGTGGCAGGTAATGTGCACTCTATAGAGTACATTTTGCGTAGCTATGATGTACTCTAGACTAGAGTACATTGTGTCTTTGTTTGATTTGTTATACAGTACGCGCTAACTGTCGGTAGCATGCACTCTAGAGTACGGAATGCTTAGCCCTGTGACAGGTAAGGTATACTACAGAGCACCTAATGTACCTAGGTATGATGTACTCTAGAGTACGCGCTAACTTGCCTTAGCATGCACTCTCCTTTATTGACATTATAGAGTTTTAACCCCTAGCGGATGTTTTGTAAATATTTTGCGACTGTCTTGAAATGCCCTAATGACTTATGACCTGAAACTTCACTAGGTTACCAATAAGTTTTTTAAAACCTTTTTTGTGGAGTTATGCTGCATGTAATTGATGTTTTGCATCGATTTTTTCCTATGTCTTACGCTGATTCCATGTGTTATACGGCCATGGACGTCCGGCATTTGCCCCCTAGATTTTGCAAATATTTTTTTAAATATTTTTTTTATTATTAGGATTATTACAATAGTCCAAACACGATTTACAACGCAAAAGCACTGAATTATTTATTTAAAGTCCTTGATCATAATTTATTTTTAATTTTTTATCTGAGCATATTTTTTCTACACAAAGGCATCTTTTGCCCCCTACATTTTTTTACCTCCTAAAAATAGTCCCGCGGACGCCCATGTATAGGCATATGAAGTTCACATGGGATCATTGTCACGCTGACTTCATAATTATGTCCTACATTACCTAGCAAATCGCGGTCTATAGCGGAAGACACAGTGTTATTTTAGTTCTAAAGTTCGGTATAGCTGTTGATCAATGGTGACGAGAATGGCGTCACGTCAGAAATAGAAAAAAAAACTTGCAGAAAAACTGTGGACATCCTCAGAGAAATGAGACACTCCGTGCGTTAGCAATAGGCCTAAGCTTGTTTAACTGTAATCGAAACTTGTAAAGCTCCTCCTCTACAGAAACTTATCTGAGGCGCTCCCGACTTAACTACGGAAAACGAGGATCGAACAGAGTTTCTAGCGCTTACGGAGTAGAGGTAAAGAAAGACCAAGGAGCTCATGTCGTAAAATGCTATGCCAAATATTCCAGAAAGTTGGACCTACTATTATAGACTATGTAGTGCAGTGGTTTTCAACCTTTTTATAGTTGCGGAACCCTACACAAAGCACTCATTTGCTCGCGGAACCCATGGCGTTTCACCCGTCCAATTTTCCAAGAAATTCAAGTAATTGTAACTTGTAATGTTGGGATAATGTTTAAATTTTAGAATATTAAACTTTTAATATAAGTTTTTGCATCTCTGGTGCAGGCTATTATAAATACATACGTTAGTCTAGCACTCTAGAGTATACAGTGCACAGAAACATTAATGTCGGTAAACAACAAGCATTTTGCTCTATTTTGCCGGCAACTAATTCTGAGAGATGTAGAATATTTAAAATAGCATAGATCAGAGTTATAGAAACGCTGGGCTGTAAGTAATTAACTTCCAAAGTTTGTTTAATTTGAATTATCCTTAAGAGAATCGGCCTACTAGTCACTACCGCTGTTACCCTTGAGCTTTTTGAATTTTTTCACTCTGACATACAAGGAACGACGTAGGTGCCCACTCCGGGTACTCCCTGTTACGGCAGTGGTGGTAGGGACAAGTGTATCTGATCACTACCCTCTCCAGACCTACCTACCGCGCTGATGGGTAGTGGCCTAGTGGGACACTCGATCGTCCCCGGAGTGCCTTGATATAGCTTCCATCGCTAGTTCCAAGTAGGCTATAATGAGCTCACTTCTACCTCCCCTGGGGATCGGGGATTCCAGATTTCGCCCTGCACGCAAGAGAAGGGCAACAGCGGACCAACAATAATTCGCTTACAGGCGGCCGCACAGCAGTTTCCGGTCCACTCTCGGGTGTACTTGCCTCTCTCCCCTTGGGCAGGGGCGTCTATCCCCCCTAAGTCATTGGAACAACGTCCCTTTTCCCCCTCTTCTTCCCCTCCCCCTCTAAAATGGTGGCACACACACTGACAGATCTCCCCCTCTGTTTCCTGGATGGAGCATTTGCTCCAAGGTTTCTATGGTGTAGACGCCCCTGCCCTTGGGTGACACTCTCTCGTAGTCCCACCAGCTGTAATGGTGTCGCGCCTGCGTATTCGTCAAGTTTCACGTCACTTCTAGGACCAATTGTCGCACGTGCAAACTCCAAAGACGACCCGGCGCATCGCTGTGGAGCCCGAAATGCAGGCCAGTCAGAACTATCCATGTCATTGGCTAGGCTGAGATCAGAGGCGTGTCTTAACTGTGTATTATCATACTTATTTACCAGGCTGATGGTCGAGTGGATAGGCGCGGTTGCCGGATGGGCAACAGCCCCAGCAACATTGCTGGAACCAGGGTTCGCTTGTGACTCCACAGCGAATTTATTATTAGTAGACATTGGCTCGAGGCGCTCTAAGCGTGATACCAGCAATTCAAGAATAGCACTCTGTCTTTCTGAGGCTTGCTCCTGGATCACACTCATTCTTTCTAAGGCTTGCCCTTGAGC
Source organism: Allolobophora icterica (assembly GCA_963556255.1). Classification (NCBI taxonomy): domain Eukaryota; kingdom Metazoa; phylum Annelida; class Clitellata; order Crassiclitellata; family Lumbricidae; genus Allolobophora; species Allolobophora icterica. The sequence continues at coordinate 14,903,500 of OY744612.1, forward strand.
AACACCTAAACTCTCCAAGATGGCACTCTGTCTTTCTGAGGCTTGCTCTTGAGCAACACCTAAACTTTCCAAGAGAGCGCTCTGTCTTTCTGAGGCTTGCTCTTGACTTACTCGCAAACTTTCTAACACTACACTTTGTCGGTCTAAGGCCTGTTCTACTATTGAACTAGAGCCCGACTGGCGCGATACAGATCTTTCAATATCTGTAGTTTCCATATTAATTCGTCACAAGTTTTATAAGTTTATTATTTAATCGAAAGTAATAAGTACAATCGTACTGATAACTAAAAAGGTTCAATTGTATTATTTATAATCGTATTTCTAAGTTTAACACATTCAGCAAACTATCTTACTTATAGTCAAAAAAGGTACAAGCTAATCTATGCAAGTTTTAATCCTTATCTTACTTACAACAGTTTTATACAAGCTATCTAGCAATATAATTATTCTAGACAAGTTATAATGGTTATCTTACTTATCAGAAACAAGTTAATATTATAGCCTTCTATTGACTTGGAGTAAAAGGGAATTTATACTAAGAGTTTCCCCTGGCTGAAATAAAGATCACCGGCCAACGAATTACAAGGCCGGAAGAACAATTCAATTTCTCGGCCTACCGTCGATCGACAAGATATTTTATACTCCAAATATTTCCAATATGTGAGAACTTATATCCGTGAATCGATAAGATATTTATACTCCAAATATCTCCAATATGTGAGAACTTATCTCCTTTGCCAATACGTGTAAATCACGTATTTCCACAAATTGCCGAATTATCGAATTTATATCCACAGAGAAGACGAAATATATTCCAGAATTTCCGCTCAGAAATAGATTGAAAACACGATATATCCGACTCCAGAAAAGGCGCACATCAAATTCGCTCAATTTGATACATATATTCTAATTGATATTTCAAACACCAGCCGACCACATCGGCGAAAACTAGCGTGCCATACACGCTTCTCCCAGGCGTACAAACGCCGAATATCAAGAAATTCTGTGTGCCAAACACACACGCAACCTAACGACCTTCTTCCTGGCAGTCGAAATACAAGTGTTTTTGAGAAATTCAGACCGAAATCTTATATAGTAAAGCCGTTGCTAAGGGCCTCAACCCCTCCGCAATTTGGACGGATGTCACCGAGTTATTTTTAGATTCTCAAATTCGACTTGAAAGGACGCCGCTTACAAAATGAACTCACATGAACTGCGCTCGCCTTTCAAGTCAAACCCCCCTCCAATTTCTGTGTGTCTGGGCTCAAATGCGGGAGGTCATAATCCTTTGATCGGCCTCGACCGTCTGCCTGACCTATGTCGATGTGCGGCTGTCCGTGCTAGCCCTCACTAAGGCGGCATGTCGACATTTGCTTTGAACCCTCTTGTATGCGCGTTTAACCCGTCGACTCGGTCTCTCTGTATCGCTAGGTCTGTGCGGCGGCCTCCCTTTGAAGCTACCCTCGGCCGTCGAGCGGTTCACCCCTTAGCAACCTATTATGTGACGTAGGCAAAGCGCGCGAATAACAGACGCGAAGCTAGTTGAAACGGCAATACGACTTAGGCGCTATATAATCAAACTGTATTATCAACGGACACAAGGCAATACAAACTGCCGCTAGATAATTCTAGTAACGAGGGTTAGACCGTCGTTACACTACCCCCCACTTTCTCTTCTTTTAAAAGATCCTCTTCCGTAGGATGAGGAGCTTTTAAAAGACAACACATAAGGGCTATTACTCCAAGCTTAAGAGTCTACAGCATCAACACATTAGCAGGTGCGCGAATAAAGCCACATGCTGTTAAGCTACTGAGTCCATCTACAGTCCTACTCAGTTATCAAACATCAATGCTAGCAGAAGATGCGGTAATTCACAGTCTCGAACACGCCTATGCAAAAGCTTACTATGCAATCAAGACATCATTCTCAAAGCACACAACTAAGCTCTAGCACATTTACAATGTTGGACTTAGGCATCAATGCACAATACACATCTATCGCTAGACACCGCAGGACCAAGCAATCTCCATACCATTCTACACTCTTAAGGCTAGCTATGCAGTAAACCCATATACTAAACATCTCAGCATCCAACTGCTAGATATCAAACATAATCAAACATAGTGCCAAGCACAGTCATTATCAACTAAAACATACCAACACTGCCAAACATCATCATGCAGAACCTTAACAACCATTAATCCTCAAGCTTCTAATCTACCTCGGCTTGGAATCCATCATACCAGGTCAACCTAATATGTGCCGAGGTCATTCCCAAAAACCATAAAGCTATCTTCAGGACAAAGGTCATAACCTCTCTGTTCCAATATTCCACAACCACAGTCTCTAAACCTGGTTGGCTTTTCTCTATGGACTCCTTCGCACCACTGGACTCCCTATTTGGTTCATCGCCTAAGTAAGCAACATTTGCGCACAAAGAAAGCAACATGAATGACATGCAGACTAGACCTTTCCCTTCCTTACGATTCCTCACTCTATCACCCTTAGAGACCTTCCCTTGTTTTACATTTGCAACAGGAAGAGCTAAGTCCTGCAAAGACTTATGGATCGGGACGTCTTTAGCGACATCTGTCCACAGCAACACAGGAACAATTTCTTCTTCCTCTTCTTCTACCTGTTTCAAAGTCTCTGTCTCCCGACTGCATCCATCCTCTTCTGGAGAACTTAATCCGGTTTCGTCTTTCAATTCTGTCTTTTCCAAAGTCTCTGTCTCTCGAGTGTCAGCAATCTTCTCTGAAGGGTATAGATCCAATTCCTTCAGAGCGACGGTGGGTTTCCGGTCCAGCAGAATCGCGTGTGCCTCAGCGTCCATCGCACACACATCGGAAACAGTTGTGTTTCTTGCCAAAGATATCCTCCTGCAACTCTTCGGAGCGGCGGAATATGTGTGAATTTGGACTGGAAGGACATGTTTGCCAATCGTTACCGTTGACTCATTCCTGCTCATGTTCCATATAGCCCCGTGCGTGCGTAGAAAGTCAATACCAAGGATTACCTCGCTAACTTGGTCACTAACCAAGTACGTGTGGTCAAAGGTAAAGTTTTCAGCCTTACAACGCAGAACAGTCCGACCGATCGCCCGGACTGGAGTTCCGTTTACCGCTTCGAGAGGTTGATCCAGGACCGTTACATCCTCTGGCCTCACCAACGCTTTCGGTATTAAGGATACTTCGCTTCCTGTGTCAAGGACAGCCCTAACTTGCTTTCCGTATATCTTTAACGACAGCAAGTAATGATATCCCTTAACGTAGCGAACAGGAAGGCTTTCAGGTTGCGCTGTCTCGTCGGTAACTTCAGGTTCTGCCGGCTGTCGTGTAGGGCAGTAACGTGCTATATGGTCCAGAGCTTGACATTCATAGCAGCGTCGCTCGTTACCAGGTCTCGACCTGCGATATGTGTCAGTCCATCCTCCGCGATTTCCAGGTGTCCATCGTGAGTCCATCCTCTGATAATTGGACGGAGGTTGCGTCGCGTAGAAGTTCGGCTGCTGAGGTCGCTGCTTCGCCGCTTTCTCGATTTGATCTATACGCTGTAATATAGCCTCGATCACTGGTTCCGTTTCTTTCACCGCTTTTATTCTTCCCGGTCGTCGCTCATCAAGTCCAGTACCAACTGTCTCTGCTTTAGAATAGCCGTCTAAACGCATGGCTATCTTATACGAATCCTCTAGCGAACTTGGTTCTTTTTCTCTAACCTTCAAAGCAAGAGTCCTGTCTGACAGCGCATCCAGGAAAGAACGAATCGCTATGCTTTCGCTGTGCACCGAAGATGGACCAGGATACGCCAATGTTAGAAGTCGCCGAATGTCATGAACCAGAGTTCCCATGTCTTCGCCATCCTTCTGTTTTCGAGTGCTAAGCTGCGTTTGGTATAGCGCAGCACGATCAGCACCTCCATACCTCGTGCGAAGGCGTTCAACTAAGTCGGACCACGTGACCAGTTTATCTGCATCCGCTTCCCAAAGTAACTGACTCGCCGGTTCAACCAGTGCACACATTAACTGACAACGTTTCTCTTCTTCTGACCATTCGTTGTACTGTGCACAGAGTGAAAATTTCCTCAGAAATATTTCAACTTCCGATTTACCATTATAAGTCTCCAGTTTAAGCCATTGCTTCGCTTTAGCAGAACGTGCTGGCTTCGTTTCTACTACAACAGGTATGCTCGAGCTCACCTTAGTCTCAGTAGTCGCGACATCTACCTGAAGTGCGCAGACGTCATCCGAATTCGTCTGCGTAGCTACGGTCGTCATCGGCACTTTCACGGTCAAACCAGAAGCGGTCGAAGTCGACATCGAATTAACAGCGACGCGTAACTTTTCATCAGTTACGAGTATACTGTCGTCCGCCATCTTGGTATTCAAAAGTATGGCACCTCCTCGATTAAAGCCATACTGTTGAGCGCCCAGGCAAGAGTTTTCCATTGACACTCCTGCAAACGTCGGTTGTCGGCTGGCGATGTGTTGATCATTTCTCTCCATCGGTTCAGGCCAGGCGTAATTGACATCTCTGCTTCGGTAAGGCGCCGCAGTGGTTACAGGTATCCACCACGACGGAGGCAGGTAAGGATAGCCACAGCTCAGGTTAGGATCGAAGCGATCGTAGGTATTCGCAGATGGTGGAAGAGCGAACGGAGTTTGACTGCATCTTGGATACGCAGCAGCCAACGCAGGTTGATTGAATTCCATAGGCCGTTCCGGTTGAGTGCTCATCGCCTTTTGCTGCTTTAACTGTATACCCTGCCTTTGGTCGACGATGCGGTGCGAAGAACGAGGCTCCGACATGGATTGCACCAGGGTGGTGGTTGGTGGCGGAGGTGCCATAGCAAGATTACCCCGATGGTGCCCCTCCCATGGGTCATTAACCCTAGACGGGCCAATTTTATCTTCCCGTCCTTTAAATTCGTACTCCAAGTCGCAATGAGGCTGTAATTTCTCTTGTTTCTTATTTACTTTAGGCCAACGGAATTTTATCTCTTCATCCACTTCTACACTACTATATTCATCCGACGCTATATCCTTTTCATCTCCTATCTTACCTACAGTTTGCTCTAATCCATCTTCAGCCAAGTCAACGACAGTTCTGGCTCTAGCGCCATACATTTCATTTCCGACACTAGGTGTCGCCTCAACCCCGATTCTGGTACCGATTGTGGCGCCTTCGGGTTCGTCAAGTTTCACGTCACTTCTAGGACCAATTGTCGCACGTGCAAACTCCAAAGACGACCCGGCGCATCGCTGTGGAGCCCGAAATGCAGGCCAGTCAGAACTATCCATGTCATTGGCTAGGCTGAGATCAGAGGCGTGTCTTAACTGTGTATTATCATACTTATTTACCAGGCTGATGGTCGAGTGGATAGGCGCGGTTGCCGGATGGGCAACAGCCCCAGCAACATTGCTGGAACCAGGGTTCGCTTGTGACTCCACAGCGAATTTATTATTAGTAGACATTGGCTCGAGGCGCTCTAAGCGTGATACCAGCAATTCAAGAATAGCACTCTGTCTTTCTGAGGCTTGCTCCTGGATCACACTCATTCTTTCTAAGGCTTGCCCTTGAGCAACACCTAAACTCTCCAAGATGGCACTCTGTCTTTCTGAGGCTTGCTCTTGAGCAACACCTAAACTTTCCAAGAGAGCGCTCTGTCTTTCTGAGGCTTGCTCTTGACTTACTCGCAAACTTTCTAACACTACACTTTGTCGGTCTAAGGCCTGTTCTACTATTGAACTAGAGCCCGACTGGCGCGATACAGATCTTTCAATATCTGTAGTTTCCATATTAATTCGTCACAAGTTTTATAAGTTTATTATTTAATCGAAAGTAATAAGTACAATCGTACTGATAACTAAAAAGGTTCAATTGTATTATTTATAATCGTATTTCTAAGTTTAACACATTCAGCAAACTATCTTACTTATAGTCAAAAAAGGTACAAGCTAATCTATGCAAGTTTTAATCCTTATCTTACTTACAACAGTTTTATACAAGCTATCTAGCAATATAATTATTCTAGACAAGTTATAATGGTTATCTTACTTATCAGAAACAAGTTAATATTATAGCCTTCTATTGACTTGGAGTAAAAGGGAATTTATACTAAGAGTTTCCCCTGGCTGAAATAAAGATCACCGGCCAACGAATTACAAGGCCGGAAGAACAATTCAATTTCTCGGCCTACCGTCGATCGACAAGATATTTTATACTCCAAATATTTCCAATATGTGAGAACTTATATCCGTGAATCGATAAGATATTTATACTCCAAATATCTCCAATATGTGAGAACTTATCTCCTTTGCCAATACGTGTAAATCACGTATTTCCACAAATTGCCGAATTATCGAATTTATATCCACAGAGAAGACGAAATATATTCCAGAATTTCCGCTCAGAAATAGATTGAAAACACGATATATCCGACTCCAGAAAAGGCGCACATCAAATTCGCTCAATTTGATACATATATTCTAATTGATATTTCAAACACCAGCCGACCACATCGGCGAAAACTAGCGTGCCATACACGCTTCTCCCAGGCGTACAAACGCCGAATATCAAGAAATTCTGTGTGCCAAACACACACGCAACCTAACGACCTTCTTCCTGGCAGTCGAAATACAAGTGTTTTTGAGAAATTCAGACCGAAATCTTATATAGTAAAGCCGTTGCTAAGGGCCTCAACCCCTCCGCAATTTGGACGGATGTCACCGAGTTATTTTTAGATTCTCAAATTCGACTTGAAAGGACGCCGCTTACAAAATGAACTCACATGAACTGCGCTCGCCTTTCAAGTCAAACCCCCCTCCAATTTCTGTGTGTCTGGGCTCAAATGCGGGAGGTCATAATCCTTTGATCGGCCTCGACCGTCTGCCTGACCTATGTCGATGTGCGGCTGTCCGTGCTAGCCCTCACTAAGGCGGCATGTCGACATTTGCTTTGAACCCTCTTGTATGCGCGTTTAACCCGTCGACTCGGTCTCTCTGTATCGCTAGGTCTGTGCGGCGGCCTCCCTTTGAAGCTACCCTCGGCCGTCGAGCGGTTCACCCCTTAGCAACCTATTATGTGACGTAGGCAAAGCGCGCGAATAACAGACGCGAAGCTAGTTGAAACGGCAATACGACTTAGGCGCTATATAATCAAACTGTATTATCAACGGACACAAGGCAATACAAACTGCCGCTAGATAATTCTAGTAACGAGGGTTAGACCGTCGTTACAATGGTATGTGCCAGCCCTCTCCACAACGGTCAGTTAACATGGTGCAATCACAACTGCACCAAGTGGTTGGCACTCGGCCCGACCGAAGGTCATTTAAGCAATTCATGGTTGTTGTCGGCACGTTCTACCTCTATCCCAAACGGGAACAGATCGGAGGTAATTAAACTAATTCGACACCAAGAGGGTTGGCTATATCAGAGCGTTTGGTTGGCCTACCCCGCCGTTTACCCGCGTAAAATGCAATGCAAATATTAAATGCAACAATATACATTCCCGTAATAATGTTAATTATTTTAACATAGAATTGTGTCTAGCATGAACGCCTGAAACTGTGAAGAATTCTGTTATTTTGTTCATCCTTTTGTGAAATCAGTTGGTATTTTTTTTTATTTGAGACTGCTGCCGCGGAACCTCTGGCCGACGCCCGCGGAACCAGTGGCGTAGCCAGGTTTCAACACTAGGGGGAGCGAGCACATGAAAAAAGGCCCCAACTACCAAAATAAACAATTATCGGCATTCACGTTGCAAAAATGCTTTGAATCTACATGTAATTAACACAACTAAATTTCGAAGCCACATTTGTAAAATGCTCAAATTATCTATTAGTTGTGCTATTTATTCATTCATTCATTCATTCGAGGATTTATGTAGCACCTCCTCAGGGGGGCTACTCAGAGGTGCTCCCGACTCCTGCACGGCCAAACAAGACAGTTTCCAATCGAGTATAGAATGTATAAGAGGGAGTTCTCTGGAACAGGCATAGATCCGGGAAGCCCGTTCCATGCCGTCGGGCCCACCACTGAAAAACACGGTTCTGCATGATGGTGGCTGAGTGGGCAAAAGGCACAATGAGTACCAATTTGCCCGAAGATCGGAGGTGGCGACTACCATGAACTCCCAGCATGGGGCGGAAAAGGACCCGCTGATAAGCTGGAGCGCATCCCAGCAAGTACCTCCAGACCAGGGAAGCAACCCTTATACCTCCAGCATATAACCAGAGACCTGACCAAATTTTGATATTCGACCAATAGCGAAAAAGAGGGTGCCTTCTAACATTTTTGAGTAGGCTAGCCATGGGGAGTATTCTTTCAACCATGCGCTTCGAAATACCCTCCCGTCACAACGTGGAAACACGTACGATTTGGAAGGTGTCCAACACTCGGTGGGCCTAAGTAATTTGTACTTCAAGTCATTGGCCATCGTTATGGCTTGGTCGACATAGCGTCCAATGTGAAGTTCGTGGAGTGTGAGGGTATCCGCAACCGTCATGCTGGGTTAAACCTCAACGGGATTGGTAACTTGGAGAGTTGTTCATTCTAGCTTTGATAATCGACCAATAGCGGAGAGAGGGGCCTTTACGGTGGTAGTGTTACTACTAGTAGTAGTGGTCGCATAATTGAGCTGTTCGGACTCTACGGATGTAGTCACTGTACTGTCAGTTAAATTTTCGTTTCTTTAAGAAATGTCTAATGTCCATCTGTAAATATTAAAAATTGGAGACGTTATATTTTCATGGAATTCAAATTAAACTTTTACTAAGTTCGTCAGGGTTACGGTTATTTGGTATGCATAGCCAACGTAAAAGAAAAAAGTTAATAATTGAATTATCATATTTAGCCTAATTACCACGAAACTGAAAGTGGAAGTTAAACACAAGCACACTATCAATTTGATTATATTACTCATTGAGCTTATTATATATAATATAAAAGAAGCTACTGTCATTATTTTAGAAGATTAGGCTAGGGCCTACTACAACCAGCTTCCGACTTGGAGTAAAGAATTTGCGCAAATATTCCCTTACTCTATTTTCCTCCCTCAAAGTAGGCCTAATACGAGCAAACCTACCTTCCCAGTCGAAGGTCGAATCGGTTTCGTTCAGGGACAAGACAACACACGTGAAACGGCTACGTAGATAGACTTTATTCAGCGCTCACTTTTTCAACCCTCAACGCAGTCGACCCTCACAGTTCCTACGAAATTGCCCTACTCAGAAGTGTTCGTCTTTTTCGTTCGTGCAATACTGCCCGACTGACTCGCACAGCGTAGTAGTAGAAGTTTCAGTTTAACGACCCGTGTGACAACAAAGATCAATAGATTCGCATTCCTCCTTCATCCAGGCTTGGGACTGGTTCCGAAGCTAGAGGGGTAGGCCTATATTTAAAAAGTCTGGCAGAACGTGTGTTAGCTGGCATCTAAGGGAAGAAGCTGATTACTTAGTCAGAGACTGTGGATCCAGCCAGTGTCAATAATATGTGTTTATATATATTTGTGTGTATATATATATGCATACATATATATGCATATATATATATATATACACTTCTGAGTAGGGCAATAACGTCCTGACTACCCGGTTCCCCGGCCAGACCTGTTATCTTGCATCGATCGGCTAAAAACAACACAAGAACCGCTGGTAAAGGGAATACGATACCAATTAGCCGAGAGTCCGACACGTGTGAATGCATTTGACCTTCTCGGGGTTGACAATATGAATCTCCATGTTACCCAGAGAGAATTCTATACGTTAAATTTTCAAAGATATGCCTAAACAAAGACATAGGTCCAACTTGTAGAGCGTATACCGTATTTTAACGGTCGGTACACTACTCACGTTGAAAATCGTGTTGTAATGATCATAATAAAAAAAATTAAATTTAACGATTGGAATAAATAAATTGTGAACGATTGAATAAATAAACTGTGGAAAAGGCCCCACATCTTGGAAAATGGTCTCAGGGGGAGCGGCCGCTCCCCCTGCTCCCCCCCTAGCTACGCCTCTGCGCGGAACCCCTGGGTTCCGTGGAACCCCGGTTGAAAACCACTGATGTAGTGTATTGAAAAGTACTCGTACATTTTAGTTAGAATCCACCAGGCACTACTAGAGTGACTAAACCTTATTATGGATATCGTGGGCTTCAGAGTTTTTCATTTGGCATTCGCTTGGAGGCGATACTGTAACAAGCTATCTGCATTTGTTTCGCCAGAGGCAGCACCATTCTGAAGCGAGGAATTCCGCTGATCATAATGTATCTAAATGAAAAAAGTTAAATAATCTATCGATCTGATTTATATATTGAATTATTTATTGGTCAATATACCGATCTACTATGCTTTATCCAATGCCTGGATTTTACATGTTAGTTTGGATTATATCTTATCTGGGCGCATTGTCACAAGATTTGAATGGATTATTAATTGTGTGATTGTGATAGTGACACAGTAGAAGTCCATCAAATGAGCGCTGTCTCGATTAGATTTAAAATCATTTAATCGGTCTAATTCCAGATGAAGCGTCGTGCCTTTACAGTGGTTCATCGCGTGCAATGACCCTCCTTCATAGCTGCGTGTTTCATTTTAACTGGGAGCTCTGCACACACCTTTTATAGGCTAAATATTTGAAAACTGTTCTTTGTCGCCGGATTCGGGCTGGGAATGTCTCTAGAAAGTAACTTGGATAAGTGCTCTGAATGAATGAATCAATGATTGAGTAAGTGAATGAGTGAGTGAGCAAGCGAGTGAGTGAGTGAGCAAGTGAGCGAGTGAGTGAGTGTGAGTGAGTGAGTGAATTTAAGTCGGTATCGCTCTCTAGGCTGACGTGCTCAAATTACAGTCCTGAAGTCAGGTGCGATTGACAACCACGGAAAAGTTTTCGATTTTAGTATCTCTATGGTGTGCTCTATGGTGTGCTATAGTGTAGTGATTAGTGTGCTGGAGGGGTACAGTCAAGGAGTCGGGGGTTCAAATCCCCGCCAGGGCAGAAATTTGCTTCAAGATTTCTGTACCACCTGCGCCCCTATAGGCAACTCAGCTATAATGAGTACACTGACCTACACTGTCAGTGGGAAGATGAAACGGAGAGGGAGAGGACCGAGGCCAAGAAAATAAAGCCGCCAACACTTCATTCCCATGGCTGCCTCTCAGGCCAGCTCAAAAGACTGCTCTTCTTCTGCGTCCAACTCAACTTCAAACTATGCAGGGTACGAAAATAGTTGTAAACTCCCTTATCACAACCGCCACTCCTCAATTCATTGCGAAGACGACGACTACAGTCCAAGCGCCGCAGCGTACTTCTTCGCCTTCAGACGTAAGTCCGCTATACTAGAGTTCTTCGTGTTCAGAGTCAGTCCAGACGATCCAGGAGTGGCACTGCTTGCGGATGCCGCTGCAGCTGCCGTCGAACCAGCCTGGAGGGCGAGGTTCAGTCGGTAGTGGGGCGTTGGGTAGAAGAGCATCGATGGCGAGGGCAGGTACGGGCCGCCGGAGTGGAACCCCGCAGCCGCCATGGCTGCAGCAGCGGCAGCCACTGTGGGATCGAGGGTCGCAGTCGAGAGGGTCGGGTGGTGAAGCCCTGTGTCGAAGGACAGGCGCATCGAGGGCAGGTTGACGTAGGGGGCGACTCGACAACCATCCACCTGAATGCCCGATGAGCCACCCGTCTGACCAAGTGGATACCCTGCAGCAGAAAAACATTGAAGACAGATAATGATCTTTTCTGATGCTTTTGAAGTGCATTTTGTAAATATATTGTGATGCAGGAAATTTTCAGTGCACAGAGAATACTATGGCAGTAATAATCTTAAGTTTCATTCGCTTACCTTTCTGAAGTTGACTTTCTTGTTTGCGACATTTTGCTCTGCGATTCTGAAACCAAACCTAAGTGAAAGACAATAGCATTGTTACTATGGTCAGGTACGGTGATTTAGGACAAAGTAAATTGGTGCAGAGAAAGTTGAAACAGGGTAAGTCCAACGTGATAAGTCAGCCAGGTAAGATGGCGAATGGTAAGATAATGAGGGGCAAATTGCAACAAGGTAGATAACTTTATGTTGACACAAGGAAAGCTGAATCGAGGTAAAGTAAAAAAATGTATGGTAAAGTTATGTTAGTTTATGCAAGGAAAGTTCATGGAGGTCAAGTTTAAATGATCCGATTAAGCGTTACTTGATGCGTCTTTTGTTTTAAAAACAATCTGGTGTATCCTAGGCTACTTTTATTTTACCTTACATATCCGACTATCAACTGACATTAGAAATAAATGGCTTCCGTTCTGAGCCCAATCTCACAGAAGCTTACAATGATGGAGCTCAAAGTTCAGTGGCAAATACGAACAGAGTGAAAATTCCACGAGATCGCTCACTGAATTTTTCAGAATGAATGCTGCCACGGCGCCTTTATGAACCTCTTGAGAGTGCGCTACCTAACCTCTCCATAAACCGGTGAGTTTCTTTCCTTGAAACCGGTTTTGGTTGCCGACGATTTATGCTTCCTTGAAACCGGTTTCGGATAGTACCGGCAGCTTCAGAGCCCTACACTCCACCTACGCTAGACGTTGGATGGGTGTTGGAGAGCAAACGTGCCATTAGGCACCTAGCCCTCCTCCGCCTCCCGGTTCTCTACCACCACAACCACCACCCATCATCCGTCAACATTAGCGGGTAAGACCGGAAGCCCTCCACCCGGCGGCCATTAGGAACCAATGCCAAATTACGCGTGATCGATACGCGCCAACCAGCGACAAATTGACGGCAATCGGATTACTCCGCCGTGCTGCGGCCGGCCTCTATCTTAACCGAATTACGTCAATTTGGCGCTAACTTGCTCCGCCGGGACCCTCGCACCCGATCTTAATTCTTATTAGATTCGCCGCGGAACTGAATATCAAGACCGGAACCGGAAAGCGGGACGGAATTATGGGATTGCATCGGGGCGAATTATGAGCGTCGCGTTGCTACGCAAGGTTCGCCGTTAATCTGTGTTTGGCGCATTCGCTAATAGCCATCCTTTGGTATTAATCCGCGTGAAGAAGTAGCCACGACGCCTGAATGGAAAGTAGGGTGGGGGATATGGGTGAAGTGGGGTGGGGTGGGATGGGGTGAAGAGGGATGGGGAGGGGCAATTGTAAGGAAGGCGCAAAATTGAATTGACGGAAAAAAGACGATTGCATTTTCAGACAATACAATATAGTAGAGAATAACTTTACCTTTAGCGACCGACATTGAACGACTAATGAAAAGTTAATCTTGTCTAATCTAATCTAATTCAGTCTAATCTAATCTAGTGTAACGTAGATTAGTGTAGCTACTAATCTAGTGTAGTGCAAGGTAAGCTACTAATCTAGTGTACAGTGCAAGGTAAGCTACTAATCTAGTGTGGCTTTTTCTAATCTCTATTAAGTCCCGTCCAGACCATTCTGTGCCTATCCGAGCTAATCCTAGACACTATCCAGTCTGATCTGGATGCATATACAGTCAGATCCAGAAAGATCCAGTCCAGAGCTAATCCCAATCTAAGAGAACCTCATTCTAGACTTTTAGAATTGAAGGTAGTTGCAGTATTCTAGACAAGAGGATAGTTTTACGTGATTAAGCTAATAATAAACTGGCCAAGTCCTGCTACCTCTTTCTGTAAACGTTTTTATACAGCAACCGCATAGCCTCGAACTTTCTCATTTTTCAATGAATTTATCGAGAGAGATCCCTGTTCACCATTACTACCCGTTTGAATGGGTGCCACACCATGTAAGGTCCCCGTTACGGACCCTGCTATGGCCCGAGATTCAAATCTCTGAAGCCACCCGAGATTCGCACAGACAGAGGTTCCTGGGACCAAGGTGCGACCGTACGTACGTACGTTATTTTTTTCTATAACGTACGTACGGTACGCGTACGTTATTATGCCGCACGTTACCGTACGTTCACATAATCTGTTCATGACGAAAATAAAATACATAACACTATGCACAAGAAAAGACAATAAGTGGGTGATTGCCGGTCGTAAACAATTTTAACCATTACATCAGTGTCGCGGTCGACTCCTTCGATCGCAACGACGAACCAACGAAGGAACTATTAAAAGATCTTTAATTAAAAATAAAGTCGATTAAGTGTAAAGTAAGTCAACTCGTCTATCAAATATCACAATCGTAGACAGCACACAGGTTGGCTGGTCTCGATTGAACGTCATACGATCAATGTTTCAACGTTTACAAATCTTCGTCAAAAGGCCCTTAATGTACAGCAGGTCTATCTTATATAGAGTTCTCCCGGATTCCAGAACGTTCTGTGACGTCACTGTACTTTTCCCTGGAAAGTCCTACTGAACACGTATATCCTTGTTGCATGCACCGAATTAATGTTGACAGCTTGCTGCAGAAATTTCCGTGCGTTGTAAACAAGCTTGTTGACGCGTCGGTTTTCTTCCCTTGATGCATGCACCCGCGTAGACCACGACATTCCCTCCGCCCTCAGATGATGACACGTCTTCAGCACCATCCCGAACGGGTCATCACGATCAAGCCGGGCCTCCAGACTCCATCTCGATACAGCATATACAACCAAAACAAAACACATCAGTTAGTCAACTTATCCACACAATTTGCGGGCTCGATCCTTGTGTGTCGGGCCATTTCCCCCCTTCACCATCCGAGTCACAACCGAGAGAGGAAATCAGCCACCGTGTTCTGACGTCCAGGACGATATCGAAAGTCCACGTTAAACTCTTGCAATGCTAACGCCCAACGAGTCAGTTTCGCACTCTTAGGGCTTGCATCTGTGAGATAAGACAAAGGATTATGATCTGAATAAATGATTATCTTTGATAAGAATATCCATGACTTGAATCGTTTAAGTGCCCAAATTACTGCGAAAGCCTCTCTCTCAATTGTAGACCAATGCATCTGTGTATCTGTAAGTTTAAGACTAGCAAAAGCAATTGGTTTTTCTTGACCTTCTTCGGTCCACTGAAACAAGCAACACCCGACCGCGGTGGCACTTGCGTCAACACTTAAACCAAATTCCTTAGTGAAATCAATGGTATGCAACTGTGTAGCTTTACTGAGATCATCCTTTAACTTATCTAGTGCTTCTTGATGCTTTTGCTCCCAAGGCACCTTCGTAGGTATGTTATCTCGTGTCAAATCAGTTATTATCCGTGCTTTTTCAGCTAAAGCAGGTATAAAATTTCGAAAATAACTGAAAAAATCCATAACCTTTCTAACTTCTTTCTTTGTTGTTGGACGATGGATATCATTGATCGTAGCGATCTTACCTGGATCAGGTTCAATACAACCTGACCCTACTATATGGCCAACAAACTTTATTTTGTTTTGTGCAAAATTACATTTTCTTAAATTCAAAGTGAGTCCTGCTTCCTCAATAGTTTGCAAGAATTTCTCTAGATGTTCTAAATGGTCATTCCAATTCATTGAAACCACTGCCATATCATCGACGAATGGTTCGGTAAAACTTCGCACTGGATGTAAAACTTGGGTCATAGCACGAATAAAGGTATTGCTAGCGGACTTGAGTCCAAACGGCATTCTTGTGAACTCAAAAAGTCCTGCATCACATACGAATGCCGTAAGCCATCGATGTTCTTTCCGAACTGGAATTTGCCAATACCCCGATTTCGCGTCGAAAACACTAATAAACTTTGCCCGTCCCACCTTTTGTAAGACGTCAGCAATGTCTGGGGTCGGGTAACAATCACCTAGAGAATATTTGTTAACATGGCGATAATCAATTGCCAATCGAACGCCATTTTGACCTTTGGGTCCCTTTAAAACGCAAACTACCGGACTGGCCATTTCACTTTTCGATGGTCGAATGATGTCTAATGCCAACATTTCTTCTATCTGGCGTTGTACTTCAGGTTTAAGTAGCTCAGGTACTTTATATGCCCTTAAACGCTTAGGAGTGAAATCATGAGTTATCTTAATTTCATGTTCTAATACTGGACAATACCCAGGTTTATCCACAAATACTGCCGTGTGCCGATCCAAAACTTCAAAAAGTTGCTTCTGTTCCTCTTGCGAAAGATGCGCTATAATCAGAGGATCAATTCGCTTACTCGGGCTTATTTGTTCACGTTCTTCCTGATCTACAACCTCTACTATACCAAATTCTTCATCTTGATCAACAATTACTGAACAGCTATTGATCATCGCTTGTTCGAGTCGTTCATAGTATCGCTTGATCTTATTTGCGTGTAAATGTCTTTGTTTTCCCTCTATTTCTACTATATAAGAATATGGGGATTTAACCTTGACTACGGTAGCAGGTCCTTGCCATCGACTATAAAATTTAGAACTACCAAAATCTGGTGCTAATACTGCTACTTTATCTCCAACTTCGTATTTTCTGTCAGTACTACGCAAGTTATAATAATCTGCATACCGCTTGGTTTCTATATCACTATAGTAATCTGCATAAACTTTCGCGAATTCGAGGTTTTCCTTCAGTGATTGGAGATACTCTTCGGGTGATTTACCTAAGTTAAGAGGTACTTTTCGTTCGCCAGCCCACGATTCCTTCAACACACTAAGTGGACCCCGAGGAAGAGTTCCATAAACCATAGTGAATGGCGAAATATGAGTCGTGCCTGAAGGTTTTTCTCTAAGGCTCCACAGAACAAACGGTAACAATTGGTGCCATCCACGAGGATCAGATTGAGCAAGCTTAAAGATCATGGTTTTCAAGCTTTGGTTGCATCTTTCAACCAATCCAGCTGCCTCAGGATGTCCAGGGGTATTAAATCTGGGACTACAACCCATTCGCCGCAAGAATTCTTTCGTCAAACGACTGGTAAAGTTGGTACCACAATCAGAACTGATGATCCTTGGAATAGAAAAAGTTGTAAAAACTTGCAACAGAGCTTCACAAACTCCCTTTGCATTCAGCGATCTAAGAGGATACGCCATCGGCCAACGAGAAAATTTGTCCAGCAGAACCAGAGCATAATTGTACTGGGGTTTCGATTTGTTGGATTCTCCAGTCACTACCATAGGGCCAATACAATCCATATTTAGATGGTTAAAACAGAGTTCATCCGCCCTCGGAATAGGAGTGATCGGGACTCGATCTGCCACTTTAACTGGAGTTCTTAGTTGACAAATTTGACAAGACGCACAATATTCGCGAATCCTCTCATCCATTCTTGGAAACCAAAAGTTTAATTTGATCCTGGCTCTCGTTGCCTTAAAAGCCATGTGCCCAGCACATGGGGCATCGTGTGCTACTCGCAAGACAACCTCGATTCTATCTTCCGGTAAACATAATTGATTAACCTTATGTCCCATAATTTCCCCTTTGTGGTACAGGAGGTTATTATCTATAAAGAAATTATTTTTATTCTGTCTCGCTTGTTGCCAGCAAGATATAAGATTGTGACAATTCTGTTGCTCACGCAATAAAGTATCATTATTCGCTACTCCCTCATCAGACTTGAACTCTGTTGACTCAACATCAAGAAAATTATCTGAATCATCAACTAGTTGCTCCTGAGAATATTCATTCACTTCTGACGGCAAGGATTCGTTGCTGTTACTTTTCTCGATATTAACTTCTAAGTTATCTTCTTCTGCCCCTTTATTTATTTGTACACATCGATCTACGCCAGCTACCATCACTACATATTGCGAACTATCCCTTAATAGGTCCACAACATGGGGTGTCAGAATAACCCGTTCATTTAGTTCAGGGACTGCAGCGAACATGACGCACAAAGATGGCGCAATGTTTGTCGTTCCTTCCATTGAATTAGCTAATTTCATTTGTAGGTATACTACATCTGCCTTACATCCTTCTCCATGAAAACCAATTATATTAATCCGTTTAATCACGGGTAAGTTTAGTGACTCAATTAATTTCTTATCAATACAACAAATTTCTGCTCCTGAATCAGATAATGCTGGCTGAGAAGGGAGATCTTCAATCTGTACATTGATATACGACCTCTCGTGTAATCCATCAATACTATTCTCGTATACCCTTACAGCAGTTTCCAACCCTATTGGTTTAGAATTATCCAATAAATTCCCTTGCTTTACCTGTTCAGGTATCTCATGCAACACGTTGACCTTCTCAACAACTAAGTCGATCACTTCTTCAGTTGGGTTCCCAAATATACAAGTACTCACCTTTTTAGAACTTGGTTTGGTCTGGCACTCCCTTGCCATATGACCCTTCTGATGACATAGGAAACAGAGACCCTTTACCTTGGCCTCCTCCTGAGACACCCTCGCACCTATCTTGGCTTCACCCCTTAATTCCGGTTTGGGAGACTTGGGTTGAGCTGTCTGGTTATTGACTTGAACATGTGGTTGACCTCTCGTCCAATTGTTATACTTCGGTGTCGGATGACTACGGCATACTAAGTCATTCCCACCATCATGCGACGCTACATAAATGTCAGCCGCATTAGCTATGTCTTCACAGCTCAACCACTCCTCTTTTTCTTGGGCCAAGATATAATCTAAACAAGCCTTCGACAAGGACTCCTTAAGCCGATCCGCAACCAATAAACTTACAAGTTTATCAAACTCATCAGTTATCTTTCTACTTTTCAAATAATACATAAGAGCCACACGCAATTTGGATGAATAGATCGTAAATGATTCGTCCGATGCTTTGTGCAACGACCAAAATCGGGCTCTAAGATTTGAAGGGCTTATCTTAAACTCCCTTAGCAAAAACTCCTTCAGGAATTTGTAGTCATGGAGCTGTGCCTCAGTAAGGCGCATGGTTAATGCCTTAGCTCTTTCACTTAAAATGGCTAGTAATAATTTTGCTCTAACATCTTCATCCACCTCATACACATTAAACAAACCATCCAAGTGATCAAAGAAACCTGGAATTTCTATAGGGTCGGAAGGAAATTTCCAAAGAATATTCTTGAGGGCATCACTATAACGCTTAGTACGACTTGCTAAAGAATCTCTAACATTTCGTTCTTCCTGCTTTTCCTTCCTCTCCCTTTCTTCTTTCTCTCTCCGTTCCTCCCTCTCTCTTTCTTCCTTCTCCTTCCGTTCCTCCCTTTCTCTTTCTTCCTTCTCCTTCCGTTCCTCCCTTTCTCTTTCTTCCTTCTCCTTCCGTTCCTCCCTTTCTCTTTCTTCCTTCTCCCTTTGTTCTTTCTTTTGTTCTTCATATTTACGGATTTCGAACTCCAGACGGCGCTTCTGCAGCTCGTAATCCACTCCTGTTGGAGATATTGGACTACCCTTAAATTCCTCTTCCTCTTTTCCAATCTCCATGGCCCATTCTTCCATTAATTGATTTCGATCCCATGACATAACATCATCTTCGTCCCTTCCTGCCTTCATAAGATACACCCTAAGGCGCTCAGACGACATTTTGCGAATATTCGCTTGCATCTCTGTTGTCAACGCTTCCATTTTTACAAACAGTCAGTCAACAACAATCAACAACAAAAAAACAGACACCACGCGGCAAACCCGCCACACAAAAGGAAAATTCCACAACCCAAAGTGCAACTATGCAGTATCCAAAGAAGTACACTCGCCAAGTACGCAAAAACTATACAAGCTCACGCAAGTCTGGCCTCGATCACAACAATGGATCAAATTTCAAAGAAATAATCAGCAGATATTGAAAGAGAAATAATGGCTGCCTCCCACTCGGCTGCAACTCCACTCTCTTTTCTCCTTCTCAGCCACGACAACACCTAGGATCTTACCCGTATGTTGACTGCTGTCTTCTGCTGTCTCAGCCGAACGACGCACTTCGTCCGTCCGACTGTCGTATGCCGATTCACCCGTCTCCCACGGTAGAAAGGCGTCTCGATCCGCTCGCTGTCTGGAACAGACCGTCTCTTGATCCTCCGGGTTGACTCCTTCCTCCGTCGGCTCGCGTCTTCTTCACCGGATCCAACACCGATGATCCCACTTCTGACACCAATAATGTCGCGGTCGACTCCTTCGATCGCAACGACGAACCAACGAAGGAACTATTAAAAGATCTTTAATTAAAAATAAAGTCGATTAAGTGTAAAGTAAGTCAACTCGTCTATCAAATATCACAATCGTAGACAGCACACAGGTTGGCTGGTCTCGATTGAACGTCATACGATCAATGTTTCAACGTTTACAAATCTTCGTCAAAAGGCCCTTAATGTACAGCAGGTCTATCTTATATAGAGTTCTCCCGGATTCCAGAACGTTCTGTGACGTCACTGTACTTTTCCCTGGAAAGTCCTACTGAACACGTATATCCTTGTTGCATGCACCGAATTAATGTTGACAGCTTGCTGCAGAAATTTCCGTGCGTTGTAAACAAGCTTGTTGACGCGTCGGTTTTCTTCCCTTGATGCATGCACCCGCGTAGACCACGACAATCAGTCATCTGTGCTGTTCTGTGATCTCTACTTTCAAAATTTAAATTCCAAATTGCTAATATTCTGTCTGATCATGATGTATAGGTCCCCTATAGTGTGAAGAATATTAAGATTTTACGGCACACTTTATAGGATGGTCAGTGCCAGTGGTCATTATATTGGTAATACTAAATTTCGATACCGTTCGTAAATAACTAGGCCTGCGCACGGGGGGGGGGGGGCGCAATACTGTAGAGCTAAACTGATCATTTTTGACGTACTCGTACGGTACGCGTACCTTATAAGACTATAGTTATATTGAGATTCTTTGTGAATGATCAGATAAATATGTGACATTTTTAACGTACGCGTACGGTACGCGTACGTTATTTTTTTCGATAACGTACGTACTGTACGCGTACGTTATTCCGGGAGGTAACGTACGGTCGCACTATGCCTGGGACGAAAGATTATGTTTACATCCGTCAACTTGTTCTTCTCTCTGTACGCTTCTAATGCAGTCGCTTTGTTCGTCTAAGTTAACTTCCATCCGCCTGTAGTCTGCCTGTAATCGTAAGATCGTAGTCGTAAACTCCAAACTTCTAAAGCGCTACTCTAAAGCCAAGGCCGGGGCACCAGCTTATTCACGAGCGCTGACATCTGAGGTAATAAGTGGTTATCAGAAAATCAAGGAAGAGAGCTGCAAAGGCGGGTTTCGTTTAGGACTAGAAAGATTTGAAGGCGGCGGAGTGGTTGGATTAGGATTAACAATGTCGGTGTCACGTACTTCAGGTCTCTATCGCAATCTACTCCACCCATATGCATCCATGCTCCTAGCCAATGAGTTATAATAGCTTTAGTGGCCGCATATCTTCCCATCTAGGCAACATATCCCAACGACTTCCCCTTGACATCTCTAGACAACCCCTCAGCCTGACGCAGCGCTCGTGGATAAGCTGATGCCCGGCGCTTAGCTTAATAGTAGCGCCACAGAAATTTGGAGTTTTCTATCACGATCATTTTATGCGTCGTAGTATCCGCCTGCATTAGACATTACCGCATAGGAACTCCGTCAGTGTTGGCTGGACACCGAATAACATAGATATTTCATACAGTTCGAGCCAAATGTCACATTCGAAATCTCTTGGGACTTCGTGTCATCTCGCCAATTGTCCCATAATTCTTCGTCCGCGACGCGCGATCCGCGAGCTGTGAACCCTTGACCCCGGAAGAATACACACGCCGCCCCGTTGCCGAGACGGCCAATTAGGGTCATGTGATCGATGGAACATTACGGGTAGAATGTCCCTCCGAACTGAAAACAAAGTGGCGCACTTGGGCGCTAACGGATTTACAGCTAAGCTTGTCTGACATGCGCATTAGACGGACGAGCTTCTTGAAATATTGAGCGCTGTGACTTGCTTCGACAGAAATTTCGTAATGTAAAAGTGTTCATTTTTCATATTTTGGCCACTTTGAAGTTTGTGCGGAATCGCGATTAGCATTTGTCTCAATGAGAGGATGACTGAGCGATTGATTGATCGGGTGAATGTGGCAGAGGACGAATGAATGCACTTACGAGTAAATGGAGCCGTGGACGATTGGATTAAAATATGATGGAATGAAAGAGTGGACGAACTAAAGGATGAATAATTCAAAGCGCATGAGTAAACACTGAGTGCGTGAGTTTGTACATGAGTGTGTGAGCGAGCGAGCTAGTAAGTGCGTGAGTGCGTGCGTGAATGAGTGAGTGTGTGAGCT
This sequence comes from Allolobophora icterica, assembly GCA_963556255.1. Classification (NCBI taxonomy): domain Eukaryota; kingdom Metazoa; phylum Annelida; class Clitellata; order Crassiclitellata; family Lumbricidae; genus Allolobophora; species Allolobophora icterica. The sequence continues at coordinate 14,925,607 of OY744612.1, forward strand.
AGTGAGCTTGAGAGCGAGCGAGCGAGTGAGCATTGAGTGAATGAGTGTGAGAGCGAGCGAGCGAGTGAATGAGTGAGTGAATGAGTGAGCGAGTGAATGAGTGTGAGAGCGAGCGAGCGAGTTAATGAGCGAGTGAGTGAGTGAATGATTGAGCGAGTGAGTGAATGAATGAGTGAGCGAGTGAGTAAGCGAGTGAGTGAATGAGCAAGTGAATGAGTGAGTGAGACAACGAGTGATTTGAATGAAGGAAAGATTGAGTGCGTGAATGAATGGGTGAATGCATGAAAAGGTTAATTTACTAACAGAAACTATCAGGCGAGTGTGTCGATTAATAGATATATAAATTTTATATACTGGCCTATAATCCCTATATACATGGATGCACTCATACATGCATGCAATGCCATGCATGCATAATATGTAGGCTAATGTATGTATGTATGCAGAGCGATTGTATGGATTAAAGACAACTGAACCATTTAATCTGTTGAACTATAGGGGAAAACGAAAAGCAAGAACAATTGAGCAAATCATAGGATTGCTAAACGTTTCCCTGAATGACATACTCACTCACTCATGCAATCACCATCTTCCTCGTCTCTAACAACCACTACACCATGTAATTCTACGTCACACGCTCCAAATGCACGACACACGAACTTCTGAATTACATTAGATGGACGCGAACCACAGTTGTATCACAATAGCGTTCAGTCAGCTGGGAGTCTAGTGGTTGGCGTGAGGGAATGCCAAGCGAGGGCTCAAAATTCTAGATTAGATTCCTACTCTATATTAAAATTGAGGTTTTATTTTTTTATCATAATGTAATAGTAGTGTTTTTATCGTTATAATCGTTATCATTATCATTATCGTCATCATTATCGTAATCGTTATCATTATCGTTATCGTTATCATTATCGTCATCATTATCGTTATCGTTATTATTATCATTATTAACATTATTATTATTTTATATTGTTATTATTATTATTATTATTATTATTATTATTATTATTATTATTATTATTATTATTATTATTATTATTATTATTATTATTATTATTATTATTATTATTATTATTATTATTATTATTATTATTATTATTATTGTTACTGTCATTATTAACATGTTCTGTAACATTTTGCTCTGATATAATGTAAACACGATTTACAAAGGTTATTTATGTGCAAATGCAATAAAACTGTGAGAGTATATTGTCCAGAGTTACCCCAAGTGTTTTGACAGTGTTTGATGATGGAGCAGCAGTTCAAACAAGGTCAATGCTGGAATGAGAAGTGAGAGCCCGGGGACGTTGGTTTGAGCCGAACACGATTGCCTCAGATTTACCTAAGTTTATGGCCATACCATTGAAAAACAGAACAATGAATGCACAGAAGAGAGATGCACTTTTGAAAGTTTGACCTTGACGTACTGATCCGTGGGTGACAGAGCATTGTAAAGCTGCGTATATCGTGAGCGTTATGCTGCAACTGCATGCACTTCAAAATGATTGGCTATGCGGCTGATTGGTAACATACAGATGTATGCAATGGTTTATATAGTTAATAATAATATTTAAACTATTAACTATAGGCCTACACATTAGTTTCCTGCACAGCATAGATTCTGGAACAGTAGGACAGTCGATTGGAAGAAAATCATGCCTGTAATACTAAGAGCAGTAAAAAAAATAAGGTTAGGACATCGTTAAGAAAAGAATATGGTCTCACACCTCAATGTGCAAAACCAGATAATTTGAAACTCTAACGTCGTGTGACCACTCTTCAACGACGCCAGAGCATACGTGACAGTCCGCTGATTAGCGTGCTGGACTGTCAGCCAAAGGGTCTGGGTTCAAACCTCGATGGGGCAGAAGTTACTTTCGAGATTTCTGTTCCAGCAACGCCCCTGGCGAACTCAGCTATAATGAGTACAACGACCGGGCACAATTGAAGGAACAAACGGCAATGGAGAGGGCTAGCCACCCTCCGTCATATGTCGACGCTAAGAAAATGAAGCCGCTAACACTTCATGCCAATGGCTGCCTCTCAGAATAAGTTAAGGGGTTGCTTTTATTCTCGTTCTTGTTCTTTCGCTTCACTTCCTCTATTTCTTCTTCTTCTTCTTTATCTCCTCCTCCTTCCTGTTCTCTATCTCCTCATCCTTTTCCTCTTTCTCCTGCTTCTTCATCCTCTTGCGCGTCTTGTTCTTGTTCTTCGTCTATAACAACGACAAGTTTTCCAAACATTGGCTCAATTAACTAATATTCCTTTACAACATCTAGCATCTTTGGCAATTTTTCTAAATTTGATAAACCCAGAGTTTCTCAGTTTTCTCGGAATATCTTAAATCTGATTTCGCTGGTTAAGGATTTTAACTTCTCAACTGGCTTCATAGACTCGTTGACCCTCGCAATACTGATCTGTGAAGTTGTATTTCGTGCTCAATTACCATTTCCCAGCCGTCCGCGGCCATTCTCCCTCCTGGCCCGCCCGTACGACGGCCAGTGACGAGCCATCCCTTTCATCGCCGGGGAGGGACGAGGCAGGAGAGGGCTGAGGTCCGGGAGTCCTGGCTGACAGTGAGTGACCGGTCGCCAATGAGGCCAGTGACACGGTCGGGCCCCGTCAGACTCTGGTCCTCGCCGACGACTGTTGACTTTGCTCGCCGATCGCTTCCCTCAGGCGCCGCTGATTTAATTAGCCGAAGCAATACCCAATTTGTCGCCCGCGGCACCGTCAAAATAACGAGTTCCCCATGATATTCTAACCCTCGATTGTCGTAAAGTGTTTCCCCACAATAGCCAAGTAGTGGTATATACAGCGATACGCGTTCATTTTCTTTGTCTTAGGCCTTTGAGACAGCATTAGTCTCCTATATACCATTGCGGTATGCACAGAAGGTGCCTACTTTCTTTTCTTAGGCCTTTTAGGCAACATTATTCTACTGTATTTCGTTCTGGGACTTGAAGAAGAGCTGAGTTTCTTCGCCTTTTTGTCTGATGATAGTGGGCCACTTCTCCACTATTGTGTGCAACATTGTTAAACGTATTGGCACTTGTCACGCGCTATTAAAGAATACTTTCTTTCTTACTTACCAACTCACTCACTAACTCACAGCGCCACTTAGCCTATATCCCATCGCACACAGTGGGGTTAAATTTTCATGGGACCGAGGCCGTCGGACATGCAGGCGGCGGGAGCCGATCGAGGCAAAGGCGGATGGTGTGGGAGTCTTGTAGTTGGGCTGAGCAATGGCTGAGAACGGGCGATGGGTTAATTCAATTTGATTCTTGGACGACAACGACTCACGACGAAGAGGAGGAGGAGGAGGAGGAGATGCGAAGGAGGCGACTGTAGCAGCAGCATCTCTATCTCCCTCTCTGTCTTTTTGTCTCTCTCTGTGTCTGTCTGTCTCTGTCTGTCTCTGCCTCTCCGCGTCTCTTGCTCAACGTCGTACGGCGAACGAAATGAATGCGGGTAATCAGTAAGTCAACGACCAAACCATTGATATACATATATAGCAGTTATGACACGTCCATGATACTCCATCATCTGTATATATATATATATATACACACATATATATGAGTGTGTATATATATATATATGTATATATATATATATGCATTCATTCACACAGGAACGGAAACGATACTTATACATATATTACGTAAGTGATGCTTGTATATATAAATATATATATATGCCCATAGCAATTCATACATACATGCATTCTATAGATACATACATATGCATACTTATGATATGCATTTGACGGCTTGACGCTAATATATTTCTACTCTATGTGAGTTTTTATGGTAGATATATATGCAATAATATACAATACATACCTTAATACATAGGCCTACATATGCATAAATTATGTATAATATGCAAATGTGTATGTATTGTATATATGTAAATGTTTTAATATTTCATGCAGGATGCGAATATATGTAATTGTGTATCTAAGCTAAATATTAAGAATATAAAATTCTGTATATAGTGTGATTTCCCCAAAAACACTAATAAATATGTAAATAAATAAATAAATAATAATAAAAATAATAAAATAATAATACCAAAGAAGCATCGCTGTCATTGGTTAAGCTTCCTAGCATAATTTGCATTAAGAGCCTATACACTGCACAAACTTCTTGCTCTTATTCATCTCTGCTAAACGATGTTGATCAAACTGTGCTTTGTATTGCTGTTGGGAACGTCTTTGTTGAGTCTCTTTGATGAAGTGGAGTTAATCTTATGAAACTATTACAATTTTATTACATTCATCACATTTTATGTATATATCGTATATATAGCCTATGCAAGAGTTTAGTTAAACATGCAGAGACGGATGGTGTACCTGAATCCTGGCCTCAGACAGTGCCAGTCTCTGGCTGAGCTCTTCACGCATGAACGCGTCCGGGTAGTGAGTTTCGTCGAAGAGCCGTTCCAGTTCATTGAGCTGCTCCATCGTGAAGTTCGTTCGGCTACGCCTCTGCTTTATCTTCGGCTGGATGTCCTCTGCAGCCGGATTTACCCCTCGGAGTCCATCCTTCGGAGGAGGCGAATGGCAGGGACGCTGGTGCTGAGGCTGGATGACGACGGGTCTTGTGGCTGCTGTGACTGCTGGGCCATCCTCGTTCCGCATCACTTGGTGATGTCTCGCTTGAGTGGTTCCGGGTTCGTCCGAACTCAGTGATCGGTTGATGCGGGTTCTGGAAGGATCCGTTCCACCTGAAGCAGATATTACCATTTCTGACTGATTGACTGACTGACTAACTGACTTACTTACTGACTGACAGACCACCTTGTGTGCACCGAGCCTTGATTTCCCACCGTCCGCTATTCACAAGGATATGAACGACCAAGGCACGCGTGGAATCAGACGGATCAAGTGAATCTTCATCCACTGAACTACACACAACATGGAGACGAGCCCAAGAAGACGCTTGGCCACGAGTCCTGGAAACGACAACGCCTCAGATACAGGCCATCGATGATGATGATGAAGGAGATGATGATGATGATGATGATGATGACGATGATGATGATGATGATGATGATATTGATGATTATGATGTTGATAATTTTAATAATGATGATGATAATGATGATGATGATGATGATGATGATGATGATGATGATGATGATGATGATGATGATGATGATGATGATGATGATGATGATGATGATGATGATGATGATGATGATGATGATGATGATGATGATGATGATGATGATGATGATGATGTTGCTGATGATGTTGCTGATGATGAATATGATAATGATGATGATCTTCAAATTTTCTATTATTATACCATCCTCTACTGTATAATCTATACTATCAACTCAATGTTTCACTTAAAATTTTCATTGTGTCAAAAACAAAAATGCACTGACTTCATGTATTGACTTTTTAAATGAGCCAAACGAGTCTTTAGCGGGTCTGTTTGACTCTTTTCGGCTGACTCTGACCTGCATCAATAGTGGTGCTTATAAGACTAGTAACAATTTTGTTTATGTCATACTTCCAATGTGTTGGTGCTGATATCATATGAGTGTGTCAATAAACGAATCAATAAATCAATCTTTGTACGCAAATACTTGTACTTGGATGCTCCCAAATAACGTACTTGTGTTTGTTACTAAATACTTGTGCGCGTGTTCTCGGTGTGCGAATACTTGTACTATTTTGACGCCCAAGTACTTGTACTTGCACGCTAAATACCCGAAGAATGCCTGAATGCTTGTACTATGTGCTGCTCAAGTACTTGTACTTGCACGCTTAATATTTGAAGAATGCCTGAATACTTGTACTATGTGATGCCCAAGTACTCATACTTGCACGTTAAAAATTACTTGAAAAATGACTGTATACTTGTAATATGTGATGCCCAAGTACCTGTACTTGCACGCTAAATACTTGAAGAATGCATTAAAGTTCCTTAGGTAACTTCTACCAAATTTCTTGGGGTTTGCATGGATCAGCATCTAAATTGGTCCGAGCATATCAAAGTTGTATCTACAAAAATTGCAAAAAATATCGGGATACTAAATCGCCTAGCATCGTATGTACCACAAAAAACCCTAATAAACCTTTATTATTCTCTAGTATATCCTTATCTAGCATATTGTAGTATTGTCTGGGCTTCTAATTATGCACACAGACTGTACAAATTGACCTTTCTACAAAAAAGAGCAATACGAGTGATAGCAAGGATAGCCCCTAAATCCCATACTAAACAACACTTCATCAAATTTGGTATACTTGGAGTTGATCAGATTAATATTCTACAATTATGTGAATTTATGTATAAATATACACACAACTCATTACCTAGTATCTTTAAGGGTTATTTCCAGGGTGAGAATTGTCAGGGGGGTTGGGGGGGTTCAACCCCCCTAGTCTTTCGTAGGACCCCATAGTAAAGTCTTCATTTCACACCCAAACTCCACATGAATCAAGGTTCAACCCCACAATTCTCATACTGGTTATTTCAACTTATCTTCCGACACTCATGGATATCCTACCAGACAAAGTGAATTCTACCGAGAGGTTTCTGCTCGCACCAATACCAGGAAGTTTGCCATAAGAGCCTCTGCCTGGAACAATATCCCCTCAGAGATTCGACACTTGACGAATCTGTCTTCGTTTAAGAAAACTTTGAAAGCACATATACTGAATACTTAGTTAAATATGTCATGCTGCCCGAGTTACTGTCTTGTCAAATTTAGTTAAGCTTGCATCTAGTTAAGGTTTTTTGGATTTCACCAGCTGTGCATGTCTTATTTTTTTTCTCTATAGACAGTGAAAAGAGGCTATAATTTAATGTTTATATTATGAGAAAGCCATTTCGCTATTTGTTGCTAATTCATTTATGTTACACGGGTAACCCTACTTAGTGGGCATATAGCCCTTTTGGGTTACCATTTGTCGCCAAAACTTCCCTGACTTTTTTTGTACACTGATTTTTTGTTGTTTTTTTGGTTACAATAAATCCTTGATTGATTGATTGATTGATATGGTCATATGCGTTCGTCTTACGAATTTACACTTAATTTAATGTAATGAAATATAGTTGAAATCACTTACATTGCATTACGGTAAATGTAAATGCATGTATGTTTGTTACATCGTGCAAATGTAAGCACATGTAAGAATAATGTAAAAACAATGTAAATCTAAATGTAAGTGTAATTTATATTTGCTACATCGTTTGTCATCCGTGCATGAAGTTGGTTTCGCTTCCATCTGCCCAGTTGTAAGGAGATCCTAGAATTATATCCGCGATGGTCTTGTATAGATTTTAAATAATCTTCCCCGTCACGAAAGTCCCTCTTTAATGTCACCCTGGGGGGTGAGACAAACACAGACATCTACGGAAAAGGATACCCATGAACATGTTAGGGTCGTTCAGGTCAAAGGCGCGTACCTTGCTCGCTAGTCGGTCATCAGATTGCTGGGTGGGGTGATAATTAGTCGCGTATTGAACGCTAATGGATGGGAATCAGGTGAGAGGGTGTTTTAAGCGGATGCGCCAGATGTTGGCATCGAACATTAGGAAGGTTCGAAGCGTTGATTGTAAGCTATCGTTTGACCTTAGTTGTATTGCGGTAGGTTTCGGCGTCAGGTCTGTCGGGGTTGTTGTCTGAAAACAATCGCCTTGTAACGGATGAGAAGATACAGACTCAACTGTGGTCGGTGTTGTAATTGTTTGGCAACGCAAGCCCATTAATCGGAAACTCGCTGCTGTGTCCCCGACAGAGAACTCGCATTTTTTCGAACCATCGTTCAACCCATTCAACTCCCACTCAGCCATCCATCTATCCATTCATTCATCCCTCCATCCGTACGTCCATTTTTCCAATCCATTCATCCCTATATCAGTTCGATTATCGATCCCCATCCATCCATCCATCCATCCATCCATCATTTGATCCACCCAACTATGTTGTTTTAAACCAATTTTTATTGGCAACAGCTGTTCAGTATTTTTCAGTGATAGCACAATTTGATGATTAGTTATACTTAATATATAATTGAGTAGTAGTAGTAGTAGTAGTAGTAGTAGTAGTAGTAGTAGTAGTAGTAGTAGTAGTAGTATAGTAGTAGTAGTAGTAGTAGTAGTAGTAGTAGTAGTAGTAGTAGTAGTAGTAGTAGTAGTAGTAGTAGTAGTAGTAGTAGTAATAATAATAATAATAATAATACTAATAATAATAATAATAATAATAATAATAATAATAATAATAATAATAATAATAATTAAATAATAATAAAAACAATAGTAAAGATGCATGTAATAACAACAACAAAAATAAACTTTGCGATTAGAAATATTATTGTATTTCCATGTACAAACGCAGATGGCTATGATGATGGTCACGAATGACGACGACGACGACGATGATGACGACGACTTTTGCAACAACGACTACGAGAAATGAAGTTATAAATCTGACGACAACAATAAGACCGTCACTTCCGGTCTATTCATCAAATTCTTTTGTTGGTAATTAATTAGACTATTAATTATGTTATCATTCATTCCTACACTGACGTATGCGGTCAATTACTGACCAAGGTCCGAACGAGACACAGCCGCCATCTGTCGTCCAGGAAAGACAGACACTGACAGTCAGACAGACAACGCGACAGACAGACAGACAGACAGACATATGGCAGGAGAGATGAACACAAGTACAACGGGCAATTAATTTCTTTTATTTTCTTTCACTAATTGACACTGTCTTCCTCTTTTGATTGGTCCGATTAAGAACATCTCACTGAAAGGAATGCACTGTCCTAATTGCTCATCCGGGTAACTCGGCCGCAGTAAAATGGCGGCCTTCCGGTTTTGACTACCACGGAATTTTTGACAGAAGATGTCTCCGTCTTGCTGACTGTTTGTCTGTTTGGCTAAATTGAGAGACAGACAAGCAATGCAGACACACACACACACACACACACACACACACACACACACACACACACACACACACACACACACACACACACACACACACACACACACACACACACACACACACACACACACACACACACACACACACACACACACACACACACACACACACACACACACACACACACACACACACACACACACACACACACACACACACACACACACACACACACACACACACACACACACACACACACACAATGACAAAGACTCACTTGATCCAAAAACCACGTTTTACGATTAGTATAAAATGTTGAGTAGAAATAATAATAAAAATAATAATAATAACCGTTTCAGAAAGATAGCACTTAATCTCTAAGTCCCTGAGGGAATGAAGTACTTCAGGGCAAATATAATAAAAATAATAATATAATGATCATAAATAATAAACAATTAAAAATATAATAGCCTAATATGATCATCATGATCATCATCACTATCATCATTTTTATTTATTTATTTATTTATTATTATTATTATTTATTATTATTATTATTTTTAATATTATTATTATTATTACTTCTATTATTATGCAGTATTTCCGAGCACTGTATCTTACTTAACCCTACCTTTTATAACCTCATCGTTTCTTCTTAGGTAAATAGAAAGCGGTGACGTTGCGAGATGACCGTGTTTTGCGGGAGTGCGCGGGAGCGCGTCTCTGTCCGGGACATATCTCCCATCGAGCGTAATGCGATTACGGGCGATGAACCTATCCACCATGCAAATTCGAAACATGCGGATCAGTTCGGAGCGAAATTGTTCCCGGCTAATTGATTTAGTTGGCGCGAAATTTGGCGAATTAGGAACGACGACATGGCAGAGGTCAGGGTTCCGGAGGAGAAAGGGAGGGATAGGGAATGGCAGGGAGCGACTGAGGGATAGGGAACGACAGGGTGGAACGCTGGAGGGAGGAGCGTTATTAGATAAGTGGTGTAAAGACACCAATCCTTCTAGACCATTCGTAATTGGAATTAGCGAATTGAAAGCGATTGTACCAGAGGCAGAGAGAAGGAGGAGAAGGAGGAGGAGGAAGAGGAGGAGTAGGAGGAGACGGAGTGGGAGGAGGATGGTGGGAGCATGGACGGACTGAAGCGTCGTATACTCCAACTTATTTGTTTAGGAAAAGGCTGATAGATTTGTTAGATTGCAATGTTAAACGCCTTTGTGACAATCTTGAAAGTCGCCTTACAAGTATAGCCAGAAATCTAAATACATGCATAAGTACATACACGCATAAATACAGATGTACATACATACATGCATACATACATAAATACATGCATAAGTACATACACACATACAGACATACGTGCATGCATACAAAGGGTTAGTTGAATGTGAGGCCCAACTAAGTGTCTAAAATTGTTTGTCTGAAGCAATTGCGAGTGCTCTACTAAGAATACAGCAACGAGTGTCCGATTATGGACTTGCATTGCCAAACAATTACAACACCGACCACAGTTGAGTCTGTATCTACTCATCCGCTACAAGGCGATTGTTTTCAGACAACAACCCCGACAGACCTGACGCCGAAACCTACCTCAATACAACTAAGTTCAGACGATAGTTTACAATCAGCGTTTCGAACCTTTCTAATGTTTGATGCAAAAATCTGACGCCTCATCAAAAAACATGAGGCGTCAAAGTGTTTGCCTGCGGAAAAACGGTCATGCTAACTAAAATTCGGTTTTCGTCAACGCGTAACTGTGTCGCGTAAAAGTTGTTTTTTCGGTGCCACGTAATAATTAATTTTTATCTTAACGTTATTTTTGATCTTCGCTTTGGTCTTCGTTTTGGTCTTCGTTTTGGTCTTTGTTTGCATTTATAAATCGATGTTTTTTTCGACAAAACAACGCTGTTATAAGTCTGTCATTTATTATACAATGCAGACCTGAGGCAGCCATGGGTATGAAGTGTTAGCGACTTCATTTTCTTAGCCTCGGCATATGCTGGCGGGTGGCCAGTCCTCTCCCTCGCCGTCTCATCTTCCCACCGACAGTGTGCGGTCAGTACACTCATTATAGCTGAGTTGGCTATGAGGTGCAGATGGAGCAGAAATCTCGAACCAAATGTCTGCCCTGGCGGGGATGATCTAAAGCGGCGTTGAAAATGCGACAATTTTGCACTGAATTTTGTGCCTGGTTTTTGTCAAATATTGCAGATACGACACGCTGCATTGCAGGGACGTCATTTGGGGGAGAGGGCATCCCTTGATTTTTTAAATAAAAAAAATAAAAAAGGGATTTTAAAAAAGAAAAGAAAAAAGAAGGAAGAAGAAAGGGGTAAAAAAAGGGGGGAAAGAGACTCATTTGCAGCATTGGCTTACAGTTTTGAACAAGTGGACTAAATACAAACATGGGCGGCGATCCCGGGGGGTCGAGGGGGACAAGACCTCACCGTTAACAGTGGGGGACACAGTATGCAGTCATTCCCCACATTTTGAAGAAACACCAAAAGGGTGAAAACATGTTTTCACATCTTTTTTGCCTCCCCCGGAAAAAGTTGAAATGACGTCCCTCCTGCATTGCCTTCACCCGTCGATCGAGCGAGACATAATTATGTTACTTGGATCCTTCTGAGTTCTCCCTTTGACATCTATATATGCTGATATAGATTGCATATATTTCTAACTGTTGGTGATCAATACAGTGATTTCAATTCAATTAAGTTCGATACTTGCTTGCACTTATCTTATTTAACCTTACCTTATCTTATCTGATCTTATCTGATCTTATCTGATCTTATCTGATCTGATCTTATCTCGATACTTATCTTATCTGCACTTTGCACCTTATCTGCACTCTGCACTCTGCACCTTACCTAATCTCGCCAAACCGTATACCACATCCTTTCAACCAGATCTCATTTTACCCTAGTGTAAAGACTTTAAGCTATCCCCTCTTACCCCTCCCGGTAATCTGAAATCGATTTCATATTACCTCCAGGATATACCCTGAAACTGGTTTCATATTACCTCTGCACTCGTCACATTACCCCTTGTCTGATTTAGCTAAAATGATAAATTCTTATGCTTACAATTTAACTCATAATACGCTTATTGAATTAAACACATGCAACATAATTATAAGATTGAAAGCTATATTATGGGTATCTAAAAAATAATGCAGGCAGTTACCATAACAGGGGTATTGGGGTAACATGAAATCGATTTCATCCTACCTCCCGGTAGCGTGAACGGCATTTCCAGTTACCGTGGGGTAAGGTGAAGTAGGGCTAATCTGAAATTGCAACATCGGCATATATACCCTAATACCCTTTCATAAAGACGAATCCAGGGAGTTTGAATGTACGTCGGGATTCCTTGCAAGTTGTAACCCGCAACAGCGGAGCTGTGTGTTGAGAAGCATAGCTGCTGACATCTCACCCGATGAAACAAAAGCATTTTGATTGATGTTACAATTTTTTTAGCTATCTCAGTTTAAAGCAACGCATGCACTTAACCACAACTGGTAAGAGATTCTCCTAATTAATTCCAATATCACTTGCCTAGTCATGCACTTGGATTATATTCTCTTTTGGCTACTTAAATATGCATATTTCATTATTTGAATTTCCGTAAACGTTTCTTAATGCTAAGACTTTTCCTAAGGTGCTAACAGATCTATACTAAAATTGGAGGTGATGTGTATTATGATGACTACGACGCCATGGCAGTGTATTTAGTATTGGCCCTTCATTGTAGAATCAGCTTCCTCCTTCGGTCCGGGCTGTAGTAATATCTGTTGGTCCTGCCACAGCTTTTCGTTGTCTTAAACTTGCCTTTATTCCCGAGGACTCTCGCACTAGGAACGCCTCTGATTGGTGGGCACTGGGTATATAGAGGCGCTTTATAAGTTTTGAAATACAATACAATACAATACAATGCAATGGCTATAATGATAACATTTATGATTAACATGATGAAGTTGTCAGTGCGATGACGATGTCGATGATTAAGACGACTCAAGTTTATTAAACTGGAGATCATAGCGACGACGACGACGACGACGATAATGATGATGATGATACTGATAATAATGATGACGGGGATGATGATGATTATTATGTTGGTAATGATGATGTGATGGTGATTATGATGAATGATGGTGATAATGATGATGATGATGATAAATTTGGTGATGATGTTGATGATAATGATGATGATGATGATGACGACGATGAAGAGGAAGAGGAGGAGAGGAGGAAGAGAAGGAGAAGGAGGATGATGATGATACCAATCATGACTTGAATTGTTATTTTGAAGGCATGAATAAGATTACGGTAACGAGGATAATGATTACATTTACAATATACAGACCATGATGCGCTTCTGGGAAATGACTGAATTCGTCTTGAGCGGACCTCGATGTCGTTCCAGCTTCCGGTTCGGTTTCTTCGTTCTTGTTCCCAATTCTTTCCAGTGTCAGAGGCGGCGACGAAGAGCCATTCAACGTCGTCTCTGATTCGCCAGGGGGTGTTGCAGCAGGCTCGATCTTTGGCCCAACCATTTCCGGTTGTGACCGATAGCCGAGAAACATCTTCCGGCCTGTGTCGTGTGTCCCGGAAATGGAGCGGGGCGAGACCGGAAGTAGCACGTCGTTGTCCGAGTCACTGTCCACGTGACTCTCGACGTCGACGGTCGGACTTCGAGTGAACTTCCGGTGGAAGTCGGAGACCCCACGAGGAGGAGGAGGAGTGGGGGTCTGGGTTGAATGATGATAGAGCGCCATGCGTGAATGAGTGTCTGAGTCGAATGATTGAGAGACGAATTGTGCCAAGCGCTCCATTGCAGACGCCGTTAGTGAGTAAGTACGTCGCGCGACTTATATAGCGCTGTCGTAAAGATTTCTATTGCCCCTGATTTTTAAGAGACGATGAGAAACTAGTTGATGTCAGTAGGAATAAGACTGTAACTGGAATTCTTTAGCGCAAGTTTCAGCCAGCTATCGTTCAATGATGCTCCAGTTAAAAGATCGACGAGGCTGTAGTCTAGATCAGACGGTTAGGTAGTCTTCATCGCTCTCTTGGTCATTGTAATGTAATGCTGCTGCACGCTTTATGTAGCTCCATCATATTTATTCCTGCACTCGAGTCTTCTCCGTGCACTCATTTCGTTGGTGTTGGTGCACAGTGAAGTCTACAGTTTTTATGAACCGGTGTGTAATCGGTCGACTGTAAAACTGGTTTACAGGTTTCTACGAGAGAAATTTCAAAGTAAATTCCAACAAATTTACTCTTTACTCTAACCGGTTTCAGAACGAGCAGATACAATCCATTTACTTCAATTGCACTACTTTAGTTGTGTGCTTCGGCAGTCGATGTAAGTGGAATGACTTTTAGTTAATTCACTTCGGATCAGCGAGGTCACTTCCCAAATACGTTAAATTCCCTAGAATCGCTGAGGTCAATCACAGCTCCTACGCTCCAGTCAAACGTCACCCCTTATAATACACCCTAGTAGGGTTCAACCCTACTTGATGTCAGTCCTATTGATACGTTGAGGTCAATGCTCAATCCTTCTCGATGGTCAGTCCAAATGGAGTGTAATACTAGCTCATCGGCGTCGTAGATTCTCATATAAAGACGAATCCTAATACTGGCACGGCTGAGTTCAAAGACTGCCGCTCCGCTTAGCCGCCAAAGCAAAGCGACGCGCTCGCCCGGTCGGCCTTTAATCTAAGCCGACTCGCGCCGGGTCGACCAATGGCGACTCGTCTACTGCAGAGGGCACCACCCACTCGGGGCGAGGCGAAGCTGCTGTGGCTGACTTCAATCACGTCTTGTAAGTGGTGGCCACCGACATCAAAGCTAAATAGCCGAAAAGGTTGTATGTGCAATTGAGGTAGAGCGCATATGGTTTCTTCTGCACGGTTGGGATAACTGTGCGTAGTGAATGAAGAAGTGATGGTAGGTCCATCGTGGAAATGTTGAGGTCTTAATCTCTACGTTACGGGTTCGAATCTTGTCAAAAACAGAGGTTTGTTACGACCAATAAGGAGCGTTATCTGGTTCCTTAATTATTGATCGTTAATATGATGAGGATGACGACGACAACGACGACGATAATGATGATAACGATGATGATGATGATTGTGATGATGATGATGATTGTGATGATGATGACGATAGTGATGATGGTGATATTGACGACGACGACAATGATGATAATGGTAATTATAATGATGGTGTGAAGATGTGGTGATGATGGCGATGATGATGAAGATGCTGATGATGACGACGACATTGATGGTGATGACATTCACGGCGATATTAATGACGGTAATGTTGTGATTATGATTATAACGGTAATGCTAATGATTATGATCACGATGAAATTGATGGATGTGATAACGATATTCGTGATAATGAATATTATTAGTATTATTTCCACTGTTAAGATTATGATGATGATGACAATTAATTGATTGACTGGTCTACCTACCCACACATATACGTCATAGGCCTACATACATATATGACACAAGAATAGGATTGCATACACATACACAAATAGAAACAATCATACGCATACTTAGGTATACATGTATACGTAAACAGCAGTCATCCATACATCCATACGCACATATACGTATACATAGGCCTAAGGAAGATGGTTTGGTTTGAAAAGAAGGCAATGGGGAAGAAGGAGGATAATTGGCAGGAGTACCTGGAGAAGAAGGAGGAGGAGAATAAAAGTACGAAGTAGAACAATAAAAAGGAGAAAGAATAAAAAGAAGAAAGAAGAGAAGAAGAAGAAGAAGAAGAAAACAATTGAGTAATAAACAGCGACAACGTCAGAAAAAGCTACTACAACTAAAACAACCAAACAACCAGAGCATCTGCACATACATGCATACATACATGCTTACATACATACATACAAAGCCTACATACATACATACATGTATACATACATGTATACATACACATGCCTACATCATTGTGTCTGATAGCCAAATGCTTTATTCTCAACAGAGAAAGCTCCGACACTGCATGCTGTCTGTTCTAAAGCCACATTTGACAATTTATGCTTATAATAACACTATAGTGTCTGAGGCAGACAGGTGATGTCCTTCGAAATTTGTTCTTCATTACCCTAACTGGTTTGTCAATCCTTGCTAAGAACAGAATAGTCAAACGGCGCAGCAGATAAGCTCCATCTTTAGGGCTTACCCATCTCCCTGCAGGTGCTCATTTATTTCCCCGGCTCAGTATCCCCGGTTAATCCGCCCCTATCGCTTCTGTAATACGGGTGTTGCTCGGGGAGGGCGACAGCGTTGGAGAACGATCTAGGCGTTATTATATGATGAAATCAAATTTATTAGTAATGTTGATAAGTTTTAAATGCGAAGGATAATGATAATGACAAAATTAATGTATTTCTTTATTAGTTTTGGATTTAATTTGACCAAATGATTTCCGAGCGAATACCGAGAAATACCTATAAAAATATAATTATATATATATATAATAAAAATATAAATATTATGATTGGACAGGATTTCATCTGCGGAGTGAGAATGTCTCGATCAAGCACAAGTTAGAATTGTCTGTGTCATGTCAAAATATTCAACCAACTTTCTAACCTATATACCTAGCTGTATATAGTTAGGTTGATGTCCTTTTTTCCTGCACTTGTTTCAACCTTCATCTCTCCCAGAATCCCATCATTCAGACATTTTCTACTTCTCTGCATGCCTCCTTGTTATTAATTGTCTCTCTGTCTAACTGTTGCACATATCTATCTATCTATCTGTCTGTCTGTCTGTCTGTCTGTCTGTCTGTCTGTCTGTCTGTCTGTCTGTCTACCTGTCTTACTATATGTCTGTCTATGCTTGGCTGATTCATCTCATTGCTCTCATCCCTCTGTGGATTGAACTGATATATAAATCGCCGATGCTATTCTCAGTGACCCAGTATAATATCTAAGGCGCTACAGAATTTCGGAGTGTTACATTTACGTTACAGATGAACTGACCATGGCTCTCTGCCGCTCTTCTCTGACTTCATCCTTTCCTCTAACCATTACTGTTTGTCTCCCATACCGGTGTCAATCAGTTCTAAACCTAAGACCCACCTCTTTCAACTTGCGTATACCGACACGTAGGCCTATTATACACCATAGCCTTGAATTAAAAATATCGTTTCGCTGACTAGTCGCATTTAGACCGAGATATGACTCCAACTAGTTACGATTCTTGAGATCTGTTTCACTTGAAGCTACATAATAATAATAATAATAATAATAATAATAATAATAATAATAATAATAATAATAATAATAATAATAATAATAATAATAATAATAATAATAATAATAATAATAATAATAATAATAATAATAATAATAATAATAACAATAACAATAATAATAATAATAATAATAATAATAATAATATTTTCTTTAATTAGGCGCCTGCAAACGCACTGCGCTGTACAGTGAACATACATATAGTAGAAACGGCAGCCACGCAGGGCGCCTTACATACATGTATATAGTAGAAGCACACGATACATCGTCTGATGCCTTCTGCATCATTATAAGGGTGCTATAGAAGTCGGTTGATAATGGAACATTAGGTTGGATTACATATGATTAGACTAGATTGAATTGGATTAGATTTTGTTTGGATTGGATTTGATTTGAATTAGATTGGGTTATATTAGATTGAATTGGATTAGATTAGCAGTCATCTCCCTCTCCTCAGTTTCTGACGCTTTCTCTCTGTGTCTCTGTCTGTCTGTCTCTCTTTCTGTCTCTCTTTCTGTCTTTGTCTGTCTCTCTGTCTGTCTCTTTCTTTCTGTCTCTCTCTCTCTATCTCTGTCTCTCTGTGTCTGTGTCTCTATCTCTCTGTATCTGTCTCTCTCTGTCTCTCGCTATCTCTGTGTCTCTCTCTGTCTCTCGCAATCTCTGTCTCTCTGCCTGTCTCTGTCTTTCTGTCTCTGTCTCTGTCTTTCTGTCTGTATGTCTATCTCTGTGTCTCTTTCTGTCGTTCCCTCTGCCTCCCCATCCATCTCTCCCTCTCCCCTCCCCTACCGTGTTCAAAGCGCACAATCAGCATCATCTGCCCAATTACGACGTCGTGCCCCGACCAAAATCCGTCTCAGCAGCTCAAGTAAACTCTGCCGACCCTAGTCGCCTCATCTGCGTGTCGTCCTCCGCCGATGCGGGTTACGAGACAATCACACGGGGTGGCGTAATATTAACTTCTCTCGTGCAGTTCTCGGACAGCACTTCATGAAGAACTCGTCTAAGTGCGGCCAGATAATAATTCTGTTAACTTTTTTCCCGTACAATGTTACATGTTGTCTAGCAGCAAGACACATTCACTGAGGACTAGTGTCCGACATAATTATTTGTCTGCCACAAAAGGCCAAACAGTTTGAATAGTTTACTTTCAAATGCAAAAGACAAACGTGCGTACGCATTTCCAGACCTGTCTATTGTTAAGAAAATTGAAACTTGCGACAACCTTATAGTGGTGTAAAACCCTCCCCTGGAATAGGAGAACAAACCCCCACCCTGGCCGACTGATATATAATCGGAACTGTAAATTACTTTATTATCTATAACGGAAGTTACTACAAGCTAAAAAAACTGAAATAAGTAGTTATTATACTATAAATGTTCACTAAAACTGTTTTCTAACCAGTTTATCTAGAACGTTAACCCCCACTTCTGGCAACCATGGGAAATATTTATCCCAACTCCCTCCCCCCACCTATTGGTAGAAGCAACTGCTACCTTACGTAACTAAGCGTAATCATAATCTTTCTCCAGCACCCAAAGACGTTTAGTCGTGGAAATCAGTTAATTAATTATTACAAGGCGTTCATTAAGTCAAAATCAAAATCGGCGAAGCAGGTTTTGTTCTGAATAAAGATTCATAATTCTGGCAGCATTTTATTCCACAAGCGGAACATATCGAGATATTTCCATACAATACGCAATACTAATATTACTAGGCCTATTTGTTTAACATTTAATCATTTAACATTAATTAACAGCAACCGTGCGTCCAGTATACTTGCTCAGAGGGATAGTCTTAAACGAGGTTCGAACTCGAACACTGAACATGACTGCAATCTTGTGACGTTTCGCACGACGTGCGATTTATTCGGTTGTTGAGTAAATCTTTATCCAGACAGTAAGAACGGACGGGTTTCGGCTTTTCTGCGTTCGGTTCTCGCCGACGCTTGCACTAATTAATCCTTAATTGGACTAAATCGGATTGCGTAGACTTTTGGCTTTGCAATCAACTTAGAGTCAATTAAATGATGCCTCGCCAATTACGAGGCTAGAACAAACGTCTTGCAGACATTTCGTTTTGACGGTATTTACAGAAGATAAGGTCATATTAGAGAAAGGATGTGTGAAGATAGGTCATTAAAAGCAAAACAGGAGACACACAATATATTGAAGTGTGAAAAGAAGTAGACATATTACACCAGGATTGACAGGACGATCAGTAGCAGAAAAAGGAAGTCATGCGATAGAGTTTAAAAACACTGAAGAGGGCATGATGTTAACAGTTTGTGCTATGTTATACGCGGATGTTATAAGTGCACAGATATATACTGGAGTTGCTGCTCGCTGAGTCACTGACTGACTGACTGACTGACTGACTGACTGACTGACTGACTGACTGACACTCACTCACTCACTCACTCACACTCACTCACTCACTCACACTCACTCACTCACTCACTCACTCACTCACTCACTCACTCACTCACTCACTCACTCACTCACTCACTCACTCACTCACTCACTCACTCACTCACTCACTCACTCACTCACTCACTCACTCACTCACTCACTCACTCACTCACTCAATCAATCAATCAATCAATCAATCAATCAATCAATCAATCAATCAATCAATAATAAATAAACCAACCAATGTGTCAATCAATCAATCATTCAATCCATCGAGCAATCAATCAATCATTCAGGGATCACTCAATCGACCGATCGATAAATCAATCAATAGCTGACTTTTTCTGGATGCTTAAATGGATCGGAGCTACGGTTCATCAGAAATGTACTGAATTGAAAGAACGACGCCAGGAACTGGAAAGGATGATGAGGAAGATGGTGATAGTCGTTGCTATACGGTGCAGCCCGGGCGGCAGAGGCGTCTATCCGCCCTAAGTCATTGGAGCAACGTCCCTTTTCCCCCTCTTCTTCCCCCTCCCCGTTCCTTCCCCCCTAAAATGGTGGCACACACTGAGAGATCCCCCTATTTCTTGGATGGAGCATTTGCTCCAAGGTTTCTATGGTGTAGACCATAGGCGCCGACTTTTGCTTTTGTCTCTGGGTGCCACTGAGTGCATGGGTCCTGCCTCCATTTCCATACCCGCTACCCTTAGGTAGGTGAGTTTTAACGGATTTTCGGAGAAAGAAAAGTGTTTTCTTGTCAAGGGTTCCAGTGTTATTTATTAATTCTAAATAATAAATAAATAATTTATGTACGGAATGTGACTGTGAGATCATGCAATGTTGGGTGTTTGTGTTGTAGTTGTACTTCTCACGTTGTGAGATTACTGCTTAGGTGTAAAAAAATTTAAGTTTGGGTCTGAATTCTTCTGGGTGCCAGGCACCCACTGAACTTTCTCTCTGGGTGCATTGGCACCCAAGGTCCCCAATAAGTCGGGGCCTATGGTGTAGACGCCGCTGCCGGGCGGGTACTTAAAATCGTTGCAATAGGGACGGATGACTACAGTATTGCCTATAGTTAATTAACAGCGTGTTCTTTTATAGATGGGTCCAAAATTTAACGACGCTTTAGGAAAAACAGTCATCGGCAGAAATTTTTTTGTACGTATGGCGCAATACAGCTCTTACTTATCGTTCATTTTTCTGAAACCATTCGCCAGATGGACAACTTATTTTTACTCTAACGATATTAGACACCAGTTCGTTAGAGGACGCACTGAACGCCAGGGTTTTTGCTGCTTATCATAGGCCTACTTGCGCTATGAAATGCTCCACAGTGCACTTTAGATGCTAAATGGACTATACTGGACTATAAAGATTCGATCAACACAACATCTGTTGCCAAGAATATCGCAGAAGCAGTGTTATCGGGCACTGCATTTTGAATATGTGAACTTTGCATCATCGGCTACCAATAAACTTGCCATTCCTCGAACGATTTACCCTCTTGATGCGAGCGTCAGAAGCGCTCATAGTAGGTGATAAATAGTTCTGCGCTTTTCCTGATCCAACGACATTAACATTTTACATCAACTGTCTATTTAGTAAAATGTGAGCGTTTGACTTGCATTATTAAAAGGCAACATCTTAAAACATTGAACAAAACACTATTGAGGATCCAGTTTGTTTGAGACACCAGAATTTGGACCTGCAGAAAATTCTGTACAAATTTCACATGTTAAAATCTCAATTATCATTCTTGGACACCCTTGGTGACTGGCATTATAGGTGCATTATGGTGATATTTAGGGGTTCTCCTGAGATCATATATGAAGAACAGGATATCCAACTGTCAGGAGACTATGGTAGAGAGATTGAAGGAGACACAGAAGCTGTTATGCCAGGCTTGGTTGAACTTGAAAGAAATGATAAGGCGGCGGATTGTATGGATCTGGGTATGCAGGAACATGAACAGTAGGCCTAATGCCCATATTGCAAGAACACGAACAGTAGACCTAATGCCCATATTGCTATTCTCGATCCGAATTCGCCTCCTTTCCACTCAAAATGTAGGAATTTTCAAATCGACATGTAGCCAGGTTAAATCTAGAAGCGGAAAGAGCGATAACTGAAAGGCCATTAAATACCTAGGACAGAAAGGTAGCAAAAGCTTAGGGTGTCGCACAAACATTTTCCACCGGCTTATTTTGCTCATGCGGAAATCCCATTCTGCTAGCGTTACAATAAGGCAAAGATTTAATCGGGATTGAATAAGACTCAGGCGAGCAAGCTGGCAATCAAACTGCTATGTGAGGCTGGTGAAGATAGAAATTGCAGCAACGAAGATTCGAAGCAGAAGAGGAAGGAACTGAAGAGCAAATCATGGCAGCATAGGCGTAGAATGTGGGGCAGCCAGGGCACGTATATTTGAGGAGAGGGCATTCCCCGAAAAAAATCGAGAGGAGAATTTCTTGAAATATTAAAATATCATGTTTCAATATAGACAAACTTCTTCAAAAACAGAGACAAAGAACTAAAATACTATCAGAAATTCATAACGAAAATAAAGATTTATTTATATCTTCGATATTTTCGAAATGTCAATGTGAAACAAATTACATGTAAATTTATAAGTGCTGTTAGTGGTAAAATTAGAGATGAGTACACGGCTATGTATACAGGTAGGTTTTCCGAAACTCTGAGGGGGATGAGTTTGGGAAGGAGGGCTAAAATATGGAAACGATTTGGTAAGCGTTTAAGCTACTGAAATGACGGAGTTTCTCAATTTCTGATGCATCAACTATGCTAAAATGTATTTAAAAATTAATGGTTTTTTTATCCAGTGTCAGTGACGTTCAGATATGCAAACAAACAACAAAAAGCAATCGCATTTTAGGCAATTTGGCCTCAAAGCTGATAGGCCCAAAAAGGTTTCAGTTTTCTAATAGCATGGAAAAGTATAAGTAGACCCTATCTAGTTAGCATTGCTTCATATCAAAAGATAGGTGAATATTCCTAGCCTGATCATGCTAGCCCAAGATGACCATATGCTAAATATACATTTTATATTCAGTTTGTTTAATAAACTGAATATAAAACTGGCAATGGTAAACGATGATTACAATAATTACTGTAAACTGAAATACCCAAACTACTCAAACAATGCAAAATTAATCACAACAGTACAAATTCAATAATTTCCATGGCGTCTATTTTTCAGTGTGCAAATCATCTGTTTAGAGCTATGTAAATTTTAAGTTGTTTTGCCGCTCGCTAGGTCAAGCAAATAAAAATAATTAAATTTCAAACTGAAAGTTTGTTTAAGTTATAGTCTAAACTCTACAGTTTAAAAAATATGTCAAAGTATGTTCTGGAGGTGAGTATATGCGGTCTCTAGATGTGAGTACGCGCTGTATACCCGCGTATACCCTCGTCTACAGCGCTGCTTTTCATACATATTACGTAACACCGGAAGCCTCTGAGATTCGCTGATTGTCAAGACCCTCTGCAACTCGATATTCTGGACAATTGAGTTTTTTACTGTCTAATTGCATTAATAAAGATAACGGTAACCAATGGAAACAGTAAATTATTAAGTATCTAATTGGTCTAATAAAGCTAATGGTATCCATTGGAAACAGTGAGCTACTATCTAATTGTTTTTATAAAGATAATGGTAACCATTGGAAACATTAAATTAGTTTAATTGGAGACAGTGAGCTAATTTCTAATAGGCTATAGCTATTTAATAAAGATAATGGTATCCATTGGAAACAATAAAAAATTATCTAATTGGTTTAATAAAGATAATAGGCTGTCTAATTGCTTTAATAAGAATAATGGTAACCATTGGAAACAGTAAATTAATATTATTATCAACTTGGTCTAATAAAGAAAAGGGTAACCATTGGAGACAGTGAGCTTATTGTCTAATATATACAATAAAGATAAGGGAATCCATTGGAAACAGTAAACTGATTATATAATTGGTCTAATAAAGAGAATGGTAACCTTTGGAGACAGTGAGCTAATTGTATAATAGCTATAATAAAAATAATGGTATCCACTGGAAACAGTAAACTAATTATCTAATTGGTCTAATAAAGAGAATGGTAACCACTGGAAACAGTGAGCTAATTGTCTAAAAGCTATAATAAAGATAATGGAATCCATTGGAAACAGTAAAATCAATTAGATCTTATTGGTCTAATAGAGATAGTGGTAACCAATGGAAACAGTGAGTTACTGTCTAATTGCTTTAATAACGATAATGGTAACCAATAGAAACAGTATATTTTTGCTCATGCAGTTCATATGTCGGTCATTCTCTGGCTCCGCCTCTTATCGCAGAAACTAGAGGCTACTGGATGAGCAATCAAGCCAGCGCATATACCTGTAACGAAGGATCAAAACGTTCAAAGTCGTCTTCAAATCTTGGAATTGCAGACGAGAAAGGAAAGAGAAAGGGAAGCAAGACACGAAGAACAAAATGTTTGGAGCAAAGGGTTTCATATTGTCGCAAATTGTAATGGTAAGAAATCAATCAATCAATCCTTTTATTGAAGCCATTTGAAGTACAAGGAAAATACACAATAAAAGTTTGAACTTTGGCAACAAGAGGAGACCCAAAAGGGATCTAGATCCCGCTTAGCAGGGCCACCTAGTTAACATTTATCGTAATACAAGTAAATGGCAGCACAATCAATACTTTTAGCGGTAACATCGATCAAGTTATATGATCAGCAGGTAAAAGAAACAATGATAGAACTCTTAACTAAAGAACTTAACTATCAGTATAATGTTAAACTTCTAGGAGCAATAATTTTGAATTTAACTACAATACTTGAGCTTCTGTCAATAAACACTGAAAACAGTTCAAAAATACTTAAATTAAATTAAAATAACTAAATTATTGTTTTAATTATCAAAATAAATAAATTATTTTTTAGGAGCTGAAAAAGGTGCCGGAACGCCGCACCGGCGCGTTCCGGCTGAAAAAAGCCCTGCTTGTTAGTCTGTTCTTGAATGAAGGGCGAACTATGGCGAAGCAACTATGTTGCTTTGCGGAAGAACTCTTGTCTCTCTGTTGTCCTAACAGAGAGACAACCAAAACAAATTATGCTGCCCAGCGAAAAGATGTAATTAATGTAATTAAACTTAATTAAATCATGTAAATAAGTTTCATTAACATAGGCCTAATTACTGTCATTAAATTCAAAGGCCAGGAACATATGCCGCGGAAAATAGAGCCCCTACGACAGGATGGAGCTCAACCCGGCCAGGCCATTGTGCATCAACAAGAGCTTCTTTAAAGTCAATGCGGCTTCGCATGGGCAACCAGCACAGTTCATCCCATACATATACAGAATGTACATGCATTGCCATGCAATTTAGAAATATGACCGAATGAAGAGTTTAGAGCCGGACAATTGTTTTGCTTTAAGGCTCATTTGGACGGGATAACAAAAGGCCCAATATGAAGCTCTCTTGCATGCGCCTCGAAATATTGAGTGATATCTGTTGTACTTAGAATGTTGTCGTTGTTGACTGTTACGTTCGGTGGAGAGTGGGACAGGGAGCCTTGAAGATGACCAATGTTGATATTAAGGACTTCAAAGGTAAGCTGTATTGTTCTTTAACCTGTTCTTTCCGTATATCATTTATTGTAAAACTTTGTGTTACCATTTACGACACACAAATAGAAACAACGGATAAGGATCAGAGAGTTAGAGGGGAGACAGCCGATCAAGTATGATACTATGACTCTGATCTGACGAAGTTAGTAATTTCTTTCTTTACAGAAACAGAGAGAAAGAGAGAGAAAGAGAGAGGTAGAAAGGGAGAGAGAGACAGATAGACAGATACACAGAGAGAGAGAGAGAGAGAGAGAGAGAGAGAGAGAGAGAGAGAGAGAGAGAGAGAGAGAGAGAGAGAGAGAGAGAGAGAGAGAGAGAGAGAGAGAGAGGGGAGACAGACAGACAGACAGAGATGACTTGGTACAGTGTATAGGCCTATCTTCGTCCAGTACTACGTCATGGTCCCAGATGTCTTCTCGATGTTGTTTCCAAACCGGAACGGGTTAACAAACCATAGCTATCATAACATTTAAATGTTCGCTATACTATAGCGAACATAGTACCCGCGTTCATAATTGTTCCTGCCTGTCACGTGCCAAGCCAAATGAACTGCCTTTGAGAAGGATTCAATAGACACAGAAGAGAAGGGTCGATTCTTTTGACAGCAGCAATGAACACGAAGAGCGTGGCATTTTGCTGATGTGTTTGTTATTTAACCATGCGTCTGAAATTTGATATTCCAGTGCGTTATTGTATAGTTGACAGTCCATTGTAGAACTAGGCCTATTAATTATAACCAAGCAAGAATAGCCGTTATAAGAGAATGAATTCCTGTTGCTAGGCTACTATTGTCGTGTTGACCAACATCTAGGAGAACCACTGCTGAAGTAACTGCTGATAACTATGCAACTGAGCGATTATCGTATCTTACCTTACCTTACCTGGCTTTGTCTATCTATCTATCTATCTATCTATCTATCTATCTATCTATCTATCTATCTATCTATCTATCTATCTATCTATCTATCTATCTATCTATCTATCTATCTATCTATCTATCTATCTATCTATCTATCTATCTATCTATCTATCTATCTATCTATCTATCTATCTATCTATCTATCTATCTATCTATCTATCTATCTACCTATCTACCTATCTACCTACCTACCTACCTACCTACCTACCTACCTACCTACCTACCTACCTACCTACCTACCTACCTACCTATCTATCTTTATCTGTCTGTCTGTCTGTCTGTCTGTCTGTCTGTCTGTCTGTCTGTCTGTCTGTCTGTCTGTCTGTCTATCTATCTATCTATCTATCTATCTATCTATCTATCTATCTATCTATCTATCTATCTATCTATCTATCTACCTACCTATCTACCTACCTACCTACCTACCTACCTACCTACCTACCTACCTACCTACCTACCTACCTACCTACCTACCTACCTATCTATCTATCTTTATCTGTCTGTCTGTCTGTCTGCCTGTCTGTCTGTCTGTCTGTCTGTCTGTCTATCTATCTATCTATCTATCTATCTATCTATCTATCTATCTATCTATCTATCTATCTATCTATCTATCTACAGTATCCATCCATCCATCCATCCATCCATCCATCCATCCATCCATCCATCCATCCATCCATCCATCCATCCATCCATCCATCTATCCATCTATTCATCCATCCATTTATCTATCTATTTTTCCTTCCATCCATCTATAGATACATCCATCCATCCATCTATCTAGCTATTTATTTGCGCCTATATATCTATCTTATCTTACCAGGCTGTACTTCGTAGGCCTACTTTACCTTATTGCTGATCCTTGATGGGCCTATTTTCACCGCTGGTCATTTAGTCTGATCTGATCATTGCTTGTTGACGGATGAACGTTTAATTCTTAATGATATCAACATCACTTCAGAGGGTCCGTGGTTAGTTTCTTTTGAAGCGGCGATATAGAAATATCCAATTATAATCGCAATTACTACACTTTACCTTACTTTCTCTTTATTCACCGCATACACGACCTTACGTTACCTAAGATGATCACGGCCGCAAAGTAACGAATGAATGGCAGACCGATAAACCATTGTTAAATTGCTGCCTATTGGACGCACATCTGCGACTGATCGATAAGTAACAAAACTACGCATTCTTATCTTGATGGAGGCAAGCATAGAATTAACAGGTGTTTGCGAAATATCAGTCAACGACCAAACGAATTTAATTATGGACAGGAAAGAATCGTAATTCTTCGACGAATAGTTTCAAGCGATTGCTTAATAGGCCTACTGTTCTTCCACGTGGCTCGAAGTCTCCCCTTTAGCACGTTGTCCCTGAGAATCCAGAGCAGCAAGCGACGGAACTGAAAATGTCAGAGATGGTCCATGTGTTTTAGTGGAGAGCTAAGTTTGTCGCAGTCTGGGAGCATCGAAAAAACACATCTTCCTAAACACTTATACCAGTTTATGCAATAACAATTACATGTATGTACAATTTATCTATATTCGCTTCATTACACAAGGTAGTGACTTGACTGATCCTTCTCAAACTTCCACAGCGAGCCTGGGTGTGCTGATACTAGTTATGGAATAGCCTTCGTTGAAACAAATGTCATGGATAATGGTTCTGATTTGTCAGACTTGGAATGCTAATAAGATTTCACCTGCTTATCGATCGATCACAAATTGCGTCCAATGGGAAGCAAGTTAAGAATGGTTTATCGGTCTGCCATTCAGTCGTTGATTGCGGCTGTGACTATATAGCTTAACTTAGGTAACGTAAGGTAATGTAGGCCTATGCGGTGATATATGTTAAGGCAATTAATCAATCAACGGAATTTATATAGCGCCCCTTCAAGGCAACTACTCAGAGGCGGAATTAAGGTATAGGCCCTCTACCTAAGATAGTTTATTATTTATATTCATGCTGATTTGTCATATAGGCCTATAGAATGAATTTTCGAGAATTAAATAATAGGGCCTAAGATAATTCATTCTATATATATTATATAAAATGAATTTAATTAGCATTTAATTAGATGAGCATAGAATGAGTTATCGGTTCAACTGGTTGCGTATAGACAGAGGCTAAGTATTGACAGGTCTTTGTCTATCATTGACACACTCTTAGAAACTATTGAATAAATTTTGCCATACGATTTTTATGCACTTTTCAGAGTATTTCAACAGCATGTATGCAACTGTTTTAATCTTTTTGTAGGAAAATACGAAGTGGCTCTTGTGAATTTTTATCATAAAGAGTATGTATTTGAGCTAGAAATCTTATCAAATATAAAAGGCATGCGTCGAATTGAGATAAATAATGTTGAAGATTCAGATAATTTAGATGAATCGGGTGAATCAGATGATTTAGATGATTCGGGTGAATCAGATGATTTAGATGATTCAGGTGAATCACGTGATTCAGCTGCAATACAAGGACGACCTGATGTTGAATAATATGTCACAGTTTGCAGGCTACTGATGTGGAGTAACAATGCAATAAATTAGTTGTTTAGTTACTGTTTAATGACATTGTGTAATGACAGGCTGATTAGCTTAGTCCTCCGCCTTTAGCCAGACTTTGGATTGGCACTGCCAGAGTACCATCCTGGATAAGGACGAGGATACAGCGGCTTTGCTTTTCCGTTCACAGAATGCAATTCTATGAACGGAAAAGCAATAAATAGTTCAACATATTAAATTGTTTAGAAAGTGAAAATGGAAGAGTAATAAGGAAGAGATTAGGGCTGAAAAGATGGCGATGGGGAAGAAGAAGGAGAATTAGCAGGAGAAACTGGAGAAGAAGTAGGAGGAGAAGAAAAGTACGAAGAAGAACAATAAAAAAGAAAGAAATAGAAAAAAGAAAACATACTAAGAAAAAATTAAGTAGCATTAATAATAAACAACGACGACAACACCAGCAACAGCTACAACAACAAAAACAACCAAACAACAACAGCATTCGCATCAAAAACGATGACTACAACATCTAAGACAATATAACAGCTGCATGCTAAGGAATCAAAACAATACAGAGGATATTAGTGAAATTACGTTTTAGTTGTCCTCACAGTCAGATGTTCATCGGCATTTACGATGAAGCGGCCGACATTATCAGACAGGAATTTCCGGTTAGTCTTTATCGATCAAGCAACTTGGCATCTATATAGCGACCCTTCAAGGCACCTATTCATAGGCGCTCCCTGCCCGACCCCGGCGAAACACAGTTTTTAGAGCAGAGAAGAAAGCAGTGGACGAGTCTCGAGGAAGAGGCCGCAACTCAGGAGGAAGTCTTTCCAAATTGTGGGTCCAACCGCGGAGAAAGCGCGCTGCCTAGTAGCGGTGCGTGCGAAAAGAACATTTATACATGACATTGTATATAGCGCCAAGACACCAGTAGGCCTACGTTACGACCAAATTAAAATGTATGTAATGTAGGCCTAACGTAAATCTTCTGAATTTCTCAGTGTTGTGCAACAGCTGTGCCATGGAAGCCGGTGTATACGTTTGTGTTAAATTTGTATGTGCATGTATCTGGACATTTTATAGCACTTACAAAGACCTCACGAAATTTCTTCAAGCACAGAAAACTAACAGATTTAAAACAGTGCGTTTTCAGATCGGCTGTAATGATTCTTGAGCTACTTGTGCGCCACAAGTATCTCAAGAAAACGTATGTTGTTCCGGTAGATTCAGAATGAATCGCTTAGACTGAGATGTTAGGTAGATGGACTACCCGTATGAACCTGATCTGACGAAATTGGTAAAACCAGTACCTGCTGGCAGAATTCATAAGGTCCACCACCAAGAGCACGCCATGTTCCGGTAGGATCATCGCTTTGTCGTTACGAAGTTGTTCTTATTCCTAGATTTTCGTGTTTAATATATTCGTTTTATATTTTCGTTTGTTGTGTATTACTTTCCCTTTCGTTATATTTACTTGCGCTTTAACTTGTTGCTTTTGATTCTCTGAGCATAGGAAGATGGAACTGTATTGATGGGTAAAGCTGACTGCTCGGAAGAAAGTAAGAATAGAAACACTGGAATTGATTTCGTTTTACTAGAATTAAATCTTGATCACGAAGCACTAATAGTTGCAGATACAACTATAGATAAAGCATAATCGCCCTCATAATCGTCATAATACGCATCATTATCGTTATCGGCACCATTCTTGCAATCATAATCTTCATATTTTCGTAATAACCATAATTTTATAATAATCGTCACGAACACCTTCAGCGTAGTCGTGTCAAATAGTTCCAGTGACCCTGGATTATGATTGCAAACTGATCCCTACCGAAGATCCATTGTATTGTATTGTATTTATGATCCTACCTACCTTAGAAAGAAATGCTCACTGACATTTTCACTTGCGCTTGAAGGAAGCCTCATTGAGAAACATGACATCATTAAGTTTCCAACCGTCCGACTCTTCCGCCGTCACATCAATATGATCAACGAGTACAGAGGACCAAGGACCGTCGATGGTCTTCTGGAGTACGTGAGGAACCAACTGAAGGACCCGATTGTCAAGGTCAAGGCTCTAGAGGACCTCAACCATATAAACGTAAGATCAACTGCCCAGCTGGTTTCCGTTAATGTTCTCCAGATCACGTCTCGACGGTCTGTAGGCAATCTGATTTCTACAATCATTTTGCCTCCGAACCATGAAAGGTTAAGCTACATTTGCCATGAGACCTGCGCCCTTCTTGTCTTTAGTTCCATACTGTCTACTGTATTCAACTTCACTTTTGCTGATAATAGTTTACCCATCGATATAATTTTTATGTCTTCTTTTGATCTTAAAGAGACGTTTATTGTCATCACATTTACCAGGTAACCAAAATTTGTACTTACAGTAATTTTTAACTACTTATGGAGGTAGCTCATCGCGATACTAATCCTCGATTTACCAGGGTCATTCGAGGAAAGAGGCAAAGCCTGTCGATTTCTTGCGTTTATTTACTCGGAATAGTTTAATCAAGGCAGCAACTTAAAACTTTTACAAGAATCGTAGAAATTCATCGTTAGAACTTATCAGAATCGTTTGCAACTGAAACATTTTTGATATGTTACTGTCTTATCAGCTGAGCACAAAACACACTCTGCTCTAAACCACACTGTTAGCCACGCTCAAACCACATTCTAAACCACACTTCAAACCACACTCTAAGCAGCACTCTATAAGACGCACTCTACGCCACACTCAAAATCATTCTGTTTCTCTACATAGTATTAGTTAGGTACTCAACGTCCTACGCTAATAATAATAATAATAATAATAATAATAATAATAATAATAATAATAATAATAATAATAATAATAATAATAATAATAATAATAATAATAATAGTAATAGTAATAATAACAAAAATAATGATAATAAAATATTTGTGTTTATTGACAAGCTCACTGACAAACCGCAGTAAGTAACATTGAAACATATTGATAGTGCAATTACAGAGATCTTATAGAACACACGTCTTGGCAGCCTGTAAGGCGCCCGCTCATTTTACTGCTGCCCATTAGGAAATGGAAGGCTGAGTCGACCTATAGGGAGCTTACGGGTATTGAGCCGCGTCTTTCAACATCTGATGCTCTTCGAGCAAGAGTGTCACCATTCATCTATTCCCCCATCCTAACTTGCACACCAATTACGAGCACGTGATACATACGTGCTCACCAGGTACGCTCGTGCAGGTAAAAACTTGCTAACTCAGTACTTCTTCGAAGATTTCATCAGTGTAAAATCACGTCCGCAGTTAACTACAGTGTTAATCTTTTTTCTGAGAGCTTGAAACCTCGACTTGCAGATAGTCTCTTCTGTTTCAGACCTCTGGTTCCATTTGATATTTATTGTTCCATTTAATTTTTTTATTCAATCAGGTGATTCTATTTTGGAATAAATTTGCTGTAGTGGCGAAGACGAAACGTGATTGGCTACTTCGAAAGCGTTTCGTCCAATCAATACGAGTCTTTCGAAAAAGTGGCCAGAGCTGTTAGAGACGCCTGCGATGTCTACGCGGCTGTTGGGTAAGAGAAGCCATAACCAATGTCATCAATTACATATACCCGATGATGTCATAGGTCAGCGGTTCGTAGGTAAGGGCCATGTCAATATCAGGAGGCAGTTTTCCATCATCGTTCTCTGGACCCTAAGTTGATTCCTAGTTGGTCAATACTTGTTACCCGTGACATAATTGCTGGATCTTACGTTCCCAATGAATGCTCATGCCTGGGATAGCGACCAATTTTACCAGTGATGTGGTAGGCAAAATCAGAAAGAAGGCCAAGGGCATGGTTGAGGTCATGATGACCTTGTTCGTCGATGTTAGGGTTTCTTGTGAGAACAAAAGGAATGCGCTATCAGCACAAAGAGGAATACAGTTATTTTTTAATTAAAGATCATAAGTTGGTTAACAGTCGGAAATGAGATTCTCTGCCATTCTGTTTGATGTATGTATATCTTCTGCTGACTATATTATAATTATATAACTGCAAGTTACTGCATGTCTCTATGTATTTCGTCTGTGCGCCTGTCTGCATTCGTATGTATATATGTACGTATATATGTCTAAGTCTGACTGTGTATGGGTCCGTTGGAGTGTTTGTGTGACATAATTCCGACTTCTTTATGCAGAGATATAGCGGCGTCTGAATGGAAGTTTGGAAACAAGGTCGTCTTTCGTGCAATTGGGGTGAGTTAAATTAACAAGCAGTTTATTCATCGTAAATATTGCCGTTTTAATTTAATTATCACTACCACTATATGATGTCTCCTTTCCTTTTGTATCATTTTATATTTTGAGTCGATCAGGTTTATTAGGTGCCATATTAATTCAAAATCATACTTCTGTACATTACGTGAAGAACAGGTGACATAATTTGTTGTGATATTCTGATGGTGTGGCAAATTAATGAAGCGGCTGTCTTATGAAGCAGTGCTTGGGTTCGTACCTGTTCTTCAAGCCATTCAAATACAATTCTTAGCGCCATCGATTCATGGCTAAGCTTTGGCGTCTGATAATTGCGCTATATAAGTATACAATTACGACGACAATGGTGACGATGATAAGAGTGACGACGAAATCAATGAAGCTGATGATGGTGGTGGTTGTGATGACTGTGATGGTGATGTAAAGAAGTTGTAAAGGTTGTAAAGAAGTAGAAGAAAACGAAGACAACAAGATGATGATGATGATGATGATGATGATGATGACGATGATGATGATGATGAGGATGATGATGATGATGATGATGATGATGATGATGATGATCATGATGATCATGATAATCATGATGATGATGATGATAGTTACAAAGGTGGCGATGTTGATGGTGATGCTGATGACGATACTATGCTGCTGCTGAAGCTGATGATGATTGCAATGCTGACTTTCAGAATGGCTCCGATATCGTGTACCCGAGATCCCTGGATAACTTTGATCAACTATTGCAATGGACGATGATCGATAAGTGCTACACAATAATCACCGAAATGACCTTCGAAAAAGCTGAGGTCAGCCATGGTTGAAACTGAGCTTATTTTCATACAGCTTCTTAAAAATTACTTTACATCTTCATTTCATTTTCAACTCTATTAGCATTATCTGATCTATAACTGGAGTTAATCTCACCTATAGACCCATTTCTTTCCCCCGAAGATTCCACGTCGAGAGCGACTCTAAATAGTTTCTAGTGTCAAGAGGCGCTTGACAAGTTCCCAAATACAATACAATACGATACAATACAATAAACTGACCTATAAAGTTCATTGCATGGATTGACCTATGACCTAGTCTCGTTCTGAGCAGTGACTATATTTTATTTAGAGACTTCAACATGTTTACATGTAGTCTCCATCAGTCCATCTACGAATGATTGAGAAACAGGATTGTTATATAGATCGGGGTGTTGATGTGATTTAGCAACACTGGGTATATCAAAGTCTACTCAGACTTTCTTTTCTAAACCAGGAAGAGAACAAAGAGTATATGACATAATAGGCGCTTGACCGAGGGACTGTCCAGTTAACCGCCTGGCTAACTGCTTGACGAAATGACTAACTGACCACCAGGCTAACTGATTGACTGACCATCAGGCTAACTGATTGACTGACCATCTGGCTAACTGATTGACTGACCATCCGGCTAACTGATTGACTGACCAACCGACTAATAGACAGAATGACCGCCAGAAAAGACTGATTGATTGGCTGACTGATTAATGGGTTGATTGACTATTGGTGGATTGTGATTTCTAGGAAGCAGGGGAATTTCGTCAACCTCTTCTGATTCTCTTCCATCATCCCGATGACACGAAAACAAAGACTGTTTTCCATGAGCAAGTGACCTGGCAACTTTTGCACCAAATTAGTACGCACCTACATTGTACTAACCCATATCAGACATAGATAATTAAACCACCACCAGTAGCAGCACCACCACCACCACCACCACCATCCCCACCGCCACTACCACAATTGCTACCATAACAAAAACTACTAGTAGCACTGCACCACAACCACAAGAACAAGCATCACAACTACCATTAACACTACTAAGGTCATCACAACTACAACAAGCACCACGTCCACTACCAACGTTACCACAACTAAAATTACCTCCACCATCACAACAATCTCCATTAGCTTTACGACTGCCAACACAACTACCACCATGACTGGAATCACAACAACCGTCACCAACGCCACCACCACCAATATCACCAAAACTGTCACTACCCCTAGCACACAATACCTTGACCCCAACCACCACCAATGCAACCACCAACAAAGCCAGTACAATCTTATTCACCATTACCGCCAACGCTATTACTGCCACCACAACCACCACCTTCCTACCACCACCGTCACTAGCACCACAACCACAACCAAAGCTCGAGGGTACGCGTACCCTAAAATAGAATACGTTAAAATACGCACGTACCTTTCAAAAAATACAATACGCGTATGGTACGTATCATACACGAAAATTTTATTTATGGTTTACTCGACGACCCATTGCCTACGTATAATCTGACGTCAACAGTATGAGTCATTGAAACCGGTAATTCCGGTAGCGTAGCAGTAAATTTAATTCGATCAATTCTTCGGTTATAATTAATTTAATGCAAATTGTACTTTCATTCTGAGGAGAGCTAAGTACACGTCACTGGTTGCAAATTTCTGTAACTCAAAAGTTGTAGTATAATTATCTTTATACGCATCAGTCAGCGATTCAGCGATGCCCAGAGAACGTGGGAAGGAATGGACGCACGTGAAAGTGTTGAAAAATGCGAAAAACAATTATTTGATTGGATAATGAGCAATGACGTGGTTAACGTATTTTTGTATTGTTTACGTACCCTAAAATAGGGTACGTTAAAATACGTACGTACCTTTCAAAAAATAGAATACGTATGGTACGTACCCTCGAGCTTTGACCACAACCACCTCAAAATCACAACTCATCTTCGCAAGAAATGTTTGTTTTATTGTACGTTTAGCACACTTCGTCCAATTCCCGAATCTGTTCCACAAACTGACCACGATATCACAAAAATTCAGCTTGGTAACTTTTACCTCTACTTTCCGCTACCCTTCCTTACTTTGATTTGCCACAAATCACTTTGACCTGAGACTGGAATTAAAACGTTCAGTTTTGAAAACACAGTAACCATTTGTTACTTCTATTGCGCGGATCACTTTATACAGTAGGGCCTAATCGTAAATTACATTGACGTAGCGACTCTTCAAGAAATCGCACATTACACAGTTACACTGACTTGACTGTAAATTGAATTTTCGTGTGCATCTGAAAATTATCCAGCGCTTTAAAGGTATCTCTTATAGATGCTCTGTGTAAGTGGTTCAGAATCTGGCTTTCAACTGTGTTCAGCTGAATTAACCAAAATTACCTTACCATTGTCTCTAGCATAACGTTGCCATGCCACATCATTTGTCCTGTAGCTCGGATAAGGTTCGTGACAGCTGATGGTCTCGTCTTCAAGACGCCTCTGCAACGCCTTGGAAAGACAGAGAAGGACTTGCCACTCCTCGTTATCGATTCCTTCCAGCACATGTACGTCTGGCCTTTCGATCCCAAGAAGGACCTCAGGTGTGGCACTAAGGCGTTCTCTATGATTAATTTTATTGTTAATATATTCAAGTGTTTACATTCGTTCCAATCGGTAACAAATTAATAATGCGACTATCTCTAACTTCCATTCTAATAATTATTGTAATCACAGATAAACATAACATGACATGACATAACATGACATAACATAACAAGACGCAACATAACATGACATAACACAACATGGCATAATATAACACAACATGGCATGACATGATATAGCATGACATGACATAACATAACATAACATAACATGACTTAACATGACATGCTATATCATGTCATGCCATGTTGTGTTATATTATGCCATGTTGTGTTATGTCATGTTATGTTGCGTCTTGTTACGTTATGTCATGTTATGTCATGTCATGTTATGTTTATCCGCCCACTTTCAGCACCGGATTTCACTTGAAGCGATCATCGAATGACGCCTTGAATAATGTGATAGCGCCCTATAGAATAATTCAGAATAGAATGGATTAAATGAATAAATAGAGTTGTTCGTCAGTCTAAAGTTAAGACTTTAGGTTGTTATTTTGTGTTATACGATGTCATGCTTTGTCATGCTGTGTTATATTATGCCATGTTGTGTTATGTCATGACATGACATAACATAACATAACATAACATAACATGACTTAACATGACATGACATAACACAACATGGCATAATATAACACAACATGACAAAGCATGACATCGTATAACACAAAATAACAGAGCATCAGAGCTCATCGTATCAAATGTCAGTGCATTAAATTTCACACCAACCCATGAAAGCTTATTACATTACCTGGCTTCGTGGATACATTGGATTACATTAAGTCGTTGACATTTCCAGTAAGCCTGATCTACTGAAGCAGTTTGTTGACGATCTACAATCGGGAAAGCTGCACGAACTCTATCACGAACAACATCTGGACGAACAGAGAGAGACAATTGCATTAGTAAGCATTTCGTATTCGGAATTTATATAGCGCCTCTATGCAGTTCAACTCATATTTATATAGCGCCTCTATACAGTTCAACTCATGATTCTGATGTACATAT
The DNA here is from genome assembly GCA_963556255.1 of Allolobophora icterica. Taxonomy (NCBI): domain Eukaryota; kingdom Metazoa; phylum Annelida; class Clitellata; order Crassiclitellata; family Lumbricidae; genus Allolobophora; species Allolobophora icterica. Next base: position 14,963,052 of record OY744612.1, read on the forward strand.
CTCGCTATTGTATTAAAGCTGAAAGTGTCAATCAGTGCTCGCTGCTAGGCAAAGTACAAAATTCCAGGTGGAGGTAGCCTATTTTATGGTCATTTTCTTAAAGATAAGATTGCACTGTTGACTTATTAGTTAACACTTTAACGACGAGTATGTACTAAAAACGACTGGAAACCAATGCAACTCGTCGTTAACACTTTAACGACGAGCTGCATTGCTTTCCAACTCACTTTTAGTACAAGCTCGTGTTAGAGTGTTAAATTATCATCACATTTTCAATAGTTTTCATCACATTTCTTTAAAATTTCTTGCATTGAGTTTCATCACATTATTCCACGAAGATGTAGGTAAACTTTATAGGACTAATCCTGCCTCTCTCTGGTTTATCGATGTTACCCGTGCTCAGTCAAGTACGTCGAATCGGTTTCATTTTATTTAATAACATATATTTATTTGATTTATTAATTTCGAGCAAAGTGAGTAAATCTCAGCAATGACCTTGAGCAATTCCTTATAGAGGGCGCAACTGTCATCAACAAATTTTAAAAAATAAAATAAAATATATAAACATATATAATTACTCAGATAGAGGAATGTACTCATATATATATATATATATATATATATATATATATATATATATATATATATATATATATATATATATATATATATATATATATATATATATATATATATATATATATATATATATATATATATATATATATATATATATATATATATATATATATATATATATTAGGGTGTGTCTATAATTTGAAATTTCAAAATTAATATCGGCCAGGTTGTTTTTGTGTTCCAACTTGAGAAACATTAACATTTGCCAAATTAGATGAAAATCAAAAGAGATTTAGAACTGGCGCAAAGCCCGGGAAAAATTACCACTTAGAAAACAATGTCATACATTGTAATTCTCGAAGATCCAAACAATTTCAACACTTAAACATAAAAAATAAGGCAAAAGCAAACCAAGAACCTTCAGTTATTTGTCATTACTTAGTCCCTTCAGTGCTTTTTGGGAATCTATTTCGATGGTATTCAATCATTTGAAGAACAAATTGTTTCTCTTCCTCATTTCGAACCAGGGCTTCATTGAAGGACTGCATTAGAGATACTCCTCTCTCCGCTAAATCGTTCGTCACTCTTAGGGCGGATATGATGTCTTTCGATTCATTGAACGAATGCTCTGACTCCCATTGTTACGGATCTCGATCAAGAAAAGCGTACTCGAATTTGAGGAGCTGGAAAAGTTTGATGGTAAAAGTGGTAAAAAAATCGGATAGCCCTTTTGTAGATGGATCATGTATGGGAGGAAGCCTCTTTGGAGGTTCGTCGGATCCCTGATTGTTGCGCATGTTATAGACCATGCGCTGTTTTTCGTCGAAGGTGACTGAATCGTCAAAAAGGCTGAGGCCAACCAAGGTCTCCGACAAATACCAAAGGTGTCGGGAAAATGCTGTTAGGGCGACCTGTGAGACGTCCTTGTCTGGGTAAGTATGGATTGCCTTCAAGAATTGAAGATCGTTCCTTGGGGCTTCATTGGGTGATGTACATGTGAACCAGTACTCCACGTAGGTTGTGGCCATAAAAAGTGAAACTCGAAGTAGATGATTCCACATCTTTTGAGAGTAAGATTGTCGAGATGCCCTCTGGTGTTGTTGAATGGGAAACTGCTCTCTGAAAAGCCACATCTTGATTACAAAAACCGCACGTGCCAACCAACGCGCGCGGTGAAATGCCCCTGGGTACCTGAACTTTATTCCTTTCGGTGGAATTCCTCTTAGGAAAATGACTGTTAGTTCTAGTGGCTCTTCGTAGTCGTCTCTGTGGTATTCAGCATTCAGTTGCTGCAGTGCGAAGGTGATGACATTCTCTCGAATTTCTTTGACTCTTTGTGCTGCGTCTTTATCCTCCATTGCTGTGCGATACTTGTTCCGATCGATTTGCGGCCAGAAGTCACGGAAATGACTGAAGAGTTCCAATTTTGGAGACCTTACAGAATCATGCAGTGAAAATACCTTTTCCAGAACAATTTCAGAAACATGATGTCGACAGGCAAGGTTCAAGAGGTCTTTTCCTAATTCCGTTTCCTGCTTGATGCATACGCCGCCCTTGCAGCCCGTGTTACTCGCCGTCGTGTCGAAACACATGGCCACGATTCTGTCTTCCAATCCCCAACTTCTGATCTCGGCCAAACACGCATCTGCCATGAAGGCAGCAGTCTCGGATTGGAGTTTGGGGATGGCCAATAGTTTGGTCACATCCTTACCAGATACCTTTATTGGAAGACGATCAACGCACACTCGTCCAGTTTCTGTAAAATCTGGCATGATCTTGCCGTCCCAGTGGATAGTAAGGGGAACCTTCGGATCGAAAGATTCACGAATCTCAGCTGCTATAGGGCTGCACGGTTATCCTTCCTTGCTCGATGGATAGCAGAAGGACTGATGATCAGCTCACCAGGCCATGGTTTTAACCTCCCAGTGTATATAGGCTTTCTCCGCTTAGGTATGATCACGTGGTTCATCCAGAATTCCAACCACTGGTGCAAAAGATGGGGGCACCAATTTGGCAGAATCGACTGAAAAAGACGTCCACCCCGGCGCCATGGGCGAGGGAATTATTGTTGTAGACAGATTGCTCCGATCGGAAACCACGACATTATCTGATTGGCACAAACTCATTCGAGGATCAAACACATACTCTTACCAAGGGAGACAGCCACTCGCGTTAAATACCATGCTATTGATGTAGCACCAGGTGTCTCCTCTAGAAAACCACAATAGCTTAATTCATTACTATAATTATGTTGAAGATTGAAAACACGAAGAACAGACATCGTAACGTCTAAAATTTTGGCCAAACCGAGACAGGTCACCGGGTTCCTAATTTCGGTCGCCTTGCGCCAGTCCTAAATGTTCAGATATCGCGATATAATTTCGGATATGGCGTTTATACGCTAATTGGCATGATAATTCGACCTGACCGTTAAAAGATCTTTGAGTTAAAAAAATCATGTGCATCATAAAAACACCCTAATATATATATATATATATATATATATATATATATATATATATATATATATATATATATATATCAAATCAAATCAAAAATCAAATCAAATCAAATCAAAAAGTCTTTATTGCAACCAAAAAACCAAAACGTAACAAGCTTTCCATATATCAACGTAAAAAACCACAAGAAAAAATACATCTTTCCGATTATAAATACAACGTATAAATACTGGTTAAAGGTTGCAAAGGGTGGCCCCAAAGGGATATAATCCCGCTAGGCGGGGTCACCCATACAACGTATTACAATTTCTAAATTCATGGCTGGCTTTTCTTAATTAAGTTCAAACTCGCTTAACTAAATTCTTAACTAAATGGCTCAACAGCCGGGCCCCGGTGCACGTACACGCCCACCAATTGGAGATGTCTCTTCTGTTAATTAAGGCTTTTGTCATATCAAACTGGGGGGGGGGAGCTATACATTAATTAGATATTCTCTTAGTTGAATTTTAAATTCGAAGCGATTTTTAGAGTGCTGAATATGAAGTGGAGTCTCATTCCAGAGTTGTGGCCCTGATGCTTTCATACTAAATTCTCTTATATTTGTACGAGCCCGTATTGGGCGATATGTAGCTGCTCTTCTAGTGTTATGTGCATGGATTTGTGATCCCATGGTAAAATATCCCCTGAACGAATTTGGGAGTAAGTTCCGTTCATACCGATATACGAATTCTACTATTTGCATTCTTCTAATTTGATCGATTTTTAATATATTTAAATTCTTGAATATTGGGTCAGAGTGTTCTCTTCGAGGGGACCCATTTATTATTCTCACGGCTTTTTTTTGCAGTACCATTAGTTTATTAAGTCTGGACTCATAGTTAGAAGCCCATATCATACTACAGTAGCTTAAATAGGGGTATATTAGTGAATAATATAGGTTCAGTCTGATGTCCTTGGGAAGCAAGTATGATACTCTAGATATTATCCCTATAATTTTGGCAATTTTCAATGTGATATAATTGATGTGGTCCTTCCAATTTAAGTGTTGATCAACGTATATACCAAGAAATTTAGTAGTTTTAACTTGGGTAATGGGTACTCCATCAATTTGTAACTCCACATCAACTACTCTGATTTTTCTATGCGATTTAAATAATATAAAATTTGTCTTATCAATGTTAAGGGTGAGTTTATTTGCTGCAAACCATGTGTTTATAGTTGCTAGTTCCTTATTAACAATCTCAGTAAGGGACACCCAGGAGCTGTTTGAGTAAAAAATATTGGTGTCATCTGCGAATAGTATAAAATGCATGACTTTTGAGGTGTTTGCTAGGTCGTTTATATATAAAAGAAATAGAAGTGGTCCGAGGTTTGAGCCTTGTGGAACTCCATGAGTGATATACCCAATATCTGATAATATACCATTACATGCCACCTTTTGGGTTCTATTTTGTAAATAACTTTGAAACCATTTTAACTGTGTCCCTCTTACTCCGTAGTTAGATAACTTTTTTAACAAGATGTTATGGTCCACAGTGTCAAATGCTTTTGCTAGGTCGATGAATATTCCAACTGAATATTCATTATTGTCTATGGCCTTAGAAATTCTATCTTCCATTTCTAAAAGTGCCATAGAAGTAGAGTGCCCCTGTCTAAACCCATGCTGCGCCGGGTGTATTATATCCGCCGAATTTATATAATTGCTAATTCTATCATATACAATTTTTTCGAAATACTTAGCAAAATATGGGAGAACTGATATTGGCCTATAATTGGTCACATTTTCTGTATCTCCTTTTTTAAAAATTGGTGTTATTTTAGCTATTTTGAGTGAGTCCGGGACCACACCGGTTAGAAGAGAACAGTTAATTATTTCCACCAAAGGATACACTATCATAGATAAATTGGGGGTAGCGATATATGGGTCAATCTCGTCCACTCCTGCTGCATGGGTTTTTTTTAGCATCTTTCCTATTTTCATTATCTCCTCCTGTGAAGTTAGGGTCAGTCCCATTGAATTACATCGTGAAGGGGGCATATAATCCTCGAAGGAACAAACTGAGTTTTGAATTTTACTCGCTAAATCGGTCGCTATACTGGTGAAATATTTATTAAACATGTTTGCTATTTGCTCTGGGTCATCTATTTTATCTCCGTTTACTGTTAATGAGTCCATTTTTACCTTTTTGTCTTCTATGTTCATCGCTGCTCTGATAACTTTCCATGTCATCTTCATATCATTATGATGTTTATAAAATTCCTCTGCATAGTAGTTCTTTTCGGCATTAATTCGAACTGTTTTAAATTTATTCCTATACTGTACAAATTTTAATTTATTTTGTTGGTTTGGACATTTCAGGTATTTTATGTATAAGAGATTTTTCTTTTTGCAAGATTTCAGCAGTCCTGCCGTCATCCAGGGCTGTTTAGATTTTACCTTATGCTTTGTCACTTCTTTATGTGGAAAGGCTTCATTATAGGCCCGAATATATTTCTCCAAAAAACTTTCATAGGCTTCATTCGCGTTTCTTTTATCACAGAGACTTATAACCTCATCCCAATTCATCTCTGTCAGGGTTCTTTGAAACTGATCCTTTCCTGCCTCAGTTATTACTCTTTGAGTCCTATCTTCGCACTTTCTTTTATATACATTCTCCAAGGAAAAACTTGCGTAAATCGGCAAATGGTCGGATATGTCAGAGATGACTATGTATGAGTTTTGCAACTTGGACCATGAGCTACAATATATATTGTCTATTAAAGTACGTGTGGAGGAGGTAATTCTAGTTGGTTTAGTTATGGTTGGCATGTAGTGATGTGCTATTAAAGAGTTATAGAATATGTTGGAATCTCTGTGTTCATTTAGTTTGAGTAAGTCTATATTAAAATCTCCCATTATTATTATTTGCTTAGAGCTATCCCGGATTCCAGTTACCAATTCATCAAACTCCTCATTGAAATCTTTTAATTGCAGACCGGGTGCTCTATAAATTACTCCTATTATTGGGTTCGAATTTTTTAGAAGCAGTCTTATAAAAAGACTTTCATACGTTTTATGGTTTTTGTAGCCTTCTTTAGGTTCATACAGCTGAAATTTTAGAGTATCTTTAACCAATAGTCCTACTCCGCCACCTCTTTCTCCCAGCCTAGCCTTCCCTATGAAGTCATAACCAGGGATTTGGATAGTTTCTTCCAGGCTACCATCTAACCATGTTTCCGATAATGCAACAATTGATATTTGGAGTCCCTCCACTAATTCCCTGATTTCAGTTAATTTATGCAGTACACTTCTGCAGTTTATGTGGAGCAGTCTTAAGTTAGTTCCTTCGTGCTCACTCTCCTCCTTAATCTTTTTAGCGAACATAGGTGGTGATATGTAGTCACTTGACCAGTTCACATTCTTAAAGTAATTAATGTCAGGATCTGTATTCATGCTGCTCAAGGTTTCTTCTTCGTCTTCATTCAAAATTACCTCTAATTCTTCCTCCCCTTCTATCTCTTCTATTACAATTAACTCCCTTTCTAATCTGAGTTCCTCACTGAGTTCCTCATTCGTATTTTCATCACTATCCTCTGATAAATTTAACCTGGTTCCATTACAGATAGTACAGGTTCTTGAGACTCGAGCGTTAGAGCTTCCACTTGTGTTATCTAACATAGCATAATTAAGATCGCATACAGTTTCTTTACTCCCTTCCCTGTGAGTATCTACTAATTGACTGCCTTTTGTATTAACTGGGCCAGTATAGTTGCCATCGTGTACAGTGTCTTTACTCCCCTCCCTGTGCGTATCCACTAATTGGCTGCACGTGCACCATCGGCCCGGCCCGCGAGTATCTGTCGCCAGCTGAATTAGTTCCAGCGTATGGTCATTCCTGCGTTTGACTCTATTTTTATCCCTAGCATTTCAGTTCTAGTATATAGTCCTGTTTATATGGCTTTATATATATACACACATATATATACACACACACACATACATATATACAAGTACATACATATATACACACACACACATATATATATCATATCAAATATTCCAATGCCTAAAGTTCAGTGCACTCGGTCTAATAGTCAACCTGCATTCAGGACTTGAAATCTGAATCATTACTAATACCTATGTAAATAAATCAGCCCATAAATCCACCCAAGAGTAAAGTGTTTATGATAGATGAATTACTTCAACCTTTAAGCAGTTGCAGTTAATTAATTTTATAACAAAATCCCTAGCTTCAGTCTACTGTATCATTCTAGTTTATCTCCTAACTTTCGTTCCGGTTACCAGTTACCATTTGAACCCAAGAGGGGCATTAACCACCAAAGTCAACTAAATTCTCATCAGGTTAACTTTCCGCATTTCTATCTATCATACCAATAACAGGCATTCTTGCAGACAAACACGCTATTAAGCAAGCAAATTAAGCAAAAGAAAGGTTTTACAATTGTGACCATTCAGGTCAAATCATCGATTACACAAAGAAGTACTAGTACATTGTAATGCAATGTAATGTAATGTATATAACTCCTAACTAGCTTATATTATGGTTATAAATCCCTCTGATGGGTCTTTAAAGATGCATGTTCATCTATTAAAGGTTGCAGCTATCCTCTCTTTCAGCACATCTATCTATCATCATACCGATAACAGGCATTCTTGCAGACAAACAAGCTATTAAGCAAGCAACGACAGGTTTTTACAATTGTGACCATTCAGGTTAAATCATCGACTACACAAAGAGGTACTAGTAATGCAATGTAATGTAATGTAAATAACTCCTAACTAGCTTATATTATAATTATAAATCCCTCTGATGGGTCTTTAAAGATGCATGTTCATCTATTAAGGGTTGCAGCTAGCCTCTCTTTCAGCACATCTATCTATCATCATACCGATAACAGGCATTCTTGCAGACAAACAAGCTATTAAGCAAGCAACGAAAGGTTTTTACAATTGTGACCATTCAGGTCAAATCATCGATTACACAAAGAAGTAGGCCCTACTAGTAATGTGATGCAATGTAGTGTAACGTAATGTAATGTAAATAACTCCTAACTAACTTATATTATGGTTATCAGTCCCTCTGGTGGGTCTCTAAAGATGTATGTTCATCTAGTCCTTCCAGAGCTTTTCCCAGGCCAAACTATTGGGAGATAAGATAGTATTTACTCTTATGTCCAGTGAGCCTTTAACGTAGAGTAAAAAAGTGGACTACTGTGTGTTAATGATGCTTTACCAACGTCGAATCAACGTGAGGTGAGCTGGAGGATAAGTGCGACTTCTCTGCTCCTTCCGTGCTCATGTAAGGTAAGTCGTCTATTTGAAGAAGCTTCTTTAGCGTACTCACATTGGGGATTTTCAGTGGTTTGTCTCCCGGTTTTTCGGTGGTGCGAAGGTACACGACTCCTCCCATCGTCCAGGTAGATAACACTTTTCCTTCCTTCATAAGGCTCCTTGCCTTTGCGTAGGTTTGCGCGGCTTGGGATGATAGGTGTTCATTGATGTAGGTCCGCGATTTTTTTAGAGTGAAGCGGGCTCCATAGACCAGATTTCTGGTTTTCATTCCCCGGAACTTAACCATCACCGATCGATGAGTTTCCTTCCCTCTCTTTGGTAGTCGGTAGGCCGATTCAATATCTCTCTCGTTGACTGACAAGCCTAATGTTTCATTACAGAGTGACAGGACCGCTTCAGTGGCTTCCCTTTCTGCTGATCCTTTAGACCCTTGATAGGTATCCAATTCCTGAAGCCCGCAGATTACCAAGTTAGGTAGCCTCGCCTCTGCTTCCATGCGATCCACTTTGTTTTGCAGCCGATCGATTTCCTCCTCCAGGAGGGTTTGTTTGTTTTGCAGTTTCTTGGTATGTGCAGTGATTTGTGCCGTTATATTCTTTTCCACAAATGGGTTTAGTTTGTTTAGAATTCTGTCAATGATTTTGTCTAGTTTCTTCTCAATGATTCCATCTAATTTCTTCTCAAGGATTTCGTCTAATTTCCTCTCAAGGATTTCGTCGATTGCTGGGGAGAGAGTTTGCGTAAGTCTGTCAATGAGCAGTTCCGTTACCTTTTCCTCTTTCATGAGTTCGACTAGCTCCTCAACTTTTGCTGCTTTCTTCGCCATGTCTCCCGCTGGTTCTTATAAATCCGTAGTTGTAGTTGTCAATTTTTGAGATCAGTTTCTTTACATTGATTGTAGATTTTTGTTCGCTAGTGTAATGTACTATGAACTTGACATTGTGTCCCTTGCGCAGTCTGGATTTAGCAAATGTAGTAACAGTCTTTGGTGACACGTTATGTTTATCCGGTAGCGATTATTGCGTATAATATCCGTTGCTATGAGCATATATATATATATATATATATATATATATATATATATATATATATATATATATATATATATATATATATATATATATATATATATATATATATATATATATATATATATATATATATATATATATATATATATGTCTATTAATTAATTTATATTTCACCTACCTATCGAAATTCAACCTAGAGTCTTCAACGGATAACGAATTTTGGATACGATTTCACCAGGGCTGAAAGTGAGCTGGGTCTGTCCGGGTCTACGACCCGGCAGTCATTTTCGCGACCTGTCTTTGCTTTGTCTTAACCGAGTCGCGTGTTTAAGCATTTGCATTTATTACATATAATAAGTATCAAAAATAACAGAAAACGTAGTTTCAAACAGAGAGATAATTTCCCATGGGCCCCAACGGGGGCCTGGAGCCCAGACCCCGCGCTCCCGCGCTCGCCATGAGACCCGGCTACTTTTTCAAACCACTTTCAGCACTGGATTTCACTTGAAGCGATCATCGAATGACGCCTTGAATAATGTGATAGCGCCCTATAGAATAATTCAGAATAGAATGGATTAAATGAATAAATAGAGTTGTTCGTCAGTCTAAAGTTAAGACTTTAGGTTGAGTTGTTCGTATGTACTTACGACGCACTGTATTGTTCTGCTAGGACTCCAAAGGCAATCCAACTCCATCCCGTCGACCAAGAAAGTCTCCGATTGAATCCGAGTTCGTGAAACTGGCTCCATCATCCAGCAGATTCACATTCGTACAGAAAGAGGAACTCTAAATTATTCGTTAAAATTGCAATTATATTTTCGTTAGAGAAACTCCTGGCTTATCAATTGATCAAGCACTCTTAAATTTGAGTCCGCAAGAGACTAGGCAATCTCAGATATAACTGAGATATCGGCTACAGTAAATAAATAATAATCTAACACATCTCAAAAGTTTTAAATGGTTTTGTTTAAATCATCAAACCTCCTATTGGCTTCTGGTGCTTTTCGACGTGTTTGGTGATATCCTAAAGAAGACTAAGATCAATAACAATAATAGATTTATATGGCACCTATTCGCAGAGTATCAACCTATGCAATTGCGAGTCAAGGTTTTTCTCAATCAGCTCAATGTCTGCACAGAATGAGAGTTTGAAGTATGGATGAAAAGACGAGTGTTCAGCGACTATACCACCTATTCAATTTTATGCCTTCTAAAAAAGCATGCATTGACATGCATTAATCTCAACCATAAAAAAAATAAAAACATCAGAAACAATAAAAATGAGGCTTAGTGTCGTTCGTGTTCGAGAAATTCGTTGCAGGAGTTTTATGACGTCATTAACAATAAGTCTTCTCTGAATTGTCATGGAGACATTAGCAACAAAGATTTAGGATGTCATTAATACTAAATTATCTCTGAGTTATCTAGGAGATATTCTTGATAAAAGGTTTATGACGTCATCAGCGATAAATTGTCTGAGTTGTCTTGGAGATATTCATAATAGTGGTTTATGATGTCATTAGCAATCAGATGTACCTGAATTAAAATAAATTAAATTTAAATTGAACAAAGCCAAAGAAGAACAATGATTGTAACACTCATTGTCTTTAGTCTTGGAAATATTTGTAACAGAGGTTAATGACGTCATTAACAATAAGTTGTATCTGCACTACAATTAAAATAACTTGAAGCCAAACAAGAATAATATAACAAGAATAATAATAATAATAGGATCAAAGTAATTTATCTAGGAGATATTCGTAGTTAAAGCTTAATGACATCATAGCCAGGGGCGTCTATCCCCCCTAAGTCATTGGAGCAATGTCCCTTCCCCTCTTCTTCCCCCTACCCCGTTCCTTCCCCCCCTAAAATGGTGGCACACACGCTAACAGATTTCCCCCTCCCCATTCTTGGATGGAGCATTTGCTCCAAGGTTTCTATGGTGTAGACGCCCCTGATCATAGCCAATTAGCTGTACCTGATTTAGATTTTAATATAAACAAAGACAACCAAGAACAGTGTTAGGCCATAATAAGGCTCATTGTCGTTTGTCTTAGAGATATTCGTAATAAAAGGTCTATGACGTCATTTTCAATCAAGTTTACACTTTCAAATTTAATAAAGCCAATAATTTAATAAAGAACAATAATATAAAAGTTAATTGTCGTTGTCTAGGAGATATTTTCGAAAATGAGGCTTCATGACGTCACTAAAAAATCAGCTGTATCTGAATTAAGATTCGAGCTTAAAATTAAGTAGAACCAGAAAGAACAAATTTACTCTAATGTTAAAACTAAATGTCGTTTGTCTTTGAGATATTCGTAACAAAGTTTTCATGATGTAATCTCGGAATTACATTCAAATTTGAGATTAAACAAAGCGAAACATGAAAAAACAATGGTATCAAGGTTTGTTCGATATTTGTCCTGGAAATGTTCGCAACGAAGTATCATGACGTCATTAACATTCAATTATTTCTAGTAGAAAGAGACTTTGGCAATTCAAATAATTTCCTTCTCACGTTGCAGTTTGATCTTAGCTTAAACTTCAACTTAAGGGCTATTGCCTTAGTTAATGAACGAAACTTGAGTTGCTGAAAATTGGATTCAACTTTAAGAACGTGTCGCCAATTTGTTGAAGCTTCGATATAAAACGAAGACTAACGCAGACTAGAATCACAGCAGCTATTCTTACCTTGGCAATAAGTGGGCTTTGATATTAGTCAGCAGCGTCAAGATCGAATTACTTCCTTAGAACAAATTTAAGAACACACAACAGAAAAACTATTTATAGAATAGTGAAAATTATTGATTTCAGAAAGTTTTCATGTGTGAAAATATGAAACAAAGACGTTAACATACAAATTGAAAGAAAAAATGTCTAAACTATCATTTGAAAAACTTGATAAATATATGTTATGACAGAACGTTTTCATTCATTCAGTCATTCATTCATAAATTTATATAGCGCCACTTCAAGGGAACTACTCAGAGGCGCTCCCGACTCCAGCACGGCGAGAAAGAACAGTTTTCAGGCGGTCATAGAGGGTACCAGAGGAAGACCTATTGTTGAATTGTTGGCGCAGCTCAGGAGGAAGGCCATTCCATATGGTCGGGCCGACCACCGAGAAGGCGCGGGTCTGCATGATAACAATAGCAGTACGGGCAAACGGGACGGAGAGCATCCCCTTCCCCACCCAGCGGAGGACTAAAGCAGACCGAGAAGCCGACACAGGCCGGAAGAGATCTATCAGATATTTTGGTGCGAGACCCAGTTGACATCGCCAATCCAAGGAGGCGATCCTGTATTCAATGCGCTGCCGTACAGGGAGCCAATGCAGGACCTCCAGCGTATAATTTGATACATGGCCAAAATATGGTATTTGGCCAATAAGGAGCGCAGCGGAACGCAAGATACGTTCAAGGCAGTTTAGGCGTGCAGAAGGGAAGCCAGAGTAAAGAGATAGGCAATAGTCAAGACGAGCTGTGACGAAAGAGTGTACATAGTACAAGTGTAGTTGCTGCTGTTGCTGAGAGAGAGCGAGCGACAGTATGAAGCAATTTGTTGTTTCTAACCAAGCCTCTTGATGGCTCATGTTTACATGACCGTCGTTGCGTTTTTATCAAGTAAATGGGGGACCCTTTCTAGCGGGACCTCGGTCCTTTTAGGGTTTCCCATTGACCCACCCATGGTATGACGTATGCCCATTCATTTCTTAACGTACTAGGATTTGTATCATCATCATAGTGGCTATCTAATTTTGTTTCTTGTATGTTCTTTTGTTTGCCTGTGTGGATCAATAAACTGAATTGATTGATTGATTGAGTGACGGAGCTGATAAAGTCAGTCACGGCTGAGGCGATGAAGGTGTGGTGCAAAACTTAATTCCTGGTCCAGTAGAATGCCAAGGTCGCGGACCGAGGCAGAGAAAGTAAAGCCAGGAAACTGTGCGGAGAGAGAGGAAAGGTTGAGTTTAGCCAATTGCTGATGGGTACCCAGCCACATAAATTTAGTTTAGAAGGGTTTAAGCGGAGGCGGTTTGACGCCATCCACATCTCCAGATCAGACTGTGTCTGAGCTATAGCCGCTACAACAGAAGCAGCATTATGCGACGGGCAATGAATGTATGCCTGCGTGTCATCCGCATAGAGCTGGGCTAAGGCGCCATGATCCGCAAGGAGCAGGGCAAGGCCAGAGGTGTATATGATGTACAGTAGGGGGCCAAGAACGGAGCCCTGGGGCAGACCATATGGGGCAGGGACCCACAGAAACCTAGTCTTCACATATTTGCCACACTGCGAAACTTTCGTAAAACATTACTTTCTTGTGCTGTCTAACATGACCTATTTGTAGTTGTATTTAAATTTTAATCTAACGTTTACATTTTGCATGGTGCCTTTTCAAGGTTATCATTCAGTTCCTCTAGTGACGACGATCTTATTGTGTAGTCCGACTTCTAGCGTTGTCGTTTTCTTAAGTCTGAAACTGTTATACGTGTATTACTGTACAATATACACAGAGTATTGTGGAGCAGCTGAGCGTGGTGTCTAAGGCATACTGTTTTATTGAAAGTCGTAGACTAGTTGTATGCAGATTATCCCTTATATAATTTCCCAGATCTGTGTCCGGCGATAAACGCTAATGCAATGTGTGGAATGTGCATCGGGCGATCCCAATGCATGCGCACGGGCCGATGCAGGGACACGGCTGCGCTGTGGAATGTAACTCATGCTGTCTATCATGGCCTGCATCGGGGGAATGCAGGCACACGGGCCACGCTAACACATGTGACCAGCTTATAATTGTTGTATTGTCGCGTTCACGAAACAGAGACAACCGTCATCTATGACTGGCAAGTAGTCTGTTTTATAATTATGTCATCAGCTCTGCTAAATAAATGCCTGAAACATTAACAGCATGGAGGAAGCATATCGCAATCTTCTCGGATCGCATGATGTGACTGCTGCGGAGGAGAAAGACCAGAACACAAAGGCATTCCAGATGGATGGTTGCCAAGATGGCAATCTGTGTTCCTCCAAAAGTTGTCTCGTCGCTGTTGAAGACACAGAGGTGCAGTCAAACAGAGTTGTTCGCAGTCGAATTGAAAAGATCTTACGAAAACTGTACGACAGAAAATCATCCAGCCGCTCCAAGACAAAGAAACTTCATCTAGCGATGAATAAATCGTTTTGTAGGGAACTTGAACGGTCGAATCTAAATGCCGAAATTGGTTTTCCAGTTTCAAACGAGAGCGTGATCCAGACAATTCCTGGCAGTCCCAGCCACAGTTTCACTAAAAATTGTCCGAGTGTGTCTCATTCGTACAACATCTACAGCTACTATTATCCAAAGTACGACATGAGCTATGGGCATTGTCTGTACGTTACGCCTTGGACGCTTGAGGTTTCCCCAGACAACACCCTTCAGATCGCTGAGTGCGCTGGCGTGGCCAAGCAAATGCGCCTATTATCGCTCGAACGCAACTGGAAGATGATTGGGTGGAAAAAGCGGGTGAATTCGGCAAGACGTTCCTTCACGTTTCCCGCAAATGCGGAATGGGAATCGACGATCTACTACTTCCCGGGTTGGGATTTATCCTTCCATCCACTTCCAATTTCTAGAATTCGACCTCCATTCGGCGTCGAGGCGGCATTTCCTGTAGAGACAGTCCTCGAAGAGGAAGATTATTCCTCGCCTGTGGAGGACTTAGGTTACTGGAAGGACCTTGTCGAGTTCGAAGAGAGGAATACGCAACATGCGAGTTGCGTAACCTCTACAAGAACTGACCAGGACAGCCAGTCGGAATCGTCGAATGAATTGACAAGTAAGGATGCTTTAAGCAGAACGCAGAAAATCCGAAGTTCTCGTATCTTGAGCGAACTTGTCATAATGACCTTACCAGGTGTCGTCGAAGACATTCGGCTGAAATCTTCTAGCTCGCAAATACGTGAAGAAATGAACCACTTGCAAATAAATCAGTCCCAGTTGATTGAAACCGAATCGGAACAGGATCCTGAAAATCTCAGGTTCTGTAATTTTGGTGAAATGAAAATGGAACGCGCAATTGAGCTGAAACCGAAGGAAGAGTTGTCTAGGGTAAGAAGCCAAATCAGGTCACCTCACAGGACCAATGCATCCAGAACACATCGATTCACATATGTAAACAGTCCTACTCGATTTTCTGAGCAAGTCAGCTATAGCAAATCAGTGAAGATCGAGATTAAAGAAAAACGTTTCTGTAAGAGCTTTCAAGAGGATTATGAGTCCCGTCCGTGTACACAGCCATCAACGTCGCTTAACCAGTTCCAAAACAATTTCGCACCTTTAGAGGAAGTTCCAAAAGGTGTTTCACATAATCGAGTCTCGAAGCTCATCGAGAATAAGCTACGCGCTCTTGATGTGCTTTGTGGAAATGAAAGGAAACAAGCAAACGAAAATGAGTCTGGAGGTGTCGAGAATCAAAGGCAGAACAGCACAGTTGGGGAATCTGACCTCAGGGTCAAAGGTCGCGGGTCTCAAGGTCAAAGTCATAAAAGGAATGCTTCGCAGAAAAGCAAACTAAGTTCTGGAAATATTGTTGATCCTCGATCTAGAGTATCTTTATATCTTGGCGATGATGTCTTACTGGAAGGTCGCATGAAACCGGGAGATAATCCCGATTTAAGATTTAGTGAAGACGATCTTGCCTCGACGAACAATATGAACTGTGAATTTTTTTCAGTAAATGAATTGGTCGACACAATTCCTGATGGGCAGCTAGTAGGTGATTTTATTTCTGGCTGTAGCAATACGAATCCGCGGAAAGACATCAAAGCACATACTTTCCCGGTATCCGAAAAACACCTACACACAACTCTGGAAAAGCAAGCTCATACCAGGAAGCCAACACAGTCTGTGTTAACAGTTGGTCCACTCCAAGTTGATCGTAATGTAAAGCGATCTTCATTTTCTGTAACACATGGCTTCGTCTGCAAGTCTGAGATGATCCTCCATAGCAGTGTAATATTGGACGTGGAAACAGACGCGTATATAGGAAACAGGTCAGTAAAAGAAGGCGCGAGTGAAGAATGTCTTCGGCCACCTTTTGTACCGAAAAGTAACCACTCACCTATGCAGAGCGTGCACACGCTGCTTGAAGAAAAAATAGTGGAGAAGCAAAAAACATCTCGCAAACGCTTGAGAGTGGAGCGCAAAACTGCTATGCAGAAGCTTGTCTTTGTGCGATCATCAGGTGCCGGAATATCGTCCCGAACAAGAGAAATACTTCGCGAAGATCATTCTACTGTCGACCTTCCACAGCGAAGGAACAGCGATCGGGAACAAGTGCAAACCACAACGAGACAAATCCAGAAAGACACAAGGAATTGGTGCAAGTCGTGTCATTTTGTCGAATTCACACAGTATGATTCTCCTCCCCTTATTGGAAAAGACATTCAAAATGCGCCGAAGCCTTGTCTTAGAATGTTGCAGGACCTACATCCGGTCGTAATACGGGACGCACCCAAGACGTACCTGTCGATCAGGCAAAATAGAAGAGCCATATACGCTGAATTTCTCAAACGAAATCCAACTTTTGTTTCCATCGCGATGGAACATCGTACGAACTGGTCGTCCTCTATACTAAATGTCGTCAATACCAGGCACTTGGACTAGAGTACGCCAAAGCCCTGCTTGGACTAGAGTGCGAAAAAGCCCTGCTAACTCTGTCCGCGGAAGGACATCAAAGGTCATTCTTTCTAGGCATCCGCATCGTCTGTGAAAGAAGCAAAAGACCTGAATGCACACTTCTTACTTGAACCATAAAACTAAAATTTAACAAAGACGGAAGGATAAAAACCTGCACTGCAGCTTTTGCAATTGCTTTGACTTTTACAGTTAGTGTCATATGCTCAGTTTTAACATGTAAATGACTAAACTCATTTAAAAGATTTAATATAGTTGAACTGTCGCTCCTTTTGACTCTAGCTCTTTCTGATTATCTTCGCAATTTATTTCAGCACGGCACTTCATTCTTAAACTTAGTGCTATTTGTTGGCTTTCTTTCTCTAACCGGAAGTAGAATTGAACATTCAGGTCTACAATGTCTGGAAATTTAAGAAATCTTGTCAAGTTTTGGCAGTGGAAAGCTGTGCAGAAAAAAGAAATACATTAAAGGGCTAAATAAAGCAGGCTTGGTTGTCGTTGCCAGAGGCATATGCTTTATAGGCCTACATACATTGTACGCTTATTTAGTATAGACGAACCTCACTTCGTTAACAGAGCACATTATGCGCATCTCAAACTTAATACGAATTCTTGAAGGCAATCGAATCAAGTAACTAAACTAGACCAAATAAATGGACGAAAGAGGCCTCTACCGAGTGTTTGTAATAACAAAAGACGTCGATGAAGATATGTGAACTCATAATTATGATTTCTGGATGATCACAATCCTTCGTAATTCTGAAAGCCAAAATTGATTTGACCAATCAATTTGACCAATCAGCTGACCAATCGTGACCAAGATTTTGAGATGTGATTATAGGTTTACTCCCGTTTCTAGGGTAACTTATATCGGTTTGTACGCGTTAGCACATTGCGCAATTGATGGTTCATCATTCAGTATATTTTCTTTGTTAAGAACAGCTTTAAGTGATATCTGCTCAGTCAAATAAATTTAATTGTTCAACGTTTATACGTCATCACAGCTAGCCTATTGTTAGGACGCTCATCGCACGCACTATATATGCATAGATGAAATATTACCATCCTGATGGCCTAGTCTCCTCTGCGTATGACTTCAGACTTTCATAGATACGCTATTTTAAAGAATTCGACAGTTCTGCTTAGGAACTTTGAATAGCTGTAGTAGCTACGTAATAATTCTGCGCTGAACCGATTGCCACATGGCCAGTAACAAATGTCACGCGTAATTACATGTACTATAGGGCCCAGTCGTGCTAAAAAGAGCATTGGAACCTTAAATCAACGTGTTTTAATGCGATTTGGTAACTGTATTATTGTTCGAGCATATACGTCATATGTTCTGTGGTATCTTCAACATTGTGTATAGGTTTGGCTGAGTGAGACGAGCAGAGTTCAAGATAAGACATTAGTTACAGTAACATTAGTCAGTTGGTGTCAGTGAGTATCGGGATGAGTTGGATATAAAACGTTATTAAACATAACAGTAGCCTTTATTCATTTGCGACCAACAACAAAATGAGTTTCAACATGCAATATCAATTCTGGGATCGCACACAAAATTCCTGGAAATTATTAGAAAATTCCGATTTATTCCTGGGGTCAAAAACGTAAGTTACTGTCACAGAACCACAGAAGATGTGCGATGCCTTTAGGGATGCGACTGATGCAGAAGTAGAAACCAGAACATCGTGGTGGCAAGGACGGCCTGTCTGTTCAAAGCGCAATGCATCACGGCTCCTGATTTACCCCACTTTCCGTCTTTGTCGTCTATGCCAAAAGAGACAAACACCATAGGACAAGTTTAGACATTCCAAAAGGCATTCAGGTAACAATTCTGATATATTTAATGTCTTGTCTCAACTGACGAATTGTGCAATTTTGTAGTCTGCAGAGTAGTTTTTAAAGAAATGTTTGACAATTAGTGATGTATGCGAGTATGTATTTTTGCATGCATATGTGTCGTACGTACTATATACTACAGTATAATATATTCTCTATTATCTGTCTGTCACCGTCTCTATTCTCACAAATTCCCAAGTTATTTCACGCGTATGGCCTACAGGCCCTACACATTCATAATTATAATATAATGTTTAATAACGTTTTATATCCAACTCATCCCGATACTCACGCGTATGGCCTACAGGCCCTACACATTCATAATTATAATATAATTATGAATGTGTAGGGCCTGTAGGCCATACGCGTGAAATAACTTGGGAATTTGTGAGAATAGAGACGGTGACAGACAGATAATAGAGAAAGAGAGACAGAGAGAGAGAGACAGAGAGAGACAGACAGAGACAGACAGACAGACAGACAGACAGAGAGACAAAGGAGAGACAAAGAGAGATGACAAAGCTGTGGCCAGTGCTATATGGCGCAGGCTTGGATCAAGCATCTTGCTAGCCTTCGGCTGTGTTCAAACCAGACAGTGTCATAGTATTTCTATTTTGGTTAATCAATATTCTTACGGCCGCTCCTTGAGCCATTGTAAAACGCGACGAATTCGAGCATGTGATATACAAATAGACGAATAGATTGTATGTGGTGGAATAAACCTATCTGGGTTTGCAAGTCCTCTGTTTCACCGTCAAGTGTATTATATCTGGGCTCTAAACTGTTTGGATTATATGCACATTGATAAGTAATTAAAAATGTTCAAACACTGGCACTAACTTTTACTACTTGCCCTGCGTTAAGTAGAAGTGTCACTGTTATCAGGCACAAGTGTTCTACAACCAAAACTAACTTCTAAATTGAAAGAATCTCACCTTTAGATTTCGAGGACTTCGATGAATCAGAAACATCCTTGTGGTCTAAAAATAATTTTAAAATAAAAAAACAGTATATTAATCACATGTAAAAATTACAACCTTAAATCATTGTACTATAATATTATTTTGGCAAGTATAAAATATTGAATAGAACGAGAAGTCAAATGTACCATAGCCTAAAACTTTACAAGGATAGAGGTCTTGTCCGAGTACCTCAAGATGAGACGAAGACCCGGTGCAATAACGCCAAGACGGCTTACGACGACAAACAGCTGTTGACTTGTTTAAGCCCTTTCTAAAACTACAGTAACTGCGCAATACTTAAAAGGCTTCACGGCATAAGACAAATCTAAAACCTATTGGTTTATATTTTATAGCCTACGTTTCCAGTATTCGATAACTATGAACACGAAAGTGATCACCGTCCCATTAATGTCTAAAAACTTCTAGTAATTACTGTGAACAACGCGAGGCTTAATCAGATACTTTGAGCTGCGGAAGCTGTTACACGATATGGCAGTTAATTCGATTAAATCGTGAGAGTTCGTACTTCTGAAATAGAATGATGACATTATCGTCTTGGACTTTTTTGCCATGTAGTTTATGCTCATTCCAAACTCCACCTCTCTTCGAAACTCTTTGGGTCGAAAGATGATCCCAGGCAACCTCTTCGAAACCTGGCGTTGAAATCCGAAGAAAGAAGAAACAAGACAACTAACTTAGTTAAGATGACGTGGGTAAGAAAATGAGGAGAAATATATGACGAAAGTGAGATTACGTGAAGTAGGCTCAAGGGCTCAAGCACACGCTGTTATTATTCTTAGTCATTTTCTATTGTTGAAGTACAAACAGTCCAGTTGTTATAGCCTCATCTTCACAAACTTGTACGATGTTAAAACAGGCGACCGTGTTAAGCAAGACATGGATCGATTCTGGATGAGATCATAACTTCTCATGCACATTTTCGTAAATTGTAAAAACAGGAATAAGCGAATAAATTTGAAATCAGGTAGGATGACCTGAAGAACAATCAACTGAAGCGAAATTAGCTGAAACAAGATCATTTGTATGTATCAGGGCACTAAATAGGTCTACAGGCGTTTGAAGTATAGGCCTACCTCACATAAACGCTTGCACCTGTGAGTAACAGATCCAAACAAATGCGTTTAAGACAGTTTGCATATATGTGTTGCACAGAGTCAAAGGCAGCAGTATATAAATTCATTGGGAGACTGTTCCAGGACTGTCCACTACACGAGAAGGCACGAGTAGGTACTAAGTATCTTATCCGATCTGAATCATCCTCTTATTATGCAGCTTATTGTTTCCTAATTGTCGCTTCATGCAGCAGCTTCTGCTTTATTCAGTTTCCCCCTCCTTCTCCACCACCGACAACCAATCAACTTAAAAAAACTCGAGAGAAAATTCTCGACACCTGTTGGCAATGTTCCTAGAGAATTGGAAGCAACGTCCGATTAATTCCCTGAGGCAAAATTCAGACGAAATATATTCTAATTGATTCATAATCTGATGCGTTGATCTGAGCCAATCCAATCACATCTAATCCAATCTAATCTAACGAAATCTGATCTAATCTGACCTTCCACTGGATGGAGCAGATTCCTGGTTCGTAGCACTTCTTTCCGAAAAACTGTTTCAGAAATTTGTGGTGTGTTTCCTTCCAGAAAAATGCTGTGAACGAGAGTTCGTCGGTTTTCGGAATATCAACGAATAAAGTGATCGTGTCGTTGACGAACACTGTCCGGTTGGTCGACGTTCGGACATCTTCCCCGTGGCGGGTCAGCTGAACTTGGAGGTTCTCGAATTTCACTCCCTGGCAATCCTCTGTAGTCAACGAAAACGCGTTGTCAGGTTATCGCTTGTTTGCTAAGCGCCTTTTTGTCAGGGTATTTATTAAGTACCTTGTGTCTGAGTATTTATTAAGCGCCTTTTGTCAGAAGATTTATTATGTGCCTTTTGTCTGAGTATTTATTAAGCTCCTTCTGTCGAGTAGTTATTCAGAATCTCGTGTCGGAGTTGTATTAGGCGCCTTCTGTCAGAGTATTTACTCAGCGCCCTTTTGTCAGGGTATTTACTACGCCTTTTGTCTGAATATTTAGTATGCTCCTTTCGTCTGAGTATTTAATATGTTCCTTCCTAAAAGTATCTATTCCTGTTATAATGTTATTCGTTATAATGTTAATGTTATATGTTATAAACTGCTTCAATCTAATCTGTTGCGATGAACTCCAATCAAATTGGTTCTGATATTATCTGCTGTTAATCACTCCTCGATATGTTCTTACCTAGTCTCGTCTATTCTCATCTGCTCTCCTTTGCTCTCCTCTGCTCTACTCTTACTTCACTTTATCTTATCTTGTCATAAATCTCCTTGCTTCACTTTACCTGACCTCACTTCATCTGACCTCACCTGACCTCACGTCACCTGACCTGACCTGACCGCACTTCACCTGACCTCACCTGACCTCACGTCACCTGACCTGACCTGAGCTCATTCTATTCCGTTTAAAATAATTATTATTCTAAGAAGAAATACTGCAATACATAAGATGCAGAAATGACCATTCCGTCCACAGATATTACAATCCCTATGACAAGACGCAGCGCTCGTGAATAAACTGGTCCCCTGCGCTTAGCTACAGAGTAGCCGTTCAGAAGTTTGGAGTTTACGATTACGAGACACTTTAGGGAAGTTTAGACCTACCAATCGATTTAGATGTTGGCCAACTTACTTGAATCCGCCTCGTAGACCATTACATTTATCGACGATTCTGAGAAAGCGACACCTTTGGGGTTCTTGCTGTTGCTTCCGTCATCACTCGGGTAGGACAGTTTGACGGTGTAGGTTCCTGAGTCATTTGTGCTTAAGTCGTGAAATGTAAGGCTCACGCGCTCAGTGACGTTTATTCGCGTTGCGAACTCAAGCGTGAAGTTGTTACTTCCACCTTGGCTGAATCCTATCCTCTTCTGCTCCGTCTGATTGGCGCGAATGAAGTGCCAGGAGATGAAGAAGGGAGTTGAGCAGTCTTGGGACAGCACCAGCTTCCACTTGAGGTGGAGAATTTCATCCGTGCAGAGACTCCGGGTTTCTTTGTCTTGCAGGGAGACAGCTGGTTACGATCAACACAGAAAAACTGGCCGTAAGTCTTCCGACATATGTATAATTAAACCATTATTGCCTGATTTTTCTAATTATTCTCAAAGTGTAAACCTTGCAGCAAACGGAGAGTTTGCAGAATAAGCTTACCTAGCAAAATTTCTGCAAAAGTAATGCTTTTGATGTCTTAGGAGCAACTTTTAAGCGTTCCATTTTCAGAGACTCCAGGCACTAATTGGTCAAATGTTGTAAAGACATTTCCAGATAAGAATAGAATAAAATTGAGTAGACTATAATATTATTGGGCTTGACTAGATTATAGTAAACATTATGGTTTTCATCATTATGATGCACTTCATCATCATCGTCATAATTATAATTATAATAATAATAATCATCATCATCATCGTTATGACCCAACGGAAATGTCTCAATAAATATTTTCCGTCTCCCTAAGTCAAACACGTTTGACCCTTCATAACACGTTTGAAAAGTTGTATGATATTCTTAAGAATAGCCTTACATACGCTAGGAAGCACACACATAATACATACATACATATACATACATATATACAGACACTTATACATATATATGAATCAAATACAGGAATTAATGCATATATAAATTAAACATAAATACATAATACATATACGTACAGTACATACATGCATAGACTGTATGTATACATATAGGAAGGGGCATAGATTAATGGTAACACTCATGGCCAGGAGAGCAGCAGTACGAGGTTCGATTCCCGCAATCCCCCTCGGGCGGACGCCTTGCATGGCTGCCATAACGTGTGTTTAGTTAAGATACTGATATTTGTACTGTCATGTCTCAATGTAATCTTACTGCGTTTGTCGGTTTGAATTAATAAAGAAAAAGATTATTATTATTATTATTTTTGCCCTGAGGTACTTCGTTCCCTCAGGGTCTTAGAGATTAAATTAGTTGTTTTTATTAATATTTATATTATTATTATTTTTTTTTCGCCCGAGGTAAATAAGATCCCTCAGGCTCTAATATATTAACAGTGATTTAATAATTTGAAAATTTAAGCTTGGAGTACGTGGTCCTCATCCCCGGAGTGTATTATTATTATTATTATTATTATTATTATTATTATTATTATTATTATTATTATTATTATTATTATTATTATTATTAATTATTATTATTATTATTATTATTATTATTATTATTATTATTATTATTATTATTATTATTATTATTATTATTATTATTATTATTATTATTATTATTATTATTATTATTATTATTATTATATAAATAATAGCAGTTACAATTCCATGCTTACCGTGTGCTTTCTTGAGTACAAGAGCGGTATAGTCGCTGAATACAGGAAGGACTTTGCCAGTGAAAGTTTCGAAGGAAACGTTGACATAATAGGATCCACTGATCTCCGATGTCACCCTGTGAACTGCGAGGCCTGCATCGAACCTACGATCGAATGAGAAGGTGGCAGATTTCGAGTCCTGAGGATGAGTGATTTCGCGACGAATCTTTCGGGTGATTTTGGGCGTGGAGGTGTATTTAAGGGAGGTTTTTTCGGGGGTTCTCGTTTCTGTGGTTGTATCTTTGGGGATGGTACTTTTTGGATTTGTTGTTAATTGGGGAATTTTCTGTTCTTTCGTGGTCTTTTTTGGGGTTGGCTCTTTAAGCGTGGTCGTTCGTGTATGGTGATGGTCGGAGTTGTCGGAAAGGATAAGTGTGCCGTTGAGGTACCAGGTACGACTGATGACCGGCGGGTTCTCACAGATGTTATAATCCTCCGGATATTCAAAGGTCCAGGTGAAGACGAATGGCTCGCCCTCGCACTTCACCACAAGCGGACCAAGGTCAGACACAATCTCTGAATAAGACAACGTCAAGTAATGCAGCTGTATTTGATATACCGTTCTTCTTCCAAAGTTAAGATGTGTACACACGACCATACAACAGAACATCAATGGCGTTGAATAATAATGCATGAAGGACTTGTTCAATGTCCTTATACACAGTGACTGCTTGAGTGGGGACTCGAACCCTTACTGAGTAACTTCTTGTCCTTAGTGACTTTACTATCAGTCAGTTTTCGCTTTTTCAGGTACTTAAAAGGCGCTATAGTAGGTGTCAACATATATACATACATACAGACACCAATACATACATACATAATTATATGCATACAATACATACATACAACCACTAATACCTGCTTGCTTTCGGCCACGCATTCTACGATCTTCGGGCATGAGTCATATGGTTGAGCCTAGATGTAGAACTGTCATGGGTTCTCATGCATTCCATTTGCTGTCCCTAAGAAATGGAACCGACTATCAATGTTTGTCCGAAAGTTCGAACTCTATTTCTTCCTGTAGGGAACATCTCAAAACTCACCATTTTACTCATTGGCTTTCAAGAATTTTAGAATATCTAAGAACTCTTCACCTGGCGACTGACTAACCGCGTCTACGATTCGCATTTCTGTTTGATATTGCGCGCGTTAAAAAAAGTTTGTAATAATAATAATACTAATAACAATGATAATAATAAAAAATAATAATGACAATAATAATTATAATATTGAAAATAATAATAATACACGCATACATACACACATAAATACATACATACATGCATATATACATACATATACAATGCACTGGGTACTTTGGAAGCTCACTTCACTAACATACTTGGAAAATGAAGTAACTCCAGTGTCAGCGTTGTACTGGCTTCTATAGTTTCTTCCTTCGTGGTCGTGATAGAGACCACGTAGACTCCGGCATCAGACTCATTCACCCTGTGAATGATGATCCCAGCATTGCTTTCTTTGTATCGTTCGACCGGAAAGTTAGACGTCGTAAAAAACAAATCCTTCTCCATTTCCAACTTGGCCACGATTGAGTTCATGGGTTCCTTCTCCCAAACGATGTAGTCCACACTTCGAGCGTGATTTTCGCAATCCGTGCCAGGAGTGAATTTCCAAGGAAAGACAACGTCAGTGCCGACACACTGTCGAATGTATGCGACCTTTGAGATATCTGACAACAACGCAACAGCTTACGATCACCTCATCTGATTCATGATGAATGTACATACGAATGTATGCATGTATGTATGCGCACATGTATGATTGCATGCATTTATTTATGTTTGCAATATGTATGTAGGTATGTAGGTATGACATGTATGTATGTTAAGCGTGTATGCATGCCTGTATGTATGCATGCTCGTAACTATAGATTGCATATATCGCCTTTAGAGACCACAGCAAAGAGTCTGAATGATTCTTAAAATATGTTCCTTTACAGTTTCACATTATTTTCCAAATCATCACCAGCATCATCTTTACAAAGTAATTACTTTTCTTTACTATAACTGCGACTTTCAGAATTATCTGCATAAATGTCTCGTTGCGTTCACTTAGCAATTATACTTATTTCCATATAGAAACAATGATGATTTGGTGATGGTTATACTTTTGACCAGAAACACATGGATACGTGACAAAAATCATTGTCATAATCAACATTGTGATGATGATAATAAAGATAATGATGATTTTATCACTCATTGATGGGAAGATGATGATGACGATAACGCCCCTCATTCACTAACACTCACTTACTCATGAATAAATAACTATGACGTGCCAGAGGTCAATAAGTGAATCAGAGGCACTCACGGGGAAATGACGACGATGATGACGATAATTTTGTCACACGCTCATGAGGAGGTGATGATGAAGATTATGATGATGTTAATGATTTTGTCACTCACTGAAAAAGAGATGATGATGATTATGATGATGATGATGATTTTTGTCAGTCACTCACGCATGGGGCGTGACACTTGGAGAGTTATCTCTTCCGAAGTGATGCTGACGAGGTTTCCGTATTTGGCGTTGATTCTGTAGCTGCCCGCATCGGTGACTAGCGTCGGATGTAAGGCAATGGAAAGAGGGAAGTTGACAACCTCTTTAAGATGGCCTGTTAGGTGAACTCCTTCAACGAAGATCACAGCACCATCAACTTGGTCTCTTCTGGCGAAGGCCTTGCCGTTCTTACTCCACTCCGTCCAGGTCGGCTTCAGGCACATTTCTTTAGCATGGAGGTGTGGGTTTGAGACCTTCCAGGATAACGTCGTCTTTTCCGACTCAATAGAACAAATAGTGTTTGCTTCGGAGGCGACTATTATATCTAAAATACAGGCAAAAATACCTAAACATGCAGAAGCAGAGATGGGCATAGAGATACGAAAAATATCTGTGAGACTATTAAATCTGCAGGATACATTAGCATTAATTACAGAAATACATAGGCAGTAATATATTAACGTTTGGCGTTAAATAAGTGTATTAAATAAGATATTAATTAATTAATTAATTCACTCTTTGTTAATCCCGCACTTCCGTAGGACGTTGCAGGCACGTTCGTAATTTTTCCTGCACTGGTCCATCATTCTGGAAAGTCTTCCAATGCACAAGAGCACAAGACACATGTTCAACCTCTCTTAACTCACATGTTTAGCGCCCTTATGAGCAGTTCTGAAAAGTGCGCTCTCCAAAAAAGCTTATATGTATAGATATGTACAGAGTGACATCTTGGGTCGTTGTTGTGTTATTACCTTAAAACTTTCAAAACTTCTAGTGCTTTCTTGAGCAGCGCCTCACCATGTAGTATCTGAGCGCTATCAGTGCATGATTTGAGTACCTATGGCGTTATATAACTATAGTCCTACACAATTAAACTACAACAATAACCTAATAGATCTAGAAGCACAAACATTACAACGCCAACTGAGATGAGTTAGCTGCTAACTTGATTTGACGTCGGTTAGCGAAACTTTCACAACGTCCGTCTTCAAGTCACAATTCGTGTCTTTGATACTGATGAGGATTCCATATGAGCCGACATCTTTTTCGCTCATATTGGCAATTTCTATCCCGGCAGCGGAACCCTTTTCCTTCATGTCAGAAAGTCGATCCTTGTACTTAAGCACGGCATCCGGATGGATCTGGAACTTCCAGTTGGCGATGTCGAAGGTCGCTAAGATGATTTCTTTGCTGCCTGACTTAAGCTGGTGAAAGGTCCAGGTAATGTTGCCGTCTATGACCGACGTAAACTCGTAATGCCATGGCAGCGTTAGCCTTTGACCGACGCAGACTGAGGGTACGTGTAAATGCTCCAGTTCTGAGAGAAAAACGTCAAAGATATAACAAGTAGGCAAAAGAAGGCAAGATGAGGTAGGGTCAGAAGAGGTCAGATATGGTTAGGTCAGGCAAGATGACGATGATGCTGAATATTATTGCCATTATTATTCATTTATTATGCACCACTAATGACCAAGCATCAATCGATAGCGCTGAACAATAGTGAGTGAAAGACTTGCTCAAGGTTCCTACACGGTAACCATCATCAGGGCAATACGTCAAATAAGGTCTGCTCTTACTAAAGAAATGTCACAAACCATAGCCTGCGCTCTTGTCTGGTCTTGCTTCCAGTGCCGGCATTAGGATATTTCGGGCCCCGTGCAGAATAAACACAAGTCAGATTGTTTTTCACTGCTAATCATTTTATATTTGTAGATTGTTAACAGGTACAAGTCAAATTTAACGATACACGAAAATTCTGGGGTATAGATTATTACTTTTATTTTATTGACAAAAGAGAAGATTTAATCGAGACCATAATTATTAGAGTGTCTTACTCATGTTAATTTTCTGTGACATTCTCGGGCCCCCTAAGTTGCGGGTCCCGTGCGACCGCACGGATCGAACGCCCGTAAGGCCGGCACTGCTCGCTTCGATTATGCCAATTCTGTTTTTGCAGGTATATCACTCCTTGAAGTCAACAGGCTTCAACGCATCTGAACTTCTCTGGTTCGCAAAGTTCTGTGTGTATCTTCTCATTAAAACTCATTAAATCTGCTCGGTCAGCGCCACTGGCCTACTGTAGAATTCAAAAGATTGAAACTGACTTGTCTTACATTATCAAATCCTTACGACGAGCATTCTTGCCTACCTTCAACCAATACTCTATCCTTACATTCTCCACGAAGTCTACGATCTCCGGGTATGAGTCTTTGGGTTGAGCTTAGAGCACTATCATGGGCTCTCATGCATTCCATTTTGCTGTCGCTATAAAATGGAACCGACTACGGCGACTAGCAATGTCTTGCCGAAGTTCGAAGTCTTTCTCTTCCTTTAAGAAACGCCTTAAAACTCACGATTTCTCATTGGCTTTCCAGAGTTTGAATATCTAACACATCTTCATCAGGCGACTGCCTCCGATGCGCATTTCTGTGTGACCTGTCTTGTCCGCGTTAGAATGTTGACAATAATAATAATATTATTAATAATAATAATAATAATAATAATAATAATAATAATAATAATAATAATAATAATAATAATAATAATAATAATAATACCATTAATAATAAGGTCGGACGGTAAACGACCAGATGGCCTTACTTTAATTCCATGGCGCTCGGGTCGATGTTTGACCTGGGACGTCACTGTGGCAGACACAGTA
This sequence comes from Allolobophora icterica, assembly GCA_963556255.1. NCBI lineage: Eukaryota > Metazoa > Annelida > Clitellata > Crassiclitellata > Lumbricidae > Allolobophora > Allolobophora icterica. The sequence goes on from OY744612.1 coordinate 14,992,540, forward strand.
GCCCTTTCTTATCTGCCTACAACCTCCACTCGGGCAGGAGGTGCAGCGGAACTGGCTGAGTCCAGGAAAAACGCTAAGTACACCGATTTGATGCATTTCTATCATTTTGTCCCATTGGCTTTTGAAACCTTGGGACCAACTAACGCCGTGGGACAGGCGTTCCTCTCCGACCTTGGACGTCTTCTGAGCCAAATCTCGGGAGACCCAAGGGAAACCAGCTATCTGTTCCAGCGCCTGTCTGTTGTAATTCAACGTTTCAACGCAGTCGCCTTCCACAGCACTTTTGTTCTCCCGATTCTTGACCAGGACGGCCACTCCAGAGTCAACATCACTAATTAGTATCTTGCACCTGAGGGATCATATATACCTCGGGTAAAAAAATAATAATAATAATAATAATAATAATAATAATAATACAAATAATAATGATGATAATACATGCATATATGCATTCATACATACATATATAATTATATATATACGTTCTTCTATTCCCTCAGGTAATATCTCTTCCTCTTTTACCTCTCTCAAACCATGCTTTTTCTCTCGAGGTCTCTCGCACTGGAAGCGCTTCTGAATGGCCCTCCCACTAGAAGCGCTTTATAAATATCCGAATAAAATACAATACAATACATTCATACGTACATACATAGTACAATGCATTGAGAGTACTTTCAAGATAGTAAACTTCATTAACATACTTGGAAAAAGAGGTACATCAAGTGTCAGCTTGGTGGCGGCGGCTATATTTTCTCCATTCGTGGACGTGATAGAAACCTCGTAGATTCCGGCATCAGACTCTATTACACTGTTAATGATGATCCCAGCATTGCCTTTTGCGGATCTGTCGACCCGCGGGTTGATCTGCGTGAAGTCTTTGACTTTCAACGTGGCCACTCTTGAGTTATCCTTCTCCCAAACGATGTAGTGCACACTTCGAGCGTGATTCTTGCAGTCCGTACCTGGATTGAAGTCCCAGGGAAAGGTAACGTCAGTGCCGACGCACTGTCGAATGTCTTTAACCTTTGAGATATCTGGCAACAGCGCAACAGCTCACGATCAACTTATCCGATTCATGATAAATGCATAATATACGTATGTAGATATGCATGAGTGCATAAATGTAGGTATGCATATATTTATGTAAGTATGTATATATGACACGAATGCATACATTTATGTCTATTAGTATATATGCATGACAAGCATGCATGGATTCATGTATGTATGTAGATGTGTATGTATGTATGTATGCATGGATATATTTGTGTATGTATGTACGTAAATATGTATGTATGCCTGTATCTATAGAGGTTATGTATCGTCTTTAGAGATCATAGAAAAGTGTTTAAATGATTCTTAAAAGACGTCCCTTTACCGTTATAGTTATAGGTGTCAGACACGTTATATTCATAATCATCACCAGCTTCAACTTGACAAAGTGATTACTTTGATTACTAACTACGACTTTCAGAATGATCTGTAGAAATGTCTCGTTACGTTCACTTAGCCATTATACTTATCACCATGTAGAAACAATGGCGATGATGATGATTTTGTCACTCGCTCATGTAGAGATAATTATGACGATGATGATTTTGTCACTCGCTCATGTGGAGATAATGATGACGATGATAATGATTTTGTCAGTCACTCACTCATGGGGCGTGACACTTGGAGAGTTATCTCTTCCGACATGATGTTGGCATGGTCTCCGTATTTGGCTTTGATTTTGTAGCTGCCCGCATCAGTGACTCGCGTCGATTCTATGATAATGTCCAGGGGAAAACCATCAACCTCTTGAACTCGACCCGCTAGGTCAACTCCTTTAACGATGATCACGGCACCATCAACTTGGTCTCTTCTGGCGAAGGCCTTGCCGTTCTTACTCCACTCCATCCAGGTCGGTATCTTACACACTTCTTTAGCATGGAGATGTTTGTTTGAGACCTTCCAGGATAACGACGTATTTTTCGACTCAGAGGAACAGATAATCTTTCCCTCAGAGGCGACTATTAAATCTAAAATACATGCACAAATCCTTATACGCATAGATGTCTAGATGGGCATAGAGATACCAATAATACCTTTGGTTGAGACCATTCATCTACAATACACATACTAAAACATAGGCACTCATTTATTAATTTGACGTTAAATAAGTATATTTAATGAGATATTAAATTAATCAATTAACTATGTCGATCCCGCACTTCCGTAGGACGTTGCAGGCACTTTCGTAACTTCTCGTGCATTGGATCATCATCCTGTATAGTCTTCCACCACACATACGTACTATTTTGTCGCTGAGAGCACAAGCAACATTTTCACCTCTCTTGACTCGCATGTTTAGCGCCCTTATGAGAGGCTCTGAAAAGTGCGCTATAAAAACAGCAGATACATACAGCTGTTACCAAGCAGTTCTTCGTTGAGCAAGGCCTCACCACGTAATACCTGAGCACCATGAGTTCTTAATTTCAGTAACTACGGTGTTAAATAACTCTAGTCCGACACAATGAAAGTACAGCAATAACCTAATATATCTAGACGCACATACATTAAAACGCCAATTGAGACGAATTTGCTGCTCACTTGATTTGACGTCGGTAAGCGAAACTGTCACAACGTCCGTCTTCAAGTCACACTTCGTTTCATTGATACTGATGCGAATTCCGTATGAGCCGACATCTCTTTCGCTCACGTTGGCAATTTCTATCCCGGCATCGTAACCGCTTTCTCCCATGTGGAAAATGCGACCCTTGTACTGAAGCATGGCATCCGGATGGATCTTGAAGGTCCCGTTGGGGAAGTCGAAGGTCGCTAAGATAGTTTCTTCCCTCTTAAGAGAGGTCCAGGTAATGGTGCCGCCAGTGGCCGACGTAAAGTCGTAATCCCATCGCAGCGTAAGGTTTTGTCCGAGGCAGACTGACGGTACGGTTAAACGCTCTAGTTCTAAGAGAAAAGCGTCATATATATTACAGGTAGTCAATAGAAGGCAAGGTAAGGTAAGGTCAGATAAGGTTAGGTGAGCAAAGGTGTTGATGATGCCGATTATTATTACTGTTATTATTTTTCATTTATTATGAGCCACTATCTATTGACCAAACATCAATCGATAGCGCTGAGCAATTATAGTGAGTGATGGACTTGCTCAAGGTTCCTACACAGGAACCGTCTTAGAAGAGGCTTGAACCCGTACTAACCACGTCAGGCACGATCAAGCAAGATCAGGAAAGGTAAGGCAAAGGTTTGTTGATAAAGTAAGGACTTTTATAATACCACTATAATCGACTACTTGCTCTACCAAATATTTTGTTGAAACCGACAAAACGACTTCGAATTTTGATTACTGTTATAGTCCAAGAATTCTAAACTGGATTGTTTTGCAGGATAATATTATCATTTTTATGTACCTGCTGGTGACTTATTTTGAAAAAGAAAATGTAATTTTGATAAACAAAAGTAAAAATTATAGATAATAACAAAATTATGCAAAAATGCATTCTACAGCAATATAATTCCAACGGACAACGTAAACGTAGTTGTAATATTGCTTTAAGTTATACATAAAGCCGTGTTATCCCAAATCCAGTCCTGAGTATTATATTGCTCTATAACACATTTTGCTGAACCAGCAAAAAATTACTTAATAGTTTGATAGCCTTAGATGGCCAAGAAATCTTGTCTACCTTCAACTAATACTCTACTCTTACATGCCCCAATGCAGTCTACGATCTTTGGGTTGAGCCTAAAGCGTTGTCATACTCTCTCGTGCATTCTATTTTGCTGTCCATAAGGAATGGAACCGACTACCAATGAAGTCCGTGCATTCTATTTTGCTGTCCATAAGGAATGGAACCGACTACCAATGAAGTCCGTGCATTCCATTTTGCTGTCCATAAGGAATGGAACCGACTACCAATGAAGTCCGTGCATTCTATTTTGCTGTCCATAAGGAATGGAACCGACTACCAATGAAGTCCGTGCATTCTATTTTGCTGTCCATAAGGAATGGAACCGACTACCAATGAAGTCCGAAGTTCGAACTATTTCTCTTCCTTTCAGAAACGCCTCAAAACATTATTTCTCATAAATTCTAAAATCTAACAGCTCTTCACCTGGCGACTGACTAACCGCGCCTCCGACTCGCATTTCTGTGTGACCTTGCACGCGTTAATAAGTTGTTAATAATAATAATAATAATAATAATAATAATAATAATAATAATAATAATAATAATAGGGCCCATTCCGGACAAATCTACTTTGTAAATAATGTTGAAGTCCCTGAGGGATCCTGTATACCTCGGGGCATAAAAAAATAATAATAATAATACTTCTTGATTTGTCACTAAAGTCAAGGCCAACTTCTTCATGATGAGGACCATGAGCACCAAGCTTATCTAATCTATCAGTAGGCAGTATCTTAGAGCCTGAGGGATCTTAAATACCTCGGGCGAAAAAATAATAATAATACATGCATACATAAACACATACATACATACATACATACATACATACATACATATATATACATACATACATATATACATACATACCTATATATATACATACAAATATAATACCATGCATTGAGAGTACTTTTCAAAATAGCTGATTTAATTAACATACTAGGAAACTGAAGAAGTGTCAGCTCTGTGGTTGACTTTATTTTTTCTCCCTTCGTGGACGTGATAGAGACCTCGTAGATTCCAGCATCAGACTCCGTTACATTGCCAATGATAATCCCAGCTTTGCTTTCTTCGTATTGTTCGACCCTCGAGTTGACCTGGTTGAACAACTCGTTTTCAAACGTGGCCAATTTTGATTTCGAGGACACTTTCGACCAGATGATGTTGTCCACCATTCGAGCTTTATTGTTGCAATCCGTGCCTGGAGTGAATTTCCAAGGAAAGACAACGTCAGAGCCGACACACTGTCGAATGTCTTCGACCTTTGAGATATCTGGCAACGACGCAACAGCTTACGATCACCTCATCTGATTCATGATTTATGTTGGGCCTATATACGCATTACAGCGTAGTTAACAAAGTCCCACCGGAAATAATGTCATTTCTCAACAGCCGATTTAAAGGGGATAAATTTTACAACAAACCTTGAAAATTGAACTTGAAAATTTAGTTTCCTTCAAAATTTACAGATGTTTAAATATTTTATTCCGTGTTTTCAAAATTACGCAGAAAATGGACAGTCATTTGTAAATTTCAATGTCAAATAACATAACCTTTCATTGCGAATTCAGAAATCCGTTAAACAGTTTATCTCAAAACAATCTCGAAGTCCCTCCACAGCTTTCACACAAGCTGGAAGTTTTTTGTGAAGCTCAGTATGGCCTTGTTGATTGAGTTCTGCGGAAGCTGGTCCTATATTTATAAATTTCTGGATGCAATACAATATACAGTACAATACAATATTAACTGCAAGACTTTCTTCAGTTCATCAATATTCTTCGGCTTTGCATGAAATGTCTTGTAGCGTTCAAGCATAGCTTTGCAGACGTGATAATCAAGAGCATTAAGGTCTGGCAATATAGTCTTGAGTCAACTTTGCCGTGTGAGTTGGAAAATGACACCAGACTGAAGAACAGACATGTAGTTTTCAATGAGTCTGGGTAACAAGAGTTCAACGTAAAGTTTAGCATTTACTTTAGCCTTGTCTGGGATGAAGTAACATACGCCAGGAGAAATCATTTTTTCTGCATAATTTTGAAAATACGGAATAGAATATTTAAACAGCTGTAGCATAAATATTGAAGCAATATTTCACGTATGCATGTAGAATTGTAGATGTTGGAAAGTCTTTCCTCTGTAAATGCTGAAATTTTGATAGAAACAATCGCTATCGGTTGTCGAGCAACTGCATTTTGTCCAGTGGGACATTTATTTTACCCATTTTGAATGTATGCATGCATATATGTACGTATGCATTATGCATAGATGTATGTAGGTATGCATGTATATGACATGCCTGCATGTATGTATGTATGTATGTACGTATGTATGTATGTATGTATGTATGTATGTATGTATGTATGTATGTATGTATGTATTTATGTATGTATACATGTATGTTCGCCTGTAACTATAGATTTTATGTAGGCCTATCTTCTTTTGAGACCATAACAAAGTGTCTGAATGATTCCATTGCAGTTACAGTTATAGGTGTCATACGTTATTACATTATTTTCCAAATCATCATCAGCTTAAACTTAACAATGTGATTACTATTGTTTACTTAATGCGACTTTTAGAATGATCTGTACAATGTCTCGGTACATTCACTTAGCCATTATACTTATTACCATGTAGAAACAATGATGACTTGGTGATGGTTAGGTCTATAGTTTTGACCACAGTTCTTTATGCACGCATACATGAAAAGCATCATTGTCAATATTACTGTTAGATGATCAGGATGAGGTTTGTGATGATTTGGTCACTCACTGATTGGATGGTGATGATTATTATGTCACTCACTCACTCATTCACTCACTCACCCAATCACTCATGAACTCACTCATGAACTCACTCATGAACTCATGAATAGTATGAGATTTACGTGACAGACGTCAATAATTGAATCAGAGATGATGAGATGGGGACGATTTTGTCACTCACTCATGAGCAGTGATATTTTCGTTAACGAAAACTAAAATTAGAAGTAAAAATAAATGATTTCGTTAACGAAATCTAGAAGTAAAAGTAGGAATTGTTTCAGCAGAAAAAACGAAATTAGGAATTGAATTAGAAATTATTTGCCGAACTAAAATTATGAACGAAATTAACAATTATTTTAAGAAGTAAAATCATTTTACTTCTTGTGGTACCTAACTCAAGTTGAGGTGAAGGGGAGTAAAATTGCACGCGATCCAAACACATAATCCATTGGAAAACTTTGGTTGATCAGGGGCGCATAGGCCTACCATTCATTTTTCTTGATGTAGGCCTAATGTATACCGTCTTTGGTCTTCGTTGTCTAATAGGCCTAATTGTCTCACTTGCGTACCAAGGACCTTTTATACAAGAAGGAAATGAGCACTTAAATATAGAATCCTTGCTTGGGTACTAACGATCTCAGTCAACGACGATCTCAGTATCGTACGCCATTTTTTTTTATTTAGGGTTCGATCGTTAAATTGTAAAATAATGAGTTAATCGAGAATGTTGACTGGAAGGAAGCGAGATAGGCCGGTTTGGGATTTTTCATTTCGACGAAACTACAGGCAGATCTACATGCCAAGAACCAACTGAGAAAATGCCGGACTTTGTGGAACAGCACTTGCTAGAAAAAAAAGCATTACAAATCTTTGGAGGGGAATAGATGCTGCATTGTTAGACTAACGTTCCACCCCTTGTTTTACTTCAGTTTTTTTTTCTTTCTCGAGACAAGTTTGGCGCGTTTCTGCATGCAAGCAATGCATACTTTTGCAGCGCGGAAATTAATAATTATTTGGAGAACTAAAATAAGAAGTAAAATTATTTGAGAACTAAATAGGAATGAGAAGTAAAATTATTTGTGAAGTAAAATTAGAATTAGAAGTAAAATTCAAGAGCTCAGAACTGAATTAAAACTGAATTAGGAATTATTTTTAGAAGTAAAATATCACTGCTCATGAGGAGTTGATGATGACGATTATGATGAGAACGATGATTTTGTAACTCTCTCATGATAATATGATGATGATTTTGTCACTCACTCGGGAGGAGATGATGATGATGATGATGATGATGATAATGATGATGATGATGATTTTGTCTATCACTCACTCATGGGGCGTGACACTTGGAGAGTTATCTCTTCCGAAGTGATGCTGACGAGGTTTCCGTATTTGGCGCTGATTCTGTAGCTGCCCGCATCGGTGACTAGCGTCGGATTTATGGAAATGATAAGAGGGAATATCAGATCACCGCTAAGTCGGCCCTGGAGGTGAACTTCCGATGAGACGACCGTCTTATCAGGTTGTTCCCTTCTAGCGATAGCCATTCCGTTCTTACTCCACTCCGTCCAGGTCGGCTTCTGGCACACTTCTCCAGCCGGGAGGCGTGAGTTTGACGCCTTCCAGGATAACGTCGTCTTTTCAGACTCAATAGAACAGACAGTTTTTTTTCTGGAGGCGACTATTAAATCTAAAAAACACACACAAATACCTATAGAGGTAGATGTCTAGATGGGCATTGAGCTACCAATAATACCTTTGTCCGAGACTAAGTATACAAAATAAGATATCAATTAATTAATTATTTGTTGGTTCCCGCACTTTCGTAGGACACTGCATCAAAGTCTTCCACTGCACATACGTACTATTCTGTCGCTGAGAGCCCAAGACACATGTTCAACCTCTCTTATCTCGCAAGTTTAGCGTCTTTATGAGCAGTTCTGAAAAGTGCGCTATACAAAAAGCTGATATGTATACATATGTACAGTGTGACATCTTGACTAATTGTTGCGTGTTTACCTTGTAACTTTCAAAACTTCCAGTCCAATGATTACAAAACAGTGGTTTCTTGAGCGAGGCCTCACCACGCAATATCCGAGCGCCATCAATTCATGATTTCAGTATCCATAGACAAGTGAGTTATATACAGTTCTCACATCGATTAATTTAAATTCTGGTGAATTAGACCCTCTTCCCCTTTCATTCTTAGTGACACTATAGACTATTTTGCTCATTTTCCGCTTTATCTCTTTAATAGGTCTCTGTCTGAAAGTTGTGTCCCCGCCTCGCTAAAGCGGGCCATTGTTTTTCCCTCACTCAAGAAGCCTAATCATGACACAAACCTCTGCCAAAACTACCGTCCAATCTCTAATATATCATTTCTCTCCAAAACCCTCTTCAACTTATTCCCTATCTGGAACAATCTGGTCTTTTGCTTCCCTTTCAGTCAGGTTTTAGGGCTCACCACTCCACTGAAACTGTCCTCCTTTCTTTGCTTTCTTAAATTTATTCAGCTGTTGATAGGTCCGAACTCACTCTTCTGGCGCTATATGATGTCTCCTCAGCCTTTGACATGGTCGACCATACCATTCTTCTACAGCGCCTTGAGACCTCTTGCGGTCTCAAGGGCTTTCCTCTCCAGTGGTTCCGGTCATACGCATCTGATCGCACTCAGATGATTCTCTCTGGTGAATCTAGAACTCTGTGGGTCCCTGTTAAACTGGGTGTTCCGCAGGGCTCTGTTTTGGGCCCTCTACTCTTTTTTATACGCAGCCAGTATCCCCTCTCTCCTCCCCATCCATGGGGCTTCAGTCCACCTCTTTGCTGACGATGTCCAGGCTTATGTTCATGGGCCTCCTTCTTCTGAACTTCTTATTGGTCAGCGCATCGAAGCTCTTTCTCATGATCTTCATATCTGGATATCTTGCAATCGCCTCTCCCTCAATTCGCCCAAAACCCAATTCATCTGGTTTGGCACTCCTCAGCAACTTCAAAAACTTGAGTTTGCTGTGCTGTCTCAAAGGTTTCCGCTTTTCACTTTCTCGTCTAGTGTTCGTGATCTAGGGAGTGACCTTTGACAATTCTCTCACCTTTACTGAACACATTTCCAAACTCATTCGCACTTCCTATTTTCACCTAAGGCGCCTTAGAGCTATCCGTCGCTCTCTCTCTCTCTCTCTCTCTCTCTCTCTCTCTCTCTCTCTCTCTCTCTCTCTCTCTCTCTCTCTCTCTCTCTCTCTCTCTCTCTCTCTCTCTCTCTCTCTCTCTCTCTCTCTCTCTCTCTCTCTCTCTCTCTCTCTCTCTCTCTCTCTCTCTCTCTCTCTCTCTCTCTCTCTCTCATCTCCAATTTTCACTTCAATTGTCCATGCATTTGTCTGCTCTAGACTTGACTACTGCAATTCCCTCCTCATTGGTCTTCCTGAAGTCTGTCTTGCTCCTCCTCAGTCCGTTCTCAATGCCACTGCTAGATTAATAGCCCGGCTTCCTTGATTCTCTCATATCACCACCTTTATGGCAGAAGAACTTCACTGGCTCTCGCTTTCTGCCCGCATCCAATTTAAGGTCCTCATCCTTGTCTCAACTTGGTTTCGCTCCAAAATATTTATGTGACTTAATTCATCGCCCTCACTCTGCTGCTTCTCTTCGTCCTCTTCGTTCATCTGACCGTTTGGACCTCCTCGTTCCCCGTATCAGGACTTCTCTGGCTCAATCTATGTCTTTTGCCTCCATTGGCCCTGCTCTTTGGAATGAGCTTCCTCCGTTCGTTCGTTCTTCTATTCTCTCAGGTAACGTCTCTTCCCCTTTTACCTTTCTTAAAACTTGCTTTTTCTCTCGGGGTCTCACGCACTGGGAGCGCTTCTGAATGGCCCGCCCACTAGAAGCGCTTTATAAATATCCAAATAGAATAGAATAGAATAGAATATTCTTTATTGGAACCAATTGCAAACCGCATTTTGGTGTACAGCAACGTAGACATGTTTATACAGATAATATACTAATAATATGTTAATATTAGCTACTAATATTTGTCTCAACACAATACAATGACTAAAGGCCTACACAATGAAAGTACAACAATAACATAATAATATAGAGGCACATCATTTAAAACGCCAACTAAGACGAGTTGGCTGCTCACTTGATTTGACGTCGGTAAGCGAAACTTTCACAACGTCCGTCTTCAAGTCACGCTTCGTTTCATCGATACTGATGCGGATTCCATATGAGCCGACATCTCTTTCGCTCATGTTTGCAATTACTATTCCGGCATCGTAGCCCCTTTCTGTCATATGAGAGAGTCGTCCCTTGTACAGTAGCGCGGCATCCGGAGCGATATGAAAGGGCCCGTCGGCCACGTCGAAGGTGGCTAAGATGATTTCTTCTCTGCCCGGCTTTAGCTGCTGAAAGGTCCAGGTGATGATGCCGGCCGTGACCGACGAAATGTCGTAAATCCATGGCAGCGTAAGCGCTTGACCGACGCAGACTGAGGGTACGTGTAAATGCTCCAGTTCTGTGAGTAAAAATCGTCAGAGGTATAACAGGTAGGCAAAAGAAGGGAAGGTAAGGTAAGGTCAGAGGAGGTCAGATAAGGTTAGGTCAACAAAGATGACGATGATGCTGAATATTATTACTACTATTTTTCACGTATTACATTACCATTATCTAATTATTATTCATTTATTCGATAGCGCTGAGCAATAGTGAGTGAAGGACTTGCTCAAAGTTCCTATACACAGTAAGCGTCTCTGAGGACGCCGAACTCGTACTCCCCACGTCAGGTAAGATCAAGCAAGTTCAGGAAAGTTGAGGTAAAGGTATGTTGGTAAGGCAAGGATTTTTATGATACCGCATGTAACGTAATGCTAATATGAGTTATCACTTCTGTTAGTCTACATCGTTCAGTATATGTTATTCAGCAATTTGTTCTGAGCAGGAAACCGTTTAAAAAGCTTCTGAAGCAATTTTGCCCAGGTTTAAGGTATATTTGAGGTAGATTGCCTGGACTAGTAACCGACACTGTTCAGAGACGCAGGCCTATACGGTACTTTGAAATTGTCGAATCTTTCCTCTTAATCACAAATACTGTACAACTGCCATCCTAACAGACAAATTGTGTTAAATAAAAACCGCTCGCTTCAAGCTATGCGTTTTGAAATTCGACGCTTAAGTTATGTTCTTCGGCTAAAGTTTAAATCTCTAATTTAACTCTTAAGTTTAAGTTTAACAAGGTTGTTAGTATGACACATAATTCACTTACTAGGAGCGTTTACTATCATCGTCAGCCAAATAAAACTGATGACTCTAAGCCATCCTAGAGATCCTTGGCACAGGACTTTCATCGCTAAACAGATTGAACCACCCGTTCCACACTATACTTTCCGCAGAGTATCAACTAATAATATACCGGAAGCTAGATGCTATACGACGATTCACGCCATTTAACAAAATTGAAACGATTTGAATCCTGAAAGTGCAAGATTTGCTAACACTGACGTCATAAGTAAGAGAATTACGTAACTTGAACAATTTAACGTCATGCATTATATGACTATAACTAACGACCTCTTATATGGACTATAACCAATATCTGCGCTACAACTCTATCCATGCAATCTATGCCACAAGCTTCTACTTTCCATGCCTATATTCTTCAAGCTCGTGATCCTGTAAGTACTAAGTGAGTAAGTATACTATGCATTAGCTAATTGCAAATCGCATTTTAGTGCACAGACATCTATTCATCTAATTAACACAATATATTAATACTGTATATAACATTCTATAGCACTAAATGTTTTGCGCATCAGGCTGGTAACTGAAGGATTATGCGATCATGTGCATTGTAACCATAACCATAACCATAGGTTTTTATTGTACATTAATATAGCACCATTCATCAACACAACTGATAAAGACGCTCTCTGCACAAGCAAATAATTATGATGTTAAATATAATTAAGAACCAGATTACATCAGCTAGCAAAATAGTAAACTGTAGAAGAGTCAACTCACCTGTTATGTATAATATTTATATGTGTATGCAAGTATGCCTATGTGAAACGCTACCGTTAAATTTCACGCCGTTTATGAGCTCGTTTTGGATTTATTTCATCTATTAATATGTTGTTCGAGACTGTGGGAACTGAGGTTTGGCGATTTGATTGGCCGAATCTCAACTAAAACTAAAACTACCAATTAGTGGCCGCTAACCAATTAGTGGCCACTTTTTACTCAGTGATATTCTATATTTAGCCAGAAAATACTGCTTAAAACAAATATTTACCGTGTTTAAATTTTCACGGGCAACTAAATTTTGTATCCCCGTTGCTATCACGTGATCACGTTGTTTATTACTGGGCGTGGTTCTTACAGTGCTGTTAACGCGAACATTTTGTGAAGTATTCTGAAAAGTTGTCATATTCCGGCTGATTTTGAAGACAATCTGGTAGGTATATTAATATTTTCTAGATACAGTATTAACAAAAAATAGCTTTTAAGCGTATAAACACATCATTTAATACTGTTGGGAAGATTTAATGAATTCTATCGCCTTTGCTATGGAATTGTGTTAGTAGTACCATTTAATGGCCACCTAGTCTTACCATTCAGTGGCCATGGCCACTAATAGGTATATGGCGGCCACTAATAGGTATAAGGCGGCCACTAATTGATACAATGTTTGTAATTAATATATGTATCATTACGTATACTATTCAAGCCCCTATAATTATTCATAACAAGTTTTACAATATAATTTATTAATATTTTGTAGGTACAAGATGGATCCAAAGAAAAGTATTGCAGCTGGCAGCATTCGTGAAGCCAAAAAATGCAAAGCAAAAACCCGCAAGTGAGAGACTCCAAAAACCAATAAACAAGAGATTTCTGTGGAGTGAGGACATGGAAATGGCTGTTTGTGCTGTCCAGAATGGAATGAGTCAAAGACACAAAGACATGCTGCCAAGTAATGCCAAGTTCCATGAGAAACTTCAAAGGCAAAAATTACTTCTAGAGAAAAAGAAAAGTTAGCTAAAATTAAAGAAATGGAAAAAGAAAAAAAAGAGAATTCATACTAGTTCTTCTAAGCCTAGGCCCAGAAGAGTTGAAGTACAGGTACCAAGGAAGAAAGAAGAACACTGACAATGCAACGAATGTGAAGGATTATACTTTGATTCAAAACACCCCAAACGTCACGAAGAATGGGGTTTTGATTGTAAAGGAGTTCGTTATCACAATTCTTGTGCTGTAGATATGATAAATTTGACAATGATGATATCAATGGTACTTCACTTGTTCTTCTTGTTACCAGTCAGCTAGTCACCAGTAGGCCCTAATGGAAATACAGTTAATAAACTGTTTTAGGATAGCTATTGTCAAACATTTTATAAACCTTGCATGTTGCATTTCTTCAGTAATCCAGGTTTCTGGATATTAGGTATTTCTTGTTCAGTTTTTATGGGTTCTTGTTAGAGTTTTTGGGTGCAGTATTATTGAACCTTATTTCTAGTTTTCAGTATTAATATTGAATATTTGTTTCTAGTTTTTGGAGTGCAACTAAATTTAGCATCATATTTTATTATCATACTGCAATTGCTATCAACATTATTTCAGGTTTTTAGGATAAACTTTTCAACATTTTTTAATAAAGTTCTTTCACCAAGTCTGAATTTTGAACATTATTAGACTAGTAAAAGTGCAGTGGGTTAGCTAGGGGGCACAGAGGGGGACATGTGTCCCCGGGCGCCAAAGGAAGGGGCGCCAAAATGAGGGTTAAAATAAATAATTTTACTCTAAATTTTGATGCAGTTTTAACTAACTGATACCAAATAAATTTATAACATTTAAGTTGGTGCCCCAAAAATATCCAGTTATATCCTCATTACTTACAAACCAGTTCTCAAGTATGATTTTGGCACCCCATTGAGCACTAAGGGTCACCATATACTATCTGAATTTTTCATATTTTATTTCATTAAAATTTAAATAGGCATTTGATGTATTTGGAAAATGTGAAATAAATAAAACAGGGAGGGGTCGCCAGTTTCATAGTTCATCCTCTGGCACAAAATATCCTATAGCTACACTGCTGTAAAAGTGCAATAATTATCATTAATCGGTATTTTGCTGTATAATAAGGTAAAAAGATATACTTTAAAACATTAATTTTTTTCTTGCTGTTAGCTTTCAAATGTGGCCATTAAATGGTTAATCTTAACTAGATGTATTTTACCACATAATGGCTATGGCCACTATATGGTAAGCTCTGGCCATTAAATGGTGCTTTTGGTAAATCCGTTTTCTGGTGCTTATAAAAAATTTATAAAAGCGACCATTTGAGTGTGATGAGCTCTAGCATATGCTTCATCTCGTTTGCTTTCTATTGGTATCAACAGATTTTTTCTAGCTTTATATAACGTTGCAAAAGATCAAAGCAAAATAATAAGTGGCCACTAAATGGTAGTTTTACCCTAACTGAAGGATTATGCGATCATGTGCATTGTAACCATAACCATAACCATAGGTTTTTATTGTACATTAATATAGCACCATTCATCAACACAACTGATAAAGACGCTCTCTGCACAAGCAAATAATTATGATGTTAAATATAATTAAGAACCAGATTACATCAGCTAGCAAAATAGTAAACTGTAGAAGAGTCAACTCACCTGTTATGTATAATATTTATATGTGTATGCAAGTATGCCTATGTGAAACGCTACCGTTAAATTTCACGCCGTTTATGAGCTCGTTTTGGATTTATTTCATCTATTAATATGTTGTTCGAGACTGTGGGAACTGAGGTTTGGCGATTTGATTGGCCGAATCGAATCTCAACGGTACACCTGAAAGTCATCTGCCGCGCCTGCGCGGTGATGCCTTACGAGAGAAGAAGGAGTCAGTGGAGTGTCGGACGTTAGAAGAGACGTGTATGTCCTTGCCGGCGATGAAAACGAGTCACTCCTGATCCGATCGACTAAATGTGTAAATGTTCGATGAGACGATCAATTAATCGAGCAAGGGGGCAGTAGCGAATCTGTTCCATCGATGGCCAAGTTGATAGAGACATAAACTACGAATTTTAACGTCAAACGAGCACCATTGTGCTTAACCTCTGACTCCCATTCACCTCTGACTTGCCCTGTCCGCAATCTTGGTATTACTTTTGATCCACCCCTCTCCTTCTCTAACCACGCCTCCAACCTCTCGCGCTCCTGCTTCATGCACATTCGTGACCTCCGACGCATCCGGCCCATGTTCGACATTAAAACTGCCTCCACCATTGCTACCTCCATTGTTCATTCAAAGCTTGATTACTGCAATTCTCTTTTCCTCAACCTTGAATCCACTCAAATCAAGTACTCCTATCCTGACCCCTCTGATCCTCCGCCTCCAATTATTTTCGCCGTAAACGACACCGGCCTTGACAGCTGCTCTGCCTCTCCTGATCTGGTACCCTGGAAATCGGACTTGGACCTCTTTTGGAATACTCTCTGGAAAACCCCCTCTGATTTTACGTAGCACTCGTGAATAGGCTGTGCCCTGCGCTTGGCTTTAAAGTGGCGCTTTAGAAGTTTGTAGATTACGATTACGATTACGTTGCGGTGTGGCTGGCTTATCTGAAGCGCTGAAGAAGTGATCGTACGTTAAACTCTACAAGTGCGATGTTCGCTAGGGAAAAAGGGACTTGTTTCGAATAGTCGAACTCTGATCGAACGATTAAGTACTTCAACTGAGAAACACTGTTGCTGGTTTGATCTGTGAACGATTTCCTTCGACAGGTGAAGAATTCAACCTACAAACGTCGTGAGGACACAAGGTGAAATCAACGCAACTACTTGGTGAAGCGACGACATGAGAGCAAGTGACAACCCTATATCCTATGAAGAAAGACTACCACGAAAGGGGAGGTTAGATAGTCATAATAATATACAGACATAACTTAGTTCATTCATGCTGGTCTATGTAGGTGAAGACAAGTTTGCTTGATAGAACTAATATTGTTGTTTAGGCATCGATGATTGTCTAATGTGATGACCATTTGAACTAACTATATATACATTAAATATTATATTTCAAAGCGACAATTGTGAACTCAATAATATTATTGTCATGCCTATATATATAAACTAGCCATAGTGGGGATTGACTACGAGTAACGAAATGTATGACCATTTGAACTAACTATATACATTAAATATTATATTTCAAAGCGACAATTATGAACTCAATAATATTATTGTCATGCCTATATATATATATATATATATATATATATATATATATATATATATATAAACTAGCCATAGTGGGGATTGACTACGAGTAACGAAATGTATGACCAACACTAAAGCTCTGCACATTTAATTAAGAATTGAATAGTGCGAGTTAGCGCAACAGGCAGTTTAATCCTAGGTAGGTAGTTCTAATCTTATTAAGATAAATTTGATTACATCTAGGTCAGTTTAGTTTTAAATAGGTCAGTCTAAAATGATTTAGGCCAGTTTCATCACATCTAGGGCAGTCTAGTATTATGTAGGACAGTCTAATCTTATTTAAGTAAACTTGATCTTATTTAGGTCAGTCTAATTTTAAATAGGTCAGTCTAATATGATTTAGGTCAACCTCAACTTATCTAGAATAGTCTATCTTAGTTATTATGAAGTCAGTCTAGTCTTATCTAGGCTGATTTATTCTTATATTGATGTGTAACAGTAATATTATCTAGGTCAGACATATAATCTAGGTCAATATAATCTTATGTAGGTCAACAGGTTAATCTAGCTAAATAGTTTAATTCTGATCTAATCTTATAAAAAGACTTCACGAGGAAAATGACTTCATCAGTCTTCACCGCGCTTTGCCTACTGTGACTGGACTTGGCAAAGAATATCTAGATTTCTGAGCAATGCTTTATTTTACATTTTAAAACAACGCATTACATTGCGTTCTGTTTTTCTTGGAAGAGTTGAATCGAACACTGGAAACGATGCAGCTGAACAAACGTTAGGAACAGTTTGGAGTCGAAGAATTCGACGATTTTGGGCAGAAGTCGGAATTTGAACTTTACTGGAATATTTCTATGCCAGGTTTATGCATTGAAGGAAAAGCCAGTCGATTTGGAATAAAACAGACTCTACTCAAAAAGCTTTCTTAAATAAAACACTTAAAATATTCAATTTTCGCTGTGTGTTGGTTGGTAATTAGCTGCTTAAATTATACAGTGTTGCGTTCTGACCCGGAATGGCCTGATTTGTGGTTGGCAAACGTTGGAGGAAACAAAATGTATTGGGGGCAGGACCGGATTAACCAGTATGCTTAATATGCTTTAGCATGGGGCCCCGCTTGAAGGGGGCCCCCCGACCGGGGTCACAATGCTGCAGGACAAACACAGTATTAATGAAACCAACTTAATTATTTCTTCATAATTATAATTATTAGCCATTAGTTTCAGTTTAAGGAAGAATTTGCACTAAGCAAATTGCAAATTTGAAATGTCAGCCATCTAAGTAACTGCTGTGTACATGGTTTCCATTGATTCAACTTCTTTCTGTCAATATCCATACTGACGGTACTTTTGTTTTATTACGACGCGATTCGCTCCCTGAATTTAAGTTTTAGTTTTAATGCTTTAAACGTACAGGATGCATAGAACCTTTCTGCTTTCCGGTGCTAAGAAATACCAACTTGCTAAAGACAAGACTGAGAATGATTGGTCTTCGTGTGCTTCAGCACCGAGTTTTGATGTATTTCTTGCACGAGTCAAAGTTGATTAACATTATTCCACAGTTTGCAGCTGCTAAAAGTCGCAAATGTTTCTGAGCTGTTAATAATGAAGAGAAATGTTTCGAATTTTTATTATATTTTTACGCTAACTGTATGTTGGCAATATACTCAAACATTTGAAACAACCTTAGACAGAGTACCTAAATGCAGTGTTGTGAGCAATGTGCATTGACAACAAATTTGAGCAGCAGAGCAAATTGACCCTGCTTTGTTACAGCATGTCTTTACAGCGTCCCCATCATTCCATGTTCAGTACGACAGGGGCCCCTCGTGCAAAATTAGCATAGGGCCCCCCGAGTGGTTAATCCGGCCCTGATTGGGGAGTGTAGTTTCAGTGGGAAACAGTATTGAACCAGAGGAGTAATGACTTGGGAGGAGGAAAACGTTTTGGGAAAACATGTTCAGTGGTGTAATGGCATGTGGAAGAATGTTTTGGGAAACATATTCAGCGGAAGACAGTCTGAACCAGTGGGGTAATGATTTATAGGAGGAGGAAAACATGCATGTACTAAGTAGGAGACAAAATGAACCAGTGGATGGGAAGGACCCATTCTCCAGAGCATGATGTATGGAAACTGTATTCCAGTGAAGGGTTAGTGTGAATGTGTGGGGATAAGTTCTCTGATAAATTACATCCTGGGCCTGGTAGACCTCCAGTATGTTGGTTACATTGATTACATGTATATATCATCCCAGTACATTGTAGCAAGCTTCAAGCTGGTAGCTGAATGAAATGTGGCCGTTAAAACCGTATACATAATTATCCATTGGAATAAGCAGTAATTATATAAGCAGAACTCCAGAAGTAATGAAGAGGCATCTACAGCAACGTTGAACTAAAACATGACTGATGGATGCCAATTGTGTAGTGTGAATCCGTTCTCGTTTGCTGTTTTTGTTTTTACAAAGGTCAAATAGAGATGAGAAAGCAGGATTTAGGTTATTTTGGACAAGCAGCGGCTTTTAAAAGACTGGATCTACTGACGAATGGTTAACCTAGCAAGATCATAGGCGAAAAATCTGCGTGTAAGTGAAATGGCTTTTAGTGGCGAATATTGTTAACGTTTCATGTCCTGTTAGCATTAAAGCTGTTGCCTTCACGTAGTGGATCGTAGACGCCATCACTTGCGAGAGAAAAATCTCTTCATCAGGGAGCCAAGGTCATCACGCTCTGAAAAAATTAAAAACGGGAAGATGCTTTAACTATAATAATACAAGTACTTATTATAACAACAACGTGAGAAACCAGATACATGTAAACCTAGGCCGCTAAATCTTTTCAGCGCATTGCTATTGTAATCCAACGCTTTAAAGCCACTGCTTTCCAGGTCACTTTTGCTCCTCCGGGTCTGACGGTTCTAGGCGTGTCAGAATGTTTCTTGTCTGACTATCCTTAACATAATTTTTAATTCTTGTGGGATCATTTGTGCCTCGGGGTTTTAAAAACTAATGAGAGTTTTTCTCCGTATGACGTCGACAGGTACTAAATGTTCCAGGACTTTGTTTTTAATTCCAAATGATCACTTGTTCTTTGATTATATTGATATTAATAGGCCTACTGTCTATAAAGAGACAGTGAAGATATTGCTTGAACTATTTCTGTTCCTATACTTGAATAAGATACATGCAATATTTAATCCTATGCGCCAACCTAATTCTATCAATTCCAGAAGGATTTTAAGTCGGCTTGTAAAAGGAGAATGTAGCAATAACCTGCAGCGTATGTATACAATTAACTTACTGGAAGTCGAACATTTGCGATCGTAATTGCTTTCAACTACTGCTTCCAAAAGCTGTGGACCAAGTTCTCTTGCGACATTGCCAGCATCACGGCCACAACGAGAAGTAAGACCATCGGCAGCACATCCGATCATGTCAGGGATCCTGTGCATCGGAACATTCAACGCTAATACTGTATTGCCACCAGTGCTTTTTTTCTAGAAAAAAAGGTTCCGGAACGGAACAATAGGTGCCGGAACGGAACAATTTTGGGCGGGCTAAAATCACGAGAAAAACGGGATTGGGGGTTGGGAGGGGTCTCAATAAACACTGAAAACAGTTCAAAAACACTTAAATTAAATTAAAATAACTAAATTATTGTTTTAATTATTAAAAGAAATAAATTATTTTTTAGGAGCTAAAAAAGGTGCCGGAACGCCGTACCGGCGCGTTCCGGCTGAAAAAAAGCCCTGATTGCCACACATAAAGATCTAATGCATTTGTAGTAAGAAAGTGTAGTCTGCAACTGTCGATCAAAACGTAGTAAACCGTAGTTTAGGTATGCTTGGTTTATTGGAGCATTACGCAATACAGTTATGCAGTAGAATGGAAACAAATGTGACTGGTATAGACAGGGGCGGCGATCCGGGGGGAGTGGGACAAGTCCCCTCCACCTTTAGCAGTGAGGGAACACAGTATAAAGTTGTCCAGCCCCCGAGTTTTAAAGAAACTTTTTGATTGCCATTTTTGTTAAATAATTGCTAAGTGGTTCTTTTTCGAAAATGTAAAACTCCGTAGTATAGTGATTCCATAGCATAGAGCACATTAAGTGACATTCTTAAGTAGGCTAAAGTGTTACTAAGTAATAAAAATCAATTAACTTTAGATTTGAATTAGTTTGCGTGTGATTATACAATTTATGACAATAATATTATATCTACATGCAGTTACAAAGCGCCTGCCCCTTGCTGTTTTAAAGCATTTTTCGTGCACAAAAACGAGGTAAACAGTTTTTTCCATAAATGCTAACCCTGT
>OY744612.1:15018536-15026036 GCA_963556255.1 Allolobophora icterica
GCTGCTGCATAGCATTACACCGTTTCTCATTATACCCCATAACATCAGAACATTTGTAAGTTCTATCAAAGAGTTGAAACAGATACAAACACACTATTTATGTAGCGCATTTACAATGGAATACATACGCGCAGTGTATACCAAGGGGAATGGACCTTGCCTTGGCAAGAGGATCCTTATTCCCCGGTTCCAAGTATGGTTGGTTCGCCGGAGCAAAACAGAAAAGAAGTTCACGGTAACAGTCGTCGGAAAAACCTAAAAGAGTTAACACAGATTATCGTCATCGTTACCTTCATAAATACCTTCATCGTCATTTTGGTTGTAATCGTCATCGTCTCATGCTCTCACTAAAAATGCTATTCTCACTCTCTGACTCTGCTGCAACTACTTCCAACCCTTAACATTCCTACATGTCGCGTGAGGAGATCGACGACAACGACGAGATGTCATTAGCATCATGATGTAATCGTCGTTGCTGGTCGAGATAGGACGATGACGGACGAAAGCCAGCCTCCACTTGGGCAACAATGAAGGCCGCGAGGCCCGGGTGTAATCGGACACCACACAGCCAAGGTGTAATAGGACACCGCGCGGCTATGGTGTAACCAGACACCGCCCGCGCTGCAGGCGAGCGACGACCCGCGTATCGAGGAGCAATCTGACACTAATTGACGATAGCTTGACGTGGGGAGGGGGGCTGACTGATGCACGCTGGAGTTCCTACTTAACAGAAGGGAACGGAGAACACGGGACTTATACTGCTGACGAACGCGACGTGTGAGCATCGGTCGAGCGAGAAACATCGGGAGGAACGACCAGCGGGGCGGCAGAGTATTAGTCCGTCAGATTCAGAGACTGACGCGAAAGAACGATCTGTAGTTAGGCTGTACGAAGCAACATTTGAGATAGTCCGATTTAATATCTAAACGCTTTAATACTACGTGGAAGTTCCCGTAGAGTTAGTGTATATATATTTGTTTCTTTAATTAAATTCATTTATTAATTAAACAAAGTTCGTCGTGAATCTTCTATAGAAAAGTTAGGCACGTATAATAAAAGTGCAAGTAAAAGAACAAGCAATCGAGGGTCGACATCAACACACGGCAAACAATCGACGGGAGACCTCCGATTGCGACATTGGCGCAGTCGACAGGATTTTCAACTGAAGACGTCACGACGAAGAGCGGAACCGGAAACGGAAAAGAGGAATCTCAACAGATAGGGACCAGCGGCGAATACAACCCTTCGCAACTGGAGAAATCGAGTGCCGGACTCCTGAGGACGAAGGACTCGAAGGAACCGACAGCAACAGGCAAGGACGAGGAACAAGAGCGCCAACGGACGACCGACCATCGCTAGCAACGACGGACGGGAGTGGCAACGGAGGACAGCGGATCAGCCAAGATACCAAAAGACGGAACACGCTCGACGTATCAGAGGGTAAGTCCTTACTGGTAGTCGTGGTAATCTGTGAGGTTGCGGTTGAGGTCTGGATGAGGATTGGTGTGCGAATAGCCGAGGCTTTTGCGTAGCTCCTTTTGCTCAGTTCTGTTCTTGTTGTATTTGTGGTAGAATTTTAGGACGTTGTTTTCTTTGATTTCTGACCAGCGGTGACTCTCCTCTAACTTACTTATCTTTTTCTATTAGTGAGCGGACTGTTGGAAGATGGATAAGTTGTCGGTAGAGAAAAGAGTGAGGGTGCAGAACACGCCCCATCACAGACTAGTCGCATATCTGAGAAAGATGGGACTAGGAGAGAAGGAATTGAATTCCATGAATATGAACCAGCTCCGAGAGGCTAGCGCCGAAATAATTGTTTCGGGACGGGAGGCCCCGCCAGAAGTAAGTGAGGGAGTAAGCATAGGTAGCCTAGAGAACAGTATTCGCTCGACAAGGCTGAGGCAGCTAGTCGGGCTCGAACAATTAAAATACGAGAGAAGGGAAGCGGAGAGAGTGGAGAGGAGAAAAGAAGAGGAGGAGGAAAGGCAGAGAAGGATCGAAGAAGAGAGAGAGAGGAGACTAGAAGAGGAAAAAGAGGAAGCAGAGAAATTAAGGCTTCAGGAGGAGAAACGGAGGAGAGAAGAAAAGGAGGAAACAGAGAGACTCAGAATGCTAGAGGAAAAGCAGGCTGAGAAGCTCAGGCTTCAGGAGGAGAAGCAGAGGAGAGAAGGGAAAGAGGAAGCAGAAAAATTAAGACTTCAGGAGGAGAAGCGGAGGAGAGACAGACAAAGCGAGACGCGACAAGACGGACCGCCATTGATACAAGAGATAGAACAGCATGCATTGCCGACAAACCCGGATTGCATTGACGTGGAGGAGACTTATGTAAGAGAGTACATGAAAGTATATATTACGGGGCTCCCTGTGACATCGTCTCTAATAGATAGCGGGGCCGAATACAATTGTGCGCGAGCAGAACTAATCAGGCCGCTCAACCTACCTGTGGTCAAGCAGATAGAGGTGAAGGGGCTGAACGGTCAATCAATGATTGTGGACGTGGTGCGGCTGAAACTAAAGGGGTCTCAGGCCGGCGAGGACAGGGAGGGGGAGGTAAATTACGCCCCTGATGTTCGGATATGGGCGGCACTCATTAAAGACCTTAATGAACCGTTAATTATCACGCCCACTACAGCCGACTTGCTGCGCGAGACAGCGTTGCATACGAGTCACGCGGCCAGCGCTCCTGAAATAGATCAAATTTCAGAAGCGCAGGCGGTCGCAAGGACTGAGACGAGTGAGGAAGAGGAGAGAGGGGAGGAGGTAGAGGGACTTAGGACGCTGATAGGCGAGGATTACTTCACGGTCGCTCAAGCAGACAGTGGGAGTGTAGGAGAAATCGGTCCCGAAGAAACGGATAATGAAGAGCTATTCTTCAATCCTGAGATACCACCCCCACCCAAGGAAGACACAATAGTAGGCAGAAACAAGATGGCGGCTGAACAAGCACAATGTTCGACACTAGCACCATTCTTGGCCCACGGGAAAATTGGGGCGAAGAGCTTCTTCACTGAAGACAATTTGCCCTTTCATAAAGACAAAATAGCTGGGCATTCTGTAAAACAACTGTGCTTGCCTAAAGAGAGAATAGACAAAGTCATCATCCAATCACCGGAAGCGCGAGGAGCAAAGAAGGAGGGCCAATGGCAAGGCCCGGCCGTCATCGCTCAGGTGAAATCGCCCTACACATACATCGTGGAAATAGGGGGCAAAAGCCGCTTACTACACGCAAATCGGATCCGCAAATATAACGAAAGAATACAGCAAGCATTGATTAACAATTGCTCCATTCTGTTCGAGAAGGACGAAGACTTCGGTCACGGGGAAGCGGTGGGTAGCTTCGTCACGAGGCAGACAAGGCCCAGTGCACAAGTAGACCCTATTGCCGTTGCACACGTAACGGTACCCGAGCGGAAACAGCTGTTTAGTCTGTTAGACAGGTTTCCAGATGTGTTCTCGGACAAACCAGATTTCTGTCCCGTCCTAGAACACACAATCACTGTTAGCGCGGAGTTCAGGCCGAAGAGTTTGCGAGCCTATAAGGTGCCGGAACTGCTCAAACCGGAGATGGAGAAGCAGACCCGCGAACTTTTGGCCCTAGGTATTATCACTCCCTCACATAGTGACATGGCAGTACACTCGATGACGTGGCCGGATCACATGAAACACCTAGAGAAATACTTAATGACTATTCAACAGTCGGGTCTGACCCTTAACATTAAGAAGAGTTCGTTTGCTAGGCGACAAACAACGTTTGTAGGTCACCTGATCGGATCAGGGAGCATTGAACCGGATCCTATGAAAATCGCAGGGCTAGGGAAAATCCCTCAACCCGAGTCCAAAAA
Source organism: Allolobophora icterica (assembly GCA_963556255.1). Taxonomy (NCBI): domain Eukaryota; kingdom Metazoa; phylum Annelida; class Clitellata; order Crassiclitellata; family Lumbricidae; genus Allolobophora; species Allolobophora icterica. Next base: position 15,022,379 of record OY744612.1, read on the forward strand.
GGACATACGGAGATTAATTGGTTTCTTCAGTTATTTTAGGAACTTCATCCCTAACCTGGCTGAGACAGCCAGAATTCTCACTGACTTGACCCAGAAATCGGTGGCTGCTAAGATACCCTGGCGAATTGAACATCAAAATGCGCTAGATAAACTTACGCACGATTTGAATAACGCTGTTTGTTTGCAGACAATTGACTACGGCAGAGAGTTTGGTTTATCGACTGACGCTTCAGACAAAGCAGTCGGTTGCTGCTTATTCCAAATTCAAGACGATGGAACAGAGCGGCCAATATGTTTCGCCAGTTCTAAATTAGATGCTACGCAAGCGCGTTGGTCCACTGTGGAACGCGAAGCGTATGCTGTAATCTTTGCGTTGAAGAAGTTTAGGAATTGGATTTTTATGTCAAGGACCACCCTCTATTCTGATCACAATCCCTTGACTTTCCTAACTGCTTCTACGCCCACAAGTGCTAAACTTGCGAGGTGGGCTCTGGCACTCCAGGACTTTGATATCGCTTTTAAATATCGTCCTGGGGCGCTGAATATTCCCGCTGATCTTTTGTCCAGACTATGATTGAGGAAGAAGGCGGACTACCATGTAAGGCACCGCGACAACTGTAAATATATTTCTAACTGTGCTGTTATTTTTGTAATTTTCATGGGAACGACGAGGACATGGTCTGGAGGAAATCGATGGAGGGAACGACATCATTCTCAGCCGGGAGGCGAACCAATGACTGGCTTTGTCCTCCCCCGGGAAGGGAGGTGTCGCGTGAGGAGATCGACGACAACGACGAGATGTCATTAGCATCATGATGTAATCGTCGTTGCTGGTCGAGATAGGACGATGACGGACGAAAGCCAGCCTCCACTTGGGCAACAATGAAGGCCGCGAGGCCCGGGTGTAATCGGACACCACACAGCCAAGGTGTAATAGGACACCGCGCGGCTATGGTGTAACCAGACACCGCCCGCGCTGCAGGCGAGCGACGACCTGCGTATCGAGGAGCAATCTGACACTAATTGACGATAGCTTGACGTGGGGAGGGGGGCTGACTGATGCACGCTGGAGTTCCTACTTAACAGAAGGGAACGGAGAACACGGGACTTATACTGCTGACGAACGCGACGTGTGAGCATCGGTCGAGCGAGAAACATCGGGAGGAACGACCAGCGGGGCGGCAGAGTATTAGTCCGTCAGATTCAGAGACTGACGCGAAAGAACGATCTGTAGTTAGGCTGTACGAAGCAACATTTGAGATAGTCCGATTTAATATCTAAACGCTTTAATACTACGTGGAAGTTCCCGTAGAGTTAGTGTATATATATTTGTTTCTTTAATTAAATTCATTTATTAATTAAACAAAGTTCGTCGTGAATCTTCTATAGAAAAGTTAGGCACGTATAATAAAAGTGCAAGTAAAAGAACAAGCAATCGAGGGTCGATATCAACACACGGCAAACAATCGACGGGAGACCTCCGATTGCGACACTACACTTACCACTACTAATAGGTTTTCAAGTGGGTTAATTCAATTTTACACCGTTGGTGTCATTTTGTAATTTACATGTAGATCGTATTCTAAAAACCCTCACCTGTACCAGCTATCAAGATGCTCTGAAGTACAGCCAAGCCCACAAAGGCCACGAGAACACAGCGGACAAAGGATCCGTCCATGAACATAGTTGTAAAACGGAAAGTGACACACGAATTGACCAACGACCTGAAGTACATAGTTACATAGTATAAATAACACTTTTATGGATCTTAAGATATTTCGATGGTGTTGACTTCGAGGAAAGACTATCGTTTCATACTTACACAAATACTACAATTTCGGTTTCTAAGAATCCTCTCAAAACTTAAGTGAGCAGAATAAAAGAGTTCTACATTGCCCTTCTAGGGGCAAAAAATCTTACAAATTGAATCTAATCTTTTTAGCTCAATCAATGTCTTTGATTCAGTAGAGAAATTCGTTAGAATAGTGTCAGAGCTTAAGTACAATAATTAATCTCATAATTATTCTTATACCGAAGCAGACTTTTCTAGCAGAAAAGTCTCTGACCTTCTTCGACAGTGTTATGCTACAGATCTCTAGATGACTGGCAACACTTTGACACTCTTAACGCGCGGTATAGACTACGTTCTCTTAGTTATAGGCCTACAGGCCAGTCATAAGGACACGGATATTCTGTGTTAACCCCGTATACTTAGGCTTCTTGGGAATCTGTGCTTAATTAACTAGCTTCTAACCATAATCTTTAATTGGCCTAATTGTCTAATTGCTGAACTAGGCCTGCGTGGTCTCTCGTCGGATAAACAGAGGTAACCGGTTCATAATGGCATATTGAAAAGTGATTAGTTGCGGATGTGAGTACTAATCAAACCAGCTGACTTAATTATTAATTAAGGCAACATAATTGTTAACAATCGACAACAACAGTACAGTCTGTTACAGTGGAATATTTTGACGGATGTAATTACAAAGCACTAAAGTCCTTTTAGTATGACTTGTATGACTAGTAAGTTCGTAACAGCTTTCAGCGCATCCAATTTGTAATTATAGTTATAAGTGCTTATATAGACCTGCTTCTGCCGCAATATCCTGCATAGACGACGGCCAGGCAAGTGCGTCGGATGTTAACACTCAAGTTGGAAGTAATCCAGATTCCAGTATATCTTGCCCCGCTGACTTCCTAAGTCCTAGATTCTGCTGTCTATGGCTGTAGACGAGGGTATACGCGGGTATATTGCGTGTACTTACCTCTGGAGACCGTATACTCACCTCAAATTTTGTTTCACTATGCTCACCGTTGGAGAGCGTGCACTCACCTCCAAAGTACTTTGACATATTTTTAATACTGTACAGTGTAGACTATAACTAAAACAAAATTTCAGTTTGAAATCTAATTTATTTTGTCTGCTTGATCTGGATGCAAAAAACATAAATTTTTCAACAAATTTAGCATAGTTGATGCATCAGCAATTGAGGAATCCCGTCATTTCAATAGCTTAAAAGCTCACCAAATCGTTCCATATTTCAAAATGTTTTCTTGCTTGGGAGGGGCACATCCCCGTCAGTGTTTCGTATAAGCTAACCTGTAGCGTGTACTCACCTCTAATTTTGCCACTAGGCCTACAGCCCTCCTGTTGTCTGTTATGAGTCTATACTATAAGATAAGCCGACTATTTTCGTTGCTTTAGAATGCAAGTTTATATCAAAACTAAATATATAAAAAAAATCTAAAGTTAATTGTTTAAGAAATAAATACTAATCAATTCGTATGCATTTTCGCAGAAATTACGTTCTAATTTATATATTGTTCATATTTGCACCTGAAAATTGTCAAAATCGCTAGCAGCCGGAACTTCCTGATGGATGGCAAGCAGACTAGCTAGAGCGCTCCCCAGCACTCTATGAGCGATAAAAGAAGGTTTACCTGGATCTATTGACGTCCTCATTAACTTCCCAGCCAGTGTTACGCTCCCGGTTTAGCTATGGATTATTGGCGATAAAGAACATTGGTTGACAGTTTGAAATCCATAATGAAGAAAAAATATGTCAACTGGTCTTGTTTGGACGATTTCATTCCCTGTATACAGAAGTTTGTCTCTTATGGACGCCACTTTTACCTAGTAATTACAAATCGTCGTTTA
>OY744612.1:15031036-15143536 GCA_963556255.1 Allolobophora icterica
GATGTCGCTATATTTCAACAACGTTGTAATCGATTTCTCGAGATTTTTAAAGCGCCCATAAAAACTAAGTCTTGGGAACCAGCTTAATCACAGGCGCCCACTCAAAACAAAATCGAGAACATTGGTTGATTCCTCGCCTTGTACCGCGGGGTCGAGAGTCCGCTCAGAGGGTAGGCCTAGCTACAGTGCTCGAAATGGACCGGAACGCACCGGAACGCCGTTCCGGTTCGTCAAATGCATCCGTATTATCGTTCCCTTTCGTCCAGTGGAAGATACTATGAAATTAACGTTTTTATTGTGTGAATGCTCCCATATCTTTGACTAGCGTTCCGTTTCGTAAAATTTTCCATTTCGAGCACTGCCTAGCTATGCAGGCATCTTGAGCAAGTCCTTCACTCACGATTGCTCAGCATCATCGTTTGATGTTAGGTCATTAGATATACTGGCGTGTTGTAAATGAGTTATAATGATAATAATATTTGCCAGAATTGGATGAAATGTAGCCGTTCCAGTAGTCATTAGCCGTCTCCTGGCAATTTTTTGCCTCTTCAACGATTACTCTACCGGCGGGTAAAAGGTAGTACTACCAGAATCGGATCCATGGACGTTAACACTCAAGGGTCAGGCAGACAAACAGTGAGACAGACAGACAGACAGACAGACAGACAGACAGTGAGACGGATACGGTGGATGGTGGAAGCATTGGAGCCGCGAGACAGGTTATGAGGAGGAACCAAGGTAGGATTTGTGGGACTTCTTTTTCAGTTTGAAGTATAAGACCTGTGCAGAGACTTAAGAGGCGCAGTTTTTGTGAAGCGATTTTACAATTTCAGGGATGAAATGAGGAAAATGCGCAGAAGTACTTAAATAAAACAACGCATATATACTAATTCCCAGAATTTATAGACGGTTTCATATATCCACACATTTCATATATACATTTATGTAGAGCCAACTCAGCTTTCTGCAACTTACAGCCGCACAGGTTCATAATTTTATTTCACGTTAAAAATACAACCATTCGTCACTGAATCCACAGCAAATTTATAAAATATTAATTTACTGTACTGGAATATCTCCACAAGACTAGTTATACCTGGCCTCGTAAGCCATTCCGTTTAATTCACCGTGCGGAAAATGTTGGTGCTGGTGACTAAAGCCAGCGTCTGAACTCCCGTTGTTTCTGAAGAAAGCTCACGTCACCAAGAACATTCTAGTCCGTAGGATGACAGCGAGATGGCAAGTCGCTATGAGGCAGACGCTCGCGACTATTCGGTTGCTGTGTTGTCTAGCTCTCTCCATTACTAACAAATATTAACACAATAGAATTGTAACCCTCTATTTATTCCTCAGTGATATATATATGTGTATATATATATATATTATATATATATATTGAAATTGATGAGTTTGCTGATAAGCCTGCTCGTTAAATATAGCTCTTACCGTAATTCTGTGCCTTTGACAGACTACATCTGTATAGCTACACGCATACACAGTACATACATACATAGAGCTAACATACATACCTAACTACATACATACATGTATTTATTTGTTGTAATATGCAGAATGACAAAACATAAATCGATTAAACTCGATAAATATAGGAACTGCTTTGAAAAATACCTGGATTCGAACCTTAGGGCTTGATCAAATCAAATCAAATCAAATCAATTCTGATAAGTCTGATAAGCTACATTCGTGATCAGCTAGATAGCCATACGTAAGTGTGTGGCGTTTACGAAATTGCGCTATATATATATATATATATATATATATATATATATATATATATATATATATATATATATATATATATATATATATATATATATATATATATATATATATATATATATATATATATATATATATATATATATATATATATATATATATATATATATATATATATATATATATATATATATATATATATATATATATGAAGCTATGCATTAGATGGAACTGATTATCTCCGATTACTTGACCCACATGCACTTATAGGACCAAACTCACATTCCACTGCAACGATCCAATCCTCTTGAAACACCGGATCCACCTTTAGGTACTGGAATCTGACACCGACGTAGACGACCTGGCTGTCGTACGATAGGCGAGCAGCCGACAGGGTGAAGTCCCCCGAGCACGGTTTACTGGATCCCTGGCAGGCCGCGAAGTAGATATTACCTGTGCCCGCAGTACGCCAGTACAGTTCGGCATTGGTCTCTGGGTCTGACCAAGGAACCTCGCAAGATAAGGATAGTACCTCCTCTATACCAACTAGCTTGTGGGTCTCAATGACACGCCCTGAGGCGGTCAGGGTGAAATTCGGGTATTTCGCATAAACAGGGCAACCTGGAAGAAAACATCACTTTGTAAGTTGAGGGTAAGTAAGTTAGTTAAGGTAAAGAGACAGTAAACATAAGCGAGTTAAGTTAAAAGGAGCCTAACGTAAGATTAACTTAGGTAAAAGGGGTTAACTAAGATGAAAGGAAATTTAACTGAACTAAGCTACCCTCAGTAAGTCGAGCTGCTAAATAAAAGTGAGTAGATTAAGGTTGGCAAAGGTACAAAAGGGTAGAAGAAGAAGGACAGCAGTTCCCTTAAGCTAGCCCTGAGGCAGCCATGGGTGTGAAGTGTTAGCGACTTCAGTTTCTTGGCCTCGGCATATGAAGGCGCGTGGCCAGTCCTCTCCCTCGCCGTCTCATCTTCTCACCGGCAGCATACGATCAGTGTACTCATCATAGCTGAGTTGGCTAGGGGTGCTGGTGAAACAAAAATCTCGAACCAAACGTCTGCCCCGGCGGGAATTTGAACCCAGACCTCTCGATTGACAGTCCAGCGCACTAACCACTACACTATCGAGCACAAAAGGGTAAATTAAGGTTAATTAACGAAAGAGAAGAGTAAGGTCACAGTTACTGTCTCAGGAGGGGTCCGGAAGGCTAGCGTTCAAACCAAGCAGCTAATGTGTCAACTTTTCATTGACAAAATCGACTAATCTCACGAAGCATTTATGTACTTACCCTGACTATTGTACACCTTTAGCAAACTGGTGTTAGTCAGACGTATTGCCTGACCGTCGGGCATGTCAAAGATGACCTCGACTGTGTAGGGACCCTGGTCCGCAAAGGATAAATTGTGCAGCTTGAAGCCGGCATTGTACTCGAACTCAACTCTGTCCTGGTAGACGCCATACTTGAAGAGTCCTTGTGGCATCCGTTTCATAAGGGTGTAGTCCATGTGGTCGTTCGGCCCACGATATCTCCAGAATATATGAGGCGGTGAGCCGAATCCATCAGTGGCGTAGATCCACAGGAAACTGATTGTTCGTGCTTCGCATTCGTAGACGATGGGAGGGACGCTGCGGATAAAGCGGACGCTCCTCATCACTGGCTTCCGGGTCGACGAAGGTGGACGGGTTCTGGTCGCGGATTTGTTGACGACCTGGGTCGTCAGCGATGGTTCGAGTTGTGTGAAAGTGTAATTGAACGTGTCTGGGAGTGACGTTTCAAGAGTGTGGTCGTACTCAGTCGACTGTAAGTAAACAGCAAGTTAAATGTAACCAAGAGATATCTAGCACTAAATCTATACTTTTTGGTGTTCCTCAGGGATCCATCCTGGGTCCTCTCTTGTTCCTTATTTACATTAATGACCTTCCTAAAGCTTCATCCCTTTTACACTTTGTGCTGTTTGCAGACGATACGAATGTATTCCTCTCTGGGTCTTCTCCCCAACAAATTTTAATGACCCTAAACACTGAACTAAACCATATCTCTGAATGGTTTAAGGCTAACAAATTATCACTCAACATAAATAAGTCCAACTACATTTTATTTTCCTCAAGCCGTAAGCTAATTCCCCAACTTAATGATCCAGTCCTAATTGACAGCATACCAATACCCCAAGTTTCCTCTGTCAAATTCCTGGGTATTTACATTGATCAACACGTCGACTGGTCCACTCACATTGCCCATATTACCAAAAAAATTGCTAAAACCATTGGGGTTATAACGCGCATCTCCTCATTCATCCCCACCAAAGTCCTATTAAATCTTTACTATTCACTTGTGTATCCCTACCTTTCTTATGGTAACTTAGTCTGTGCAGCCAATTATAAGTCAAAATTACAACGACTTGTTATCTTACAGAAGCGTATTACTCGAGTCATTGCTAGGTCCCCAAGAAATTCCCATACCTCCCCAATGTTCCAGTCCATGGGTTTACTGACTCCAGCAAGTATAACATCCTATCAAATTTGCAATTTCATGCACCGCTATACTTTTAACTTATTACCCAATGCATTTACTAACTACTTCATAAGTGTACCTGACCTGCACTTCCACTTTACTAGGAACAAAGTCAACACTTATCGAATTGAATTTGCCCGCACTAACATACGTAAATTTTCAGTTACCATACTAGGCCCCAAATTATGGAACACTCTTCCCTCGGAATTACGTCAGATCCCTAGCCACTATATTTTTAAAAAATACCTGCGTTCATACCTACACACCAAGCAAGCCGCTTAGTGACAGTCTGCTGCGACCCCCTCTCCCATTTAGTTTTCTTCGTTTTGTTTTTGTGCCACTTGTTATTTAAATAGCCAGGTGCTTATCATTGACCGATCTGTAACAGGATTGTTGTTCTATAGCTCAATACGGCCATCGATGAACTGAACCAAGCAAATGGGGGGCCTTTCATAGCGGGACCCTGGTCCTTTTAGGGCCTCCTATTTACCCACCTTCAGTTCTGTTGAGCCTTATAATACTCATCAATGTTTTTCCACTTCAAACTTTTCTTTTCTACAGTGGCTGTATAATTATATGTTTACATGTTGTTGTGGATCAATAAAGCACTAATTGAATTGAAAAATGCAAGCAAAATTTAACACCCAAGTCACTGGTTAACTGGCGCAAACCTCCATAGTAATTGCAATTTAAAATTTATAAAGCGCCACTAAGCGTAGGGCAACTTGGTTCAATTCTTCCAAGGTGTAATGACATGAGTAACTCTATATTTCAGCAGTTGATCTATATTTCAGCAGTTGATCTATATTTCAGCAGTTGATCTATATTTCAGCAGTTGATCTTAGCCCTACTTTGCCTTCTTTCTGATAGGCAGAACTACACCAGGGCGCTCCGAGGCTTGATTTCCGCTCCCGCAGGACCTACAAGAGACTATAGTCGGACGACCAAGCACACATGACACACGGGAGTGAAGGCGCATCTTCACCATTAAACTTTGATCTAAACATTTACAACCTACAGTAAATCCGCGACGTGTGAAATTGAGAAGACTACACCTGGATAGCTGCACGCATACATACATACATACTGGCGTGGTTAACTGATAGGCCATAATGTTGTGTTTTTGATGGACTACACCTGGATAGCTGCACGCATACATAATACCATAATGTTGTGTTTTTATAGACTATATACATAGTTTCCGTTTCAACACAATGATTATGTTGTTGATGGCAATTACGTAGAGGTTTGAACACCATTTTTTTTCTATGATATGGACTAAATCTATCCATACCAAGCTAAACTAAACTTAGTGAAGAACTAGCTCACACCAGGCGAAATGATAATGGAAGGCATGACAACGGATTCTCAGATGAAGAGTATTTTTATTGACAAGAACTAACAGATTATGACACTTCCATGATGATAAAACTCACTATTTCTCCTTGACTTTCAAACACTAGGATATGTAACTGCATCTTCTCCTGGCGGCTGACTATCCGCGCCTCAGATTAACATTTCGGTGTGACCATGCGCGCGTTACAAATTTAATTAATAATAAATAATAATAATAGCAAACAGGAACTTACGTAAGAACTCGACAATTTCACCAGTCACGGCGGACTCAGATCTCTCAGGGTTAATATTCAAAGACTCTGAATGGTGGGAACTCTGAGAAACTCTGAGCACAGAATCTTACCCACTGGACCTATAGGCCTATATTAAAGACTAGCTGGTTTACCCGGCGTTGCCCGGGGTTATAAGCCGCCACCGCCGCCACAACCACCGCCACCACCACCACCACCACCACCACCACCACCACCACCACCACCACCACCAATTTTCGGTGAAACACAGAGAATCTTCTCGGGTGGCGCCATCTGGCGAATGAAAATAGGTCGACTCGAATTTTTAAGAAGTGGGGGTTTTTGAGAGGTTTTCGCCCGTTTTCACTATGGAAGCGGTGAAAACGGGGATGCGAAGCCCCACACTGGGTGTGTAATGCCCACCCCGAGACAGTAGTGTAGGTTTGGAGTGAAAAGGTCGAAAGGTGTAGAAATGCATCCCGGTCAAAGATCGCTGTGACAGAGGGACAGACAGACAGAGTATTTGCTTTATTTATATAGATTTCATCCACACTGCTCTATTCCTCTGCAATACCTGATTGGAGAATGAACAGACAGCCAGCTGTCGACCCCTGTAATAGGCCAATGAAGACAACTTCTTAACAATGCCATCAGTTATCAGGACAACCCAACCCCTAAATTATAATTTAACCCACAATCAAATTGTCTTAGACCGCCCACCTGTATTACATAAAGATTATAATATATGCACTATAGGAAATGACTTAATGTCCTAATACCCTACCATAGTTCGACCGCAAGATTTTTTCACGCTTCTGATAACTCTACCTTCAACTCAACCGGTAAGTCTGTTCGCTGGAGGAAATCTCTTCAGTAATTGTATTTGTAATTAAAAATTGATATATTATGTTTATATTATTCTTTATAAACATCTAATTCAGATAAAAAGACTTACATGCAACTGTTAACTCACCTCTGCAGTGAAATTGTCCACAGGTTGAGACTGTTCTGTCCCTCCTGTTTCAAAGACAGCTGTAGTCAGAAGTTCAGATAGTGTAGGCGCTTTCCCCGACGTAGAAAAACTTTCTGTGCCAGTCGGAGTCACAATTCGTTTAGTAGATATCTTTTCCGTTATAGTTTTTACAGGAAAAACGGAAGAAGTAGATGCATTAATTCTTCCAGTAGAATGATAACTTGTTGCCGTTTTAGACGTTGAAAACAAACTCGAAGTTACATTATTATCTATTACAGACAAGCGAGGACTAGTTTCAAGTTCAGATGTTACACTAGTGCTTGGCTGTGCAGTAGTTTCAGGCTCTGCTTTTGGACAACATTCACATTTACATCTACATTTACATTCACTTTTATTTTTCGTTTGAGCTGGAACCAATGCAATTGCAGGCATATGGAAAGTTGTTACCATTCCAGGTGGTTCAGTAGCATTTGATGTTATACCAGTTTTCATTTCAACTGGAAACAATGAAGTCATGGTTACATTACCGATTTCTGGAACATGGAAAATCGTCACCACCATTTCAGATGTTGCAGTGTCATTTGATGTTATACCACTTTCCGTTAGAGTGGGAAACGATGTAAATGTTGTTATATTTTCAATTTCAGGAACACGGAAAGTCGTTACCATTTCTGGTATTTCAGTAGCATTTGATGTTATACCAGTTTCCGTGTCAATTGGAAACAATGTATATTCTGTTATATTTTCAATTTCAGGCACATGAAAAGTCGTTACCATTTCAGGTGGTTTAGTAGCATTTGATGTTATACCAGTTTCCGTTTCAACTGGAAACAATGTAGATTCGGTTATATTTTCAAATTCAGGAACACGAAGAGTCGTGACCATTTCTGGTGTTTCAGTAGCAATAGTTGTGATACCAGTTTCCGTTTCTACTGGAAACAATGTAAATTCGGTTATATTTTCAATTTCAGGCACATGGAAAGTCGTTACCATTTCAGGTATTTCAGTAGCATTTGATGCTATACGAGTTTCCGTTTCAATTGGAAACGATGTAAATTCGGTTATATTTTCAATTTCAGGCACATGGAAAGTCGTTACCATTTCTGGTGTTTCAGTAGCAATGGATGTGATACCAGTTTCCGTTAGAGCTGGAAACGACGTTGAAAATTCGGTTATATTTTTAATTTCAGGCACATGGAAAGTCGTTACCATTCCAGGTGGTTCAGTAGCATTTGATGTTATACCAGTTTCCGTTTCAACTGGAAACAATGTAAATTCGGTTATATTTTCAACTTCAGGCACATGGAAAGTCGTTACCATTTCTGGTATTTCAGTAGCAATGGTGGTGACACCAGTTTCCGTTTCAACTGGAAACAATGTAAATTCGGTTATATTTTCAATTTCAGGCACATGGAAAGTCGTTACCATTTCAGGTGGTTTAGTAGCATTTGATGTTATACCAGTTTCCGTTTCAATTGGAAAGAATGTAAATTCGGTCATATTTTCAATTTCAGGCACATGGAAAGTCGTTACCATTTCTGGTATTTCAGTAGCAATGGTGGTTATACCAGTTTCTGTTTCAACTGGAAACAATGTAAATTCGGTTATATTTTCAATTTCAGGCACATGGAAAGTCGTTACCATTCCAGGTGGTTCAGTAGCATTTGATGTTATACCAGTTTCTGTTTCAATTGGAAAGAATGTAAATTCGGTTATATTTTCAATTTCAGGCACATGGAAAGTCGTTACCATTTCTGGTATTTCAGTAGCATTTGATGTTATACCAGTTTCCGTTTCAATTGGAAACAATGTAAATTCTGTTATATTTTCAATTTCAGGCACATGAAAAGTCGTTGCCATTTCAGGTGGTTTAGTAGCATTTGATGTTATACCAGTTTCCGTTTCAACTGGAAACAATGTAGATTCGGTTATATTTTCAAATTCAGAAACACGAAGAGTCGTGACCATTTCTGGTGTTTCAGTAGCAATAGTTGTGATACCAGTTTCCGTTTCTACTGGAAACAATGTAAATTCGGTTATATTTTCAATTTCAGGCACATGGAAAGTCGTTACCATTTCAGGTATTTCAGTAGCATTTGATGCTATACGAGTTTCCGTTTCAGTTGGAAACGATGTAAATTCGGTCATATTTTCAATTTCACGCACATGGAAAGTCGTTACCATTTCTGGTGTTTCAGTAGCAATGGATGTGATACCAGTTTCCGTTAGAGCTGGAAACGACATTGAAAATTCGGTTATATTTTTAATTTCAGGCACATGGAAAGTCGTTACCATTTCAGGTGATTCAGTAGCATTTGATGTTATACCAGTTTCCGTTTCAACTGGAAACAATGTAAATTCGGTTATATTTTCAACTTCAGGCACATGGAAAGTCGTTACCATTTCTGGAATTTCAGTAGCAATGGTGGTGACACCAGTTTCCGTTTCAACTGGAAACAATGTAAATTCGGTCATATTTTCAATTTCAGGCACATGGAAAGTCGTTACCATTTCAGGTGGTTTAGTAGCATTTGATGTTATACCAGTTTCCGTTTCAATTGGAAAGAATGTAAATTCGGTCATATTTTCAATTTCAGGCACATGGAAAGTCGTTACCATTTCAGGTATTTCAGTAGCAATGGTGGTTATACCAGTTTCCGTTTCAACTGGAAACAATGTAAATTCGGTTATATTTTCAATTTCAGGCACATGGAAAGTCGTTACCATTCCAGGTGGTTTAGTAGCATTTGATGTTATACCAGTTTCTGTTTCAATTGGAAACGATGTAAATTCGGTTATATTTTCAATTTCAGGCACATGGAAAGTCGTTACCATTTCTGGTGTTTCAGTAGCAATGGATGTGATACCAGTTTCCGTTAGAGCTGGAAACGACGTTGAAAATTCGGTTATATTTTTAATTTCAGGCACATGGAAAGTCGTTACCATTCCAGGTGGTTCAGTAGCATTTGATGTTATACCAGTTTCCGTTTCAACTGGAAACAATGTAAATTCGGTTATATTTTCAACTTCAGGCACATGGAAAGTCGTTACCATTTCTGGTATTTCAGTAGCAATGGTGGTGACACCAGGTTCCGTTTCAACTGGAAACAATGTAAATTCGGTTATATTTTCAATTTCAGGCACATGGAAAGTCGTTACCATTCCAGGTGGTTTAGTAGCATTTGATGTTATACCAGTTTCTGTTTCAATTGGAAAGAATGTAAATTCGGTAATATTTTCAATTTCGGGCACATGGAAAGTCGTTACCATTTCGGGTGTTTCAGTAGCAATGGATGTGATACCAGTTTCCGTTAGAGCTGGAAACGACGTTGATAATTCGGTTATATTTTCAATTTCGGGCACATGGAAAGTCGTTACCATTTCGGGTGTTTCCGTTGCATTTGATGTTATACCAGTTTCCGTTTCAACTGGAAGCATTGTAAATTCGGTTATATTATTAATTTCAGGCGGCACATGGATAGTCGTTGCCATTTCAGATGTTTTAGTAGCATTTGATGTTATACCAGTTTCCGTTTCAACTGGAAATACTGAAATTGTGGTTACATTACCGATTTCAGGAACATGTGTGGTCGTTACCACCATTTCAGGTGTTTCAGTATCATGTAATGTTCTACCAGTTTCTGTTACAACTGGAGGCAATGAAAGTGTGGTTAAATTATCGATTTCCGACACATGGAAGGTCGTTACCATTTCAGGTGTTTCCGTAATATTTGATGTTATACCAGTTTCATTTTCAACTGGAAACAATGAAAGTGTGGTTAAATTATCGATTTCCGACACATGGAAGGTCGTTACCATTTCAGGTGTTTCCGTAATATTTGATGTTATACCAGTTTCATTTTCAACTGGAAACAATGAAAGTGTGGTTAAATTATCAATTTCTGGCACGTGTGTAGTCCTAACAATTTCAGATGTGTCAGTAACAATAGGTGTTGTAGCTTCTTCCGTTACAACTGGAAACAATGAAAATGAAGTTGCATTAATTAATCCCTGAGCATGGGAACCTGTTGTTATTTCAGATGTTTCCCTTATGTTTGATGTTGTAATATTTTCTGGTTGTATTGGTAGCGTTGGAAATGCTGTGGTATCATCCCTTTCAGGTAGAGTTGCTCTGGTTTCAGATTCAGGTCTTGCTTGTGGTGTTGTTGTTATCTCTATACTGCCTGAGGACAATGTAACAGTTGTTAAATTTTCTGTATCAGTTGCACCGAAACTTGTAGAGAATTTACGTGTTTCGCTTAGTTTTTGTGTCGTTGCACTTTCTGTGTCCAGCTCGGAAACTAAAAGGGTAGTCATGTTTACCGTATCCGAAATTGTGAACTGCGTTATTTCAGATGTTTCAACAGGATTTTCTGTTGTCAGTAACTCTGTTCCGGTTGAGAAAGGAGAATGTTCCGTGAAATTATGTTTTTCGTAAACGTCGAAACGAGTAGCTGTTTCATACGGTTCACTTTCTGTTCCTAACTGCAAATCTGTCAATATTCTGGCTGTTAAAGTTGCATTTTCAATTGATTTAATTTCAGTTTCTCTTGTTATTTCATTAGTTTGTGTAAATGTTTCAAGTATTTCAGTTGCTGTCGCTGTAGTGACTGTTTCTGTAACAGTTTGCGGTGCAGTGTCTTTGGTTATGTTTTCCAATTGGCTCCCAGTAAACATAGTGGGAACTATTTCAGATGTTTCGCTTTCATTAAACCCTGTTGTGGTTTCTGTTTTAAACTGAAAACCTCTTGTGCTTTCTAGATCAGTGGCGGAAGTAATTGTAGTCATTTGATCTGTTTTTCTTTCATTGGACGTAACGAAACTCTTTGGTTCAGTGAGAAAGAAAGAAGGCGACGTGATGTTTTCTTTCAGTTTCAAAGTGGAATTAGTCGCAATCTCCGATGGTTGTTTCGCTGTTGCGCTTGTAGTGCTCTCTGTTTCGGTTTGGAACTGCTTTGGAAGATCATCAGAACGAGTAATCACGTCGGACATTTGACTTTCAGTTGTCGCAGTTTCGTTTCCAATTTCGGTTGAAATTTCATAAGGTTTCGTAACATATTGTGCACTAGAGATCGATGAACGCGTATCTATTTCCGTTGTTTCGGTAGAAGAATCTGTCATATTTTCTGAAGATTCATCAACTAATAAAGAGCCTTCAGAAACGGAACCAGTAGTTGCATGTAGAACCTTGCTACCAGTTGTTGCAAGTAGAATCTGGCTACCAGTTGTTGCTGCTATTTGTACCTTGCGGTAGCAAGGTACTTGTAGCAGCAACAACATGCACGTTGTGGGTGGAAGCTTGGTACCAGTTGTTGTATGTAATACCTTGCTACCAGTTGTTGTACGTAGAACCTTACTACCAGTTGTTGCATTTATAACGTTGCTACCAGTTGTTGTTGCTATTTGAACCTTGCTACCAGTTGTTGTACGTAGAACCTTGCTAGTTGTTGTTGCACGTAGAACCTTGCTAGCAGTCGTTGCACGTAAAACCTTGCTAGCAGTTGTTGCATGCAGAACCTTGCCACCAGTTGTTGTATGTAGAATATCACGACCGGTTGTTACTTGTAGACTCAGACTACCAGTTCCTGCATCTTGAGCTTGGCTACTGGTTGTTACATCTAGAATCTGTCTACCAGTTGTTTCATCTAGATTCTGGCGACGGGTTGCTATATCTGTAATTTGGTTGTCAGTTGTTGCATAAAGAATCTGGCTACCAGTTGTTGCATCTGGAATTTCAATTCCAGTTGTTGTGTCTAGAATCTGGATATCTGTTGTTGCATCTAGGACCACGTCACTTGTTTCAAAGCTACTTTCTGTATCGCCATGGTATCGCAAGGTTGTAGCTGCCTTCGACATTGCAACGTAATCTTCCGTTTCGAGCGAAGACGTTTTACTGAAAGTTGCCAACGGAAGGTTATCGGTTTGGGTTTCATCATGTGGACCAGAAGTGAAAGGTTCCTTAGTCCTGATGGTAGAAGAATCTGTCATATTTTCTTCAGATTCATCAACTAATAAAGAGCCTTCAGAAACGGAACCAGTAGTTGCATGTAGAACCTTGCTACCAGTTGTTGCATGTAGAATCTGGCTACCAGTTGTTGCTGCTATTTGTACCTTGCGGTAGCAAGGAACAGGTAGCAGCAACAACATGCACGTTGTGGGTGGAAGCTTGGTACCAGTTGTTGTATGTAAAACCTTGCTACCAGTTGTTGTACGTAGAACCTTACTACCAGTTGTTGCATTTATAACGTTGCTACCAGTTGTTGTTGCTATTTGAACCTCGCTACCAGTTGTTGTACGTAGAACCTTGCTAGTTGTTGTTGCACGTAGAACCTTGCTAGCAGTTGTTGCATGCAGAACCTTGCCACCAGTTGTTGTATGTAGAATTTCACGACCGGTTGTTACTTGTAGACTCAGACTACCAGTTCCTGCATCTTGAGCTTGGCTACTGGTTGTTACATCTAGAATCTGTCTACCAGTTGTTTCATCTAGATTCTGGCGACGGGTTGTTATATCTGTAATTTGGTTGTCAGTTGTTGCATAAAGAATCTGGCTACCAGTTGTTGCATCTGGAATTTCAATTCCAGTTGTTGTGTCTAGAATCTGGATATCTGTTGTTGCATCTAGGACCACGTCACTTGTTTCAAAGCTACTTTCTGTATCGCCATGGTATCGCAAGGTTGTAGCTGCCTTCGACATTGCAACGTAATCTTCCGTTTCGAGCGAAGACGTTTTACTGAAAGTTGCCAACGGAAGGTTATCGGTTTGGGTTTCATCATGTGGACCAGAAGTGAAAGGTTCCTTAGTCCTGATGGTAGAAGAATCTGTCATATTTTCTGCAGATTCATCAACTAATAAAGAGCCTTCAGAAACGGAACCAGTAGTTGCATGTAGAACCTTGCTACCAGTTGTTGCATGTAGAATCTGGCTACCAGTTGTTGCTGCTATTTGTACCTTGCGGTAGCAAGGTACAGGTAGCAGCAACAACATGCACGTTGTGGGTGGAAGCTTGGTACCAGTTGTTGTATGTAAAACCTTGCTACCAGTTGTTGTACGTAGAACCTTACTACCAGTTGTTGCATTTATAACGTTGCTACCAGTTGTTGTTGCTATTTGAACCTCGCTACCAGTTGTTGTACGTAGAACCTTGCTAGTGGTTGTTGCACGTAGAACCTTGCTAGCAGTTGTTGCATGCAGAACCTTGCCACCAGTTGTTGTATGTAGAATTTCACGACCGGTTGTTACTTGTAGACTCAGACTACCAGTTCCTGCATCTTGAGCTTGGCTACTGGTTGTTACATCTAGAATCTGTCTACCAGTTGTTTCATCTAGATTCTGGCGACGGGTTGTTATATCTGTAATTTGGTTGTCAGTTGTTGCATAAAGAATCTGGCTACCAGTTGTTGCATCTGGAATTTCAATTCCAGTTGTTGTGTCTAGAATCTGGATATCTGTTGTTGCATCTAGGACCACGTCACTTGTTTCAAAGCTACTTTCTGTATCGCCATGGTATCGCAAGGTTGTAGCTGCCTTCGACATTGCAACGTAATCTTCCGTTTCGAGCGAAGACGTTTTACTGAAAGTTGCCAACGGAAGGTTATCGGTTTGGGTTTCATCATGTGGACCAGAAGTGAAAGGTTCCATAGTCCTGATGGTAGAAGAATCTGTCATATTTTCTGAAGATTCATCAACTAATAAAGAGCCTTCAGAAACGGAACCAGTAGTTGCATGTAGAACCTTGCTACCATTTGTTGCATGTAGAATCTGGCTACCAGTTGTTGCTGCTATTTGTACCTTGCGGTAGCAAGGTACAGGTAGCAGCAACAACATGCACGTTGTGGGTGGAAGCTTGGTACCAGTTGTTGTATGTAAAACCTTGCTACCAGTTGTTGTACGTAGAACCTTACTACCAGTTGTTGCATTTATAACGTTGCTACCAGTTGTTGTTGCTATTTGAACCTCGCTACCAGTTGTTGTACGTAGAACCTTGCTAGTTGTTGTTGCACGTAGAACCCTGCTAGCAGTTGTTGCATGCAGAACCTTGCCACCAGTTGTTGTATGTAGAATTTCACGACCGGTTGTTACTTGTAGACTCAGACTACCAGTTCCTGCATCTTGAGCTTGGCTACTGGTTGTTACATCTAGAATCTGTCTACCAGTTGTTTCATCTAGATTCTGGCGACGGGTTGTTATATCTGTAATTTGGTTGTCAGTTGTTGCATAAAGAATCTGGCTACCAGTTGTTGCATCTGGAATTTCAATTCCAGTTGTTGTGTCTAGAATCTGGATATCTGTTGTTGCATCTAGGACCACGTCACTTGTTTCAAAGCTACTTTCTGTATCGCCATGGTATCGCAAGGTTGTAGCTGCCTTCGACATTGCAACGTAATCTTCCGTTTCGAGCGAAGACGTTTTACTGAAAGTTGCCAACGGAAGGTTATCGGTTTGGGTTTCATCATGTGGACCAGAAGTGAAAGGTTCCTTAGCCCTGATGGTAGAAGAATCTGTCATATTTTCTGCAGATTCATCAACTAATAAAGAGCCTTCAGAAACGGAACCAGTAGTTGCATGTAGAACCTTGCTACCAGTTGTTGCAAGTAGAATCTGGCTACCAGTTGTTGCTGCTATTTGTACCTTGCGGTAGCAAGGTACAGGTAGCAGCAACAACATGCACGTTGTGGGTGGAAGCTTGGTACCAGTTGTTGTATGTAATACCTTGCTACCAGTTGTTGTACGTAGAACCTTACTACCAGTTGTTGCATTTATAACGTTGCTACCAGTTGTTGTTGCTATTTGAACCTCGCTACCAGTTGTTGTACGTAGAACCTTGCTAGTTGTTGTTGCACGTAGAACCTTGCTAGCAGTCGTTGCACGTAAAACCTTGCTAGCAGTTGTTGCATGCAGAACCTTGCCACCAGTTGTTGTATGTAGAATATCACGACCGCTTGTTACTTGTAGACTCAGACTACCAGTTCCTGCATCTTGAGCTTGGCTACTGGTTGTTACATCTAGAATCTGTCTACCAGTTGTTTCATCTAGATTCTGGCGACGGGTTGTTATATCTGTAATTTGGTTGTCAGTTGTTGCATAAAGAATCTGGCTACCAGTTGTTGCATCTGGAATTTCAATTCCAGTTGTTGTGTCTAGAATCTGGATATCTGTTGTTGCATCTAGGACCACGTCACTTGTTTCAAAGCTACTTTCTGTATCGCCATGGTATCGCAAGGTTGTAGCTGCCTTCGACATTGCAACGTAATCTTCCGTTTCGAGCGAAGACGTTTTACTGAAAGTTGCCAACGGAAGGTTATCGGTTTGGGTTTCATCATGTGGACCAGAAGTGAAAGGTTCCTTAGCCCTGATGGTAGAAGAATCTGTCATATTTTCTGCAGATTCATCAACTAATAAAGAGCCTTCAGAAACGGAACCAGTAGTTGCATGTAGAACCTTGCTACCAGTTGTTGCAAGTAGAATCTGGCTACCAGTTGTTGCTGCTATTTGTACCTTGCGGTAGCAAGGTACAGGTAGCAGCAACAACATGCACGTTGTGGGTGGAAGCTTGGTACCAGTTGTTGTATGTAATACCTTGCTACCAGTTGTTGTACGTAGAACCTTACTACCAGTTGTTGCATTTATAACGTTGCTACCAGTTGTTGTTGCTATTTGAACCTCGCTACCAGTTGTTGTACGTAGAACCTTGCTAGTTGTTGTTGCACGTAGAACCTTGCTAGCAGTCGTTGCACGTAAAACCTTGCTAGCAGTTGTTGCATGCAGAACCTTGCCACCAGTTGTTGTATGTAGAATATCACGACCGCTTGTTACTTGTAGACTCAGACTACCAGTTCCTGCATCTTGAGCTTGGCTACTGGTTGTTACATCTAGAATCTGTCTACCAGTTGTTTCATCTAGATTCTGGCGACGGGTTGTTATATCTGTAATTTGGTTGTCAGTTGTTGCATAAAGAATCTGGCTACCAGTTGTTGCATCTGGAATTTCAATTCCAGTTGTTGTGTCTAGAATCTGGATATCTGTTGTTGCATCTAGGACCACGTCACTTGTTTCAAAGCTTCTTTCTGTATCGCCATGGTATCGCAAGGTTGTAGCTGCCTTCGACATTGCAACGTAATCTTCCGTTTCGAGCGAAGACGTTTTACTGAAAGTTGCCAACGGAAGGTTATCGGTTTGGGTTTCATCAAGTGGACCAGAAGTGAAAGGTTCCTTAGCCCTGATGGTAGAAGAATCTGTCATATTTTCTGCAGATTCATCAACTAATAAAGAGCCTTCAGAAACGGAACCAGTAGTTGCATGTAGAACCTTGCTACCAGTTGTTGCAAGTAGAATCTGGCTACCAGTTGTTGCTGCTATTTGTACCTTGCGGTAGCAAGGTACAGGTAGCAGCAACAACATGCACGTTGTGGGTGGAAGCTTGGTACCAGTTGTTGTATGTAATACCTTGCTACCAGTTGTTGTACGTAGAACCTTACTACCAGTTGTTGCATTTATAACGTTGCTACCAGTTGTTGTTGCTATTTGAACCTCGCTACCAGTTGTTGTACGTAGAACCTTGCTAGTTGTTGTTGCACGTAGAACCTTGCTAGCAGTTGTTGCATGCAGAACCTTGCCACCAGTTGTTGTATGTAGAATTTCACGACTGGTTGTTACTTGTAGACTCAGACTACCAGTTCCTGCATCTTGAGCTTTGCTACTGGTTGTTACATCTAGAATCTGTCTACCAGTTGTTTCATCTAGATTCTGGCGACGGGTTGTTATATCTGTAATTTGGTTGTCAGTTGTTGCATAAAGAATCTGGCTACCAGTTGTTGCATGTGGAATTTCAATTCCAGTTGTTGTGTCTAAAATCTGGATATCTGTTGTTGCATCTAGGACCACGTCACTTGTTTCAAAGCTACTTTCTGTATCGCCATGGTATCGCAAGGTTGTAGCTGCCTTCGACATTGCAACGTAATCTTCCGTTTCGAGCGAAGACGTTTTACTGAAAGTTGCCAACGGAAGGTTATCGGTTTGGGTTTCATCATGTGGACCAGAAGTGAAAGGTTCCTTAGTCCTGATGGTAGAAGAATCTGTCATATTTTCTGCAGATTCATCAACTAATAAAGAGCCTTCAGAAACGGAACCAGTAGTTGCATGTAGAACCTTGCTACCAGTTGTTGCAAGTAGAATCTGGCTACCAGTTGTTGCTGCTATTTGTACCTTGCGGTAGCAAGGTACAGGTAGCAGCAACAACATGCACGTTGTGGGTGGAAGCTTGGTACCAGTTGTTGTATGTAAAACCTTGCTACCAGTTGTTGTACGTAGAACCTTACTACCAGATGTTGCATTTATAACGTTGCTACCAGTTGTTGTTGCTATTTGAACCTCGCTACCAGTTGTTGTACGTAGAACCTTGCTAGTTGTTGTTGCATGTAGAACCTTGCTAGCAGTTGTTGCATGCAGAACCTTGCCACCAGTTGTTGTATGTAGAATTTCACGACCGGTTGTTACTTGTAGACTCAGACTACCAGTTCCTGCATCTTGAGCTTGGCTACTGGTTGTTACATCTAGAATCTGTCTACCAGTTGTTTCATCTAGATTCTGGCGACGGGTTGTTATATCTGTAATTTGGTTGTCAGTTGTTGCATAAAGAATCTGGCTACCAGTTGTTGCATCTGGAATTTGAATTCCAGTTGTTGTATCTAGAATCTGCATACCTGTTGTTCCATCTAGAATCTGGCTACCAGTTGTTGCATCTAGGTTCTGGCTACCTGTTGTTGGCTCTAAAATCCGGCTACCAGTTGTCACATGTAGAATCTGGTTACTTGTTGTTGCTTCCAAAATATGACTACTAGTTGCTGCATCTGAATTCTGACTACCAGCTGTTGAACCTGGAGTTTGTCCACCATCCGCAGCATTTTGATTGTCGCTGCCAGATATTGAACCTAGAGTCTGGCTACTAGCTATTGCGTCTAAATTCTGACTTGCAGCTATTGCATCTAAAGTACGGCTGTCAGCTGCTGCATCTAGAATCTGATTATCAGGTGCCACGCTTCGTATATAGCTACCAATCGTTGCATCTGGAAACTGGCTACTAATTCTTGCGTCTAGAATATGGCTACCAGTTGTTGCACTTTTTCTTTCCCTTTGAGTTACAGTTTCACCCAGAGTTACACCTGAATTCAAAGTTTCAGTTTTACTATATGCTGTTTGTGGTGTAATTGATCCGCCCTTGTACCGACTTTCTGTTTCCTTGGAAATTATATCTTGGATACTGACTTGCGAAGGGACATTCGTTCCTTCTGCAACGATTATAATTTGTTCCGCATATTTGGTTGCTTTAAAATCTGCTTCATCAACTTCTATTGTATCAGATGTTGCTCTTTTATCAATTGTAGCTTGACCTGCTTCAGACCTTGTTGTTTCAAGCTCTTTAGCTTGAAGTTCCGCTCTATCAGAATGTGTTTGCTCAAATTCTGTAGTTCCAGCTTTCGTTCTGTAATCATTGGTTCTAGGATCTTCTGTTTCATCAAGTTTTACGCCGACAAGCGTTCTTTTGTCTCCATCGTCGACCGATGTCTCAACAACACTAGGAGGTGTTTTTGATGTGGTAAATTTTAGCTTACTATCCCGTCCAGAACTTGTGTCACTTTCAGTAGCGTCGCTGTTAAACGCCTGATTCTGCATGGCCGAGTGAGATGAATTTCGTTTCACTGTTGCATCCGTAAATAACACTGTTTCTACTGTGGGCGTTTCAAGTGTTTTCGGCGTGCTGCTAAGCTTTAGGTCTTGCGTTTCATCCACACTTACGGCCAAGTGTTTCGGCGTTTCGGCTGATGCTATATTGTCGTTGAATTTTACTCGCGTTGTTTCATTAACGGGTGTTTCATTGGTGTTATTCGTTTCGGCGTTTCTGTTAGGGAGTTCGTGGTTTGTTTCGCGTGGGTTATAATTTTCCGTCGTTTCCCTCGGACCGTTTGAGATAAAGGATCCATTTGCTTCTGAAATAAAACGAACAGAGGTGCTTCTGCCTTGGATGCACAAATTGCAATTGTAATTGTATATAGCGCTACCTAGATCAGCGGCGCTCTCGACCCACATCAGTGCCAGCACCGGCAAAAGGAAATTTTTCAAGCGTCTACGGAAGTGAAGAGGATAGAGGGCAAGAAGCTTTGACGGAGGGACTGGAGAAGACTCTTCCAGTCTGAAGGACCCACATGGGCAAAGCTCCTGGATTGGGTCGTGGAAGAGTGCATACGTGGAACAACCATAAGGCCACGAGCCGAGGACCGCAAGGAGGCCTTCTCGGGCAAGGAAGAAATACTTTGACCTATGCAGTACTACTACTTCCTCCGAGATAGAAGATACGTAGATATAAACAGTTACACTCAGAGAAAAAGATGCAGATAAAGACAGAGACTTTCACACAGAAAGATACAAACTGGCAAACAGACAGAAAAACACATAGACGGAAGGCAGGAGGACCGAGATGCAGACGGTTAAACCAAGTTCCACGAATGCAGTAAGATATAGTAGCTTGCTAAAAGTATATAATAAATGACACGCTGAAAGAACAGATATACCTAATCAGGATTAACAGAAGCCCTGAGATTTGTTCATGTTATTCAGAAAAATTTGCCAGATCTTATCTCAATATGTTCACAAAAACTTATCACACTAAAGGTCCAAAGATGACCATCTGGTTTTTGAAACATTCGATTTATAAAAATGTAGATATTTAAGAAATTAGAACTCCGAAGATATACGTAGTTACGGCTAAAACTCTGTACATGTGCATAACAAGCTCTCTGTTGTAAAGTTTTATCTGTGACATGTAAACAGCATGCAGCGAGCTACCGAATTGTGACGAAATGATCACGAAATTTGACGGCAGAAGCTGAAATCTGGTAGGCCTACTTAATAGTCGTTTTGCTAGAGTCGAAAAGCTATTAATTAGTATTCACTTTAATCTCCAAATCAAATAAACTAATGTTAAGTACACTAATTGAACCATTCAACTGTCCAAATAAGTCTTCATAAAATTTGCCACAGTCTAGTCTTCAAGGACTTACTTCTTTTTTCCTCTTTGGATTCTGTGAAGCCAAGTTTCTGTGTCTATCTGCATAACTATCAAGAACACTTTGGTGGCTTTATATTACGAGTGCCTGCACCGACCACTCCACTGGTGGTATACAAAGCTCGACGACATTCACAAGCACTGCCTGTTTTTTACTAACTAAGGTGAGTGACAAGAACTTGCAACAGATTTCGACAAGTTAGGCTGGTAACAGGCCCTGTATGAGATTCAATAAAAACTGGTTCTGGGAACTTCTGGATACGGACGTAGTACTCACTGGGCACGGATATCGCTCTATTCCGCAAACCCTACCACGATCCCGACCGGAACAACATATCGTGGTCCCTCGTTTGTTTTAGTCAGCCTTTGTTTATTTTTGTGGTCAGACGCGTGTATAATTATCACCTCTAATTTCAGTTCATGTCCATAAATTTTCAAATATTGCCGTGTAAGCTTAATGATTACCGAACCGATACCCAATCACCTTCCTTAGCTGCACAAGGATATCCGTGCTTTGGAACTCATTATTCCTATTATAATCCGAAAATGTTAACACGTAAAGGGACACCTGAGCGTCAGAAAGCACAAATAAAGATGTTACCTGGTAGAGATCTCTTGTGGATTAAGTTTTGAATACTGTTAACGGAAATTGTCGATATGCATTTATATAATTTTATTTGTTAAGACATTTAACCTATCAGAAACTAAAGATACAGACTCTTTTCTTACATTATTCCACTGAAATAAAATTGAACTCAAAGGATCTTTGTACACCTATGTGGGTAGATAGGTAAATAGGTATATAGATAGGTGAATAATTAAATAAGTAAATAAACAAAATAAGTAAGTAGGAAGATATGTAGACACTGGGTAGAAAAGAAACCACGAAACATATAGTAAGGAGTGTCTCATTAAGTACGTAGATAGCCTGTATTGACAAGCGCTTATGCTATAAAAGATAGTAACTTACTCTCTTTGTGCTGTCGGCTCTAGGAGCCCTAGCGATCGTCATGCTACACAGTCTCCGTTGCCGTCTTGCTACTTCCCCAGTAGCCCTTGAGTCGCGCTTTGGCCTGGGAGTCCCTCCTCAGCGCTTCGGCCTGGGAGTCCCTCCATCCGCAAGGATGGAGGGACTCCCAGGCCGAAGCGCTTACTACCGACCTTAAATCACTTCGCATACTATCTGTTTTATCTCTTTGTAGCTCGCTGTGACTCTCTGCGGTTTGTCAGTATGTTCTAATTAACGTATATATGTATATGTATATTTATAAGGCTTAATGCTGACGAAGGCACGAAATATGTCATTTTTATTTTCCTTGGTCTTACCTTACCAGAATTTACCTATCCTTAGTACCACAACGCTGAAGAGTTGGTTCTAAATTGCTATGGCGAACGAAGCAACATACCTTGACACAATGATAACAGTATAATGGTAATAAGCAATGAACTCATATCATCGGTTCTTGCCTAACAAATCAAGCCAATATTTCGTACGTAAACATTCGAAGACTAAATTCGCCTTCCAGTTTGACATGCGCGCAAAAAGATTAAAAGTGATCAAAACGTTTGACTAATGATTCACATTTAATTAAATGATTTTTCGCGAACTAACTAATATATTCGCGACTTGTTTACTTCGCGAAACGGTTGCCTTAGCAACACCATGCATTGTGACGCTGATGACGCATGTGGTGATAATGAACAGAAAACAGGTCAACAGTATAGCGTTGGTGTCTCTATGGTAACTGAGAAGTAGGCTTAGTACAGTGTCTTTCTCATTGTTTCTACCACTAGATTATCATCTTCTGTTACTCCTGAGTTGGGTTGAAAGCGCTTGTAACGCAGTGTTTACGGGTTCGATCCTTCCATGAAACGGTTACTGTGTTAAGACCTTCTGAGCAAAGCAATTAAGGTTAGGCCTCAGCTTACACATAATAATTGGTGAGCGTCATCCACTGATGATGTGTATTTAAAAAAATGGTACCTAGAAATACGGAATAAATAATAATGCTAGTAATAATTATACCAATAAAAATTGTACTGTTATAGCAATCTGATATTCAAGAGACAGTAAGAGAAATGGGTTAGTGGTAAGAAATGGTTCTCCTTTCGTTCACTCACACCACCAAAAAAGGTGGTAGGCCTATCTCTTAAATTACAAAATTATTATATATCTCACACGGCAGTGTCTCTCTCTATTAGGATGTTCTAACTGGGACATTCCAATATAGGTCTACACCAGAATTCCAATATAGGCCTACACCAGAATTTCAACATAGGCCTACACCAGAATTCCAATACAGGCCTAGGCCAGAATTCCAATACAGGCCTACACCAGAATTTCAACATAGGGCTACACCAGAATTCCAATTTAGGCCTACACCAGAATTCCAATATAGGCCTACAACAGAATTCCGATATAGGCCAACATCAGATTTTCAATATAGGCCTACACCAGAATACCAGTATAGGCCTATACCAGCATTTAACTATAGGCCTACACCAGATTCCCAACATAGGGCTATAGGCCTATACCAGAATTCCAATATAGGCCTACACCAGAATTCCAATATAGGCCTACACCAGAATTTCAATATGGGCCTACACCAGAATTCCAATACAATCTCTTATCTACGCGCACATAATTGGTAACACGTAGGCCCAGATTCAATGGTCCACTGGAATTGCCTACGACGACTGTTATCAGATATTGACTGGCTGAAACGGAAAACATTGAATATATAAACCTAAATAATCGTCTTGGCCCTATTTTGCCTAATTTATCACAATCGGCCGAAGCAAGTTGATTTACGCATATACACGGACTGCTTCACGGAAAACGCCCCCTTTTCTTGGTCTGAACTTGGTATGGGCATTGATATGGACCACGTGCTTCGAAGGATATATTACTACATCCTGGGCCTACGCTAGAGGCTTTGAAGGATGGCAGGGCGTCGACAGACGACAATCAACCGATCAAGATATACAAGACTAAAAGATAACGACAGGTAGGCTCGGAATAGACACAGGTGTTAAAAACGACCTTATAAGCATAACAGGTAAGAACGGTCATTGACCTGAGTCCGGTTAGGTCTTCACAGACCTTCGTTAGAAAACCGTAAAGCACCATTAGTAATAAAAGTTTGTAAATGTAACAATGCCTTTGCGCCTTATGAGGTTTCCAAAACGCACTACATGAATATACACACGGGCTATATTCGTGCGTACATGTGCAGAGCACAGCACGCAGGCTACATGCTCCACACTATCGACCCATCTTGATACAGAGATTGTGATCATGAAACCGTCTGTCAACTATGTAAGGGGAATCCGTCGCTGTGCGCGCCATTGTTTGCTATTTGCTAATAACATTTCTGCCCCTAATGACATATTATAACATCACATAGATTGGACATGGAATTTTTTTGAGTTATTTAAAAGGCGCTATAATAAGTGTCCAGATTCATACCTACATACATGCACACATATAATGCAGTTACATGCAATCTTATTGTATCGTAGAATTTGCATGACGTCTCTTAAAATCTTTCAGAAGCGCTTCTTAACAGCAAAAGGATTTTAGTGTAAGTGCAAATGCGACAAAACAACATTACTTTGAGGGTTGCGGGGTTCAACAAAAGTTCCCCGACTTCCATGGACCGAAATCAAAACTTGAGATAAAAATATCGCGGTGCAAAGTGGATAGAAGAACTTTGTCGCGGAGTGAAGAAACATCAACAGTTACTCAACGCAAATTCGAAATATGACACTTCTTAGTTACTGATGCGATGGAACGACGAGTTACGAACCAATGGCAAATTTAAGTCGAATCTGGGTCTTCCTTCGAGATCGATCAGTCCTGCCTCAGACAGCAGGAGAGAAAGACAGAGTGGTAGAGAGAAACAGCTGACAGCGAGAATGGAAACAGACAGAGACAGACAGACAGACAGACAGCCAGACAGAGACAGAGACAGACAGACAGAGACAGAGACAGACAGACAGACAGAGACAGACAGTCATACAGAGAGACAGGCAGACAGACAGAGAAACAGAGACAGAGACAAAGACAGAGACAGAGATAGACAGACAGACAGAGACAGAAACAGAAACAGACATACAGAGACAGACAGACACACACAGAGGAGGGTTAAGATAGCGACAGTTGGATTCATTCTTAGGTTGCGTATGTTAGGCCTATTGATTTTTAAATGTACATGAGCCCACCAGCTGATGACACAGTAATCAAACGATATGCTGAGGGTTTCATCAACAACATCCTATAGAATGACGCTGTGGCAAATTTCAAGTCCACCTCTCAGGCGATGACATCACTTTGTCCTTTCGGGCAAACAGGTGAAAGGGTGACTTAAGTGTACCTAGTCGATTTTATGAGCCCTCCGTCAGCCTATCAGCCCTTAAATCATGTTCTTCTGTATCTTTTTGGCTGTTATGCAAACATGGGAGCAGTATTTCAACAACCAGTTATCTCGACAGCTCACTTAACTGCCAGGATTTCCGCTAATACACGTCTGTAATAAAGGACCAAACATATTACTTTACCTTGACGATCGTAAGTAGGTAAGGTAAGATACGCAATCTTACCTTACTTTACCTTACCTTAGCTTGCCCTACCTTACATTACGGTATTTTGTTTTAAACCAACCTAATCTCACCTTATCGTACTTCATCTTAATACTTTACCTCACCTTATCTTGATTTGTCATGCTTTGTCTTACCTTACAGTACCTTGTTAACTGATTTTTACCCTACGTTGTCTTTTACCTTAGCTTTTCTTACCTTGCTTTCCTTGATTTATCTTACATTTGATTAATCATATCTTATTTTAACCCGACCTTATATCTTACATTGCCTCATCTGACCTTATTTTACCTTACGTTGGCATGACTCGCATTCTCTCGCATCACTTTCCCTTACCAGCGCAGAGCAAACATGACTGGGCCACACAGGCCTTATCAGTCGTAGTATATCAGTCATCTAGATTCTTATCTAATGGCGTCGACAAAACTAGGACATCATAATTATTGCAGCGACAGCGCTAGATATATGGCTACCTGTAAGGCTGATATATTGTAAATGTGCCATGCAGGAAAGAAGTAGTTGCTTACTGCTCAAATAAAGCTCTGGTAACATTAGACACTTAAGTGTACAAAAGGCTTGCATAGATGATTCATTATACACAAGGTTTCTTTCACGTCAAGTAAAATCGTAGCTACAAATCACAAACAGTTGGACAAGTCCAGCCGATCGATATACGATCATTCAGAGTGGTGTTCAGACGGACTAGAAATCAGACTGCGGTTAGTAAATTCATCTGGTCATACAGCAAACATTGTGACAGCTGATTTGACCTGTTTATTTAACTTGTCTAATGCAGTCGTTAAACTAAATGCTCTCATGGAAAGACAGCTTGTCGACGTAAACACACGGGTCACACTGCTAGTAAGAGTAAGCTTATACAGACGAGACGAGACCGGATTTTTTTTACCTCAGTCTCTCAGGTAATCGGACCTTTGGCTGCTTTGTCGGATGCGTATCGATCATTTTTTAGTTTTACTATTGATCCGCATTGCTCGCCCGAGCCGTTCGAGCGTGGGCCCAGCCGGCCCGCAAGGTGCGCTCTTTAAACGAGTATTTTACAGCGAGAGCGTACGCGCGCGTGCATACTGTGTCAGCGCTGTGTATAGGCAGAGTAGAGTCACGGCTGATGTGCGCAAGATTGACGCGTTTTAGATGAGTTTTCGAGGTCGATATTAGACTCGCCTTGATCTTACCGATATTTCACATAGGATGTTGTTTTTTGAGGTCATTCGTTCGATTTGTGCGAAGAAGCGATAAGGAGAAGACAGGAGAACGACTAAAAGATTTGTTACAGGTAGAGACGCTACGTTGTTTTCGTTGATGTTTGCATTCGTATGCGATTTGTCGCACCTGTAAGGTGAGCTAATGCAGATGCTCGCTTGTTTCGCGGCTGGATTGGAGGCGCGGGAAGTGGAAGCGCGGATCTGTTGACCGAACACATAGTTACAACTGTTTGGTGACATCAAATCACGCGACACTTCGTCACGTGATAGCTTTTCATGCCTATATTTACAAATTTTATGCGCTTTATTCGGTTGAATACGTTAAGGATGGTCCACAATATTTCGCTGGAAGAATGACGTTCAGGTGCGGCAAAGTAACCGGGCTCTGGTACCATACATCAGAGTTGCGCTGTTGCACTTCGATTATTTTCTACCAGGTAGTAAATTGCAACAGGTGTTCCGCCTATGTTTAGTTTCAAATAAATATTGTATAGCTGGGGGAAAAATCGATGAAACCACTTTAATACTGAACAAAACCTGGACCTCCATCAAATCGTTGCAACCCAGTATTATTAAACTGCCCTCTTGTCCAGGCCCCGCTGCAAACAACATCATATCCGTAGACTTTTGCTTTTGCGTAAAGTTCTATCTATTATATTGCGCCAGCTTTTATTACGCTTGGCAGAATTATCATTTATCTCTATTTTAATGTTACAGGCGTGAATGAGTGTCGGGCAGTTAAATGTCAGAGTGATTATGTGTCGAGTGATTAAGTATGACGTCATTTAACGTGGCTTCAGTGAAATAACCTCACAAGATAAGATAGACTTAGATAAGGTTAATAACGACATAGCAAGTCAAGTCAAGTAGCCTAAGATAAGAAAAGCAAGTCAACGTGAAGTAAAATAAAGCAAACCAAGGGCAGGTAAGGTACGGTGATGTAATGTGAGACAGATATAGTATCATAGCCAATTGGAGATTCGAATATCTGAGGTTCAGTGATAAGAGGCACCTAGGCGCTAACTGTCATCAACCTGTGCACAATAGAATTTCCAGTTTCAGGAAGTTTCCTAAAGTTTGATTACACCTGAATGCATTGGGTGTATAGTTCAAATTTAGCAAAAGGTTGTTGCGTATTAAGTATTATAGATCGCGTGTCAGACCTAGATAATTGTTTTCTACGTTGAAGCTTAAGCCACCGAGATCCCTAATTATCCCGATTTATATGAAAGGCGTCTTACATGTGCATTCAGTATAACCTGGCAATGTGTTGTAGGCTTACCGCACAAAGGATTTGCCAGTAATGTCGTGTTACTAGGTAAATGAACGATATTATACAGCGCCGTTCATGAAAAATTCTGGGTGGCGCCTTGCAATGTCAGTTTGCGGTCTGAAAAGCATTAGTGTCATTGGATATATTCAGAAAGACCAGAGGATTAGCCTAGTAACAATACATTGGCCCAGCATCGCTGGTCGATTGGACAACAAAAACTAATAATTATGGAGCTTTGTGTTTCTGTATCAAGCCAGAGGTTGTGTTTCTGGATTTACAATCAGTGCGCTCTGAAGCACGTGGGTGTCTGTTGGTTCTGTGCTCTCGAACAGCATTTTGGACACAACGCTCTTTCCCTTGCGCTGGGCTGTCCTTTTGTAAAAATCCTTCCACTCAAACTGAGATACATGTAATTAGCTCAAAAAACGTTTCAACCGATCTTAAGAGGCACATTTATTAGATCTGTTAAATAACTGTGCTTCAGCTGTGAGGTTCTTAAGTGTTCACAAACATACATACATACACTGATACATAGATACACACATACATGCACATATACACACATAGGTCCCATGTGCACACATAATTACACACATACACGCATACACAATGCATACGCACAAACATACAGGCACATATACACACACATACACAATGCATACAAAATGCATACATGCACACATATATGCACATACATACATCTTTATTTTCTTTGTTTAGTTCCATTTGTGTCGATCGCCAGCCTCATTATATCTTGTCTCCAATGGTTTCTGTCCTGTGCTAATAAGCTCGGTCCGCGTCGCAACAACATCATGAAATCGATTTCTGTCGTCTTTGTTTCACAGTTGGCAGTATCTGCGTTCTCTCGACCGACCCCCTCCTCCTCTATCCAGGCTTGAGACTGGCGCAGGCGAAACTAAAGGTACACTGTATCCATACGGCGGAGTATATATATTCTAATTATTACGAAATTTTTTAACTCGCGCGATATCACAGAATTTATGCGAATCTGAAAAGGAGTCAGTAGCCAGATGAAGAGCAGTCAGATATCCAGAAGTTGTGCACGTGTATTTGTGTATGTATAATCGTAATAGCAGATATATTTTGCGCATTTTTTAAAGATACCCATAAGAGTGTTCTCGATCTAATGAATGAAACGTTATGATCTTAAACTCGACGCGTCTGTTCGTCGTGCAATTACTCCCGAAAGAAGTTGTGTATGCGCCCAAGCCTATACGTTTGCCTCTCGTGATCGTGCATAGTAATTCTTCAAATATATTAAAGGACCCGAAGACAGACGCGCATGCGAGTACACCTGGGCAAGAACTTGGCTAATTGCCGTTAATTTGTGAAGGTAAACGTGCAGTGACAATGGAAAAATCAATCCTGAAACATGTTCTGACAGACTCACCTGATATAAATGAGTCACAGATAAATTATGTTCCATGTTGAAATAATATGAGTATTGTCGAAATCAATGCTCTATCTACACCAGGGGTTCCCAACCTTTTCTATGCCTCGCACCCCTTGGAAATATTTTATTAACGCTCGCACCCCCTACAAAAGTCACATCACATTTGAAGACGACTAAGTCACATTTCTATTTTTTGAACCACAGACTGAACCACATACACTCATACAGTACTGTGGGTGAACAAACTGAACTAAAAATGAGCTTTTAACTCAGTGCATAAAATGCACATATAAATTCATAACGCTACAAAGACTGCACTGGCGTCTTTGCAAGTCATCATTTCCTGTTGTGCAAGTGAAGCCAAAGCGCACATACTCATCATTCCATTTCCTTCTTTTTGACATGATAAAAAATGAAGGGTTGATCTGCGAACCAGCAAGAGAAAAATATGAGCTCATTTACCTGTTCATAAAGCCCGTTTTGACAAATTTGTCCTGCTCATTGCCTCTTTCAAAATATAATGTCAATATGACATTGCTCTCAAAGCAAAAAATGACCTATAAATGTCGGCACACTGCAAGACACCGGTTGCACTACGATACAAATAGGCCTACTGCTCAGTAAGTATACACACATGCACACACAATTAGGACTATTACATTTATTAATATCAAGTTCTGTTATAATAAAATAAATGTGACCTTACCTTCAATGCAAACAATTTTTGTAACGAGTTAATTTCATGACATTTGTATAAACATAACGGATTTTCTATCAGCCGATAAAAAAATTTACCTACTCTTTCTCGCACCCCCTGAAATGCCATCTCGCACCCCCTGGGGGTGCGTGCACCCCTGGTTGGGAACCCCTGATCTACACATTCTACATGCCATTGAGCATTATGAATTATTACCAAGTGATGTACCGTAGAGACTCATCTTTTCCTTCAGTATGCTTACCAAACAGCCTGATGTCTTCTTTCTCTGACCTGTAGGTCAACTCAGCCTTCTACTCCCTAGGTGCAGCAGTAAATATGCGGGCGCCTAACAGGCTGCCAAGACGTTTGGTCAATAAGATCTTGATGATTGTACAGTCATGTCTCAATGTAACTTACTGCGATCTATCAGTGAGCTTGTTAAAAACACGATTATTATTATTATTATTATTTATATAATTATTATTATTATTATTATTATTATTATTATTATTATTATTATTATTATTATTATTATTATTATTATTATCATTATTATTATTATTATTATTACAAAAGTAACACGGACACTGAATGCTAGAAGCAAAATCTTGGCTTTGGAAGCTATACTACTGGAAAAGTTTTAGCTTTATAAAATTGGCTGAGATCTGAGTACACATTGAGAAATTAGCTAAAAATCTACACCCCGAAAGAAATTTCAGTTCAAAATTCATTTCTTATCAAAACTCTCATGTTCTATTTAATTCCTACAAAAAGCTTCGTTTAAGCAGGAGCAGCTACGAAAGAACTAACATTTCATTTGAATTTAGCACTTAACTTAATTAACTTTGTCCTATGATGCCAACTTCGAGAAGAAGCCAACTCGCAGCAATTAGAATTTGTTACGATAATTTGTTTACATGATAACATAATTTTTATTACAAAAGAGTTTTGCAGTAATTAAAAACTTATTATGTGAATCGTGACTGAAATCCGGAGCCTTTTCAAACATGATAATGCTAATAATAAAACTAAGTTTAAAAAAATAGTAACTTCTGTTGCTCTGGTAGCAGATTTGCCATGACGAGTGCAAACAAATTCCTGTTTCCAGACCGTCCGAAAAAGGAGAAAGGTGGTCTGTGATGGAAACACTTGCTGGAAGAGGATGTTCCAATGTTCCACAATGGGTGACTAAGAGGCATTTGATAGATCTGTTAGATAGACACAACAATAGGCACACTACAAATATTCAAATACATATATCCTTACATACATACATGCTAGCACACAAAAATACATACTTACATACATACATACATAGCCGTGGCTGGGCTGGGTGCGCCTCTGAGTAGGTCTCTTGAAGAGGCGCTATGGAAATTTTCAGAATGAATTAATTAATGAAAATGCATGCATGCATAGACATATATACATACATACATACATACATACATACATACATACATACATACATACATACATACATACATACATACATACATACATACATACATACATACATACATACATACATACATACATACATACATACATACATACATACATACATACATACATACATACATACATACATACATACATACATACATACATACATACATACATACATGCATACATGCATATATACATGCATGCATACATACATACATACATACATACATACGTGTATGCGTACATACATACATACTAGTATACATACATGTAGTGCATGACTGCACCTTAGCTTGATTCACAGAAAATGTAAAGCAATTCTGTATCAAAACAGTTCTGTTTGGATTTCTGTCACCGTTTAGCTACAGTCCACTTATCCGTACTAATGGAAACAAGCAGTGGACAACACATTCGGTGGAAGGAACCTGAAGTTTCCAGTTTCCCCGCCAACGGACTCC
Source organism: Allolobophora icterica (assembly GCA_963556255.1). NCBI lineage: Eukaryota > Metazoa > Annelida > Clitellata > Crassiclitellata > Lumbricidae > Allolobophora > Allolobophora icterica. The sequence continues at coordinate 15,063,024 of OY744612.1, forward strand.
ATTCCAAAGTTAACCGAACGTACTCGTTCGGCCTTCCACCCGCGAGCCTTCTGACTCATCTGTCAATCAACCGCCGATCAAGTCCCGACGGGTCCGCAGCAGAAGCTGAGCCAGGGCACCTGTCGACGGGGAGCGGTCGTAAACAGATCGATGAGAACGCATTCTTAACAACAGCTGGTCTAGGTTACGATGACGACGCTAAGAAGGAGGCCATCGGTCGAAGCCAGTCTCCGCAGCCGGTTACTGCCGCTGGCGACGGGCCATCTACAGCCACAGTCACTCAACCGTATCTAGGTCAGAACGGAGAATATGCCTGTGCGTCGAACCGTGACATGGAACCGTCGTTGTTAGACCTGGACGCGTGCGACGCTATCTACAGTCCGGTGGCGTCGGAAAGTCGAGGAGAGCTGCTGCAGTGCGAGGGCGGTTCGGTTGCCCTCGAGGACGTTCTGCGGCATTACTGGCTCCTGTCGGACCGTGACGATGAGCCTCCGAAACGGAGAGACAATCGCGGCACTGTGAGTGACGATAGCTCGACGGTAGGAGGGTTCGACTGGAATTCTAAGCGTTCTGAAGTGAACTCCCCTTTCCGGAGTCCACCAGGACTATCGGACTGGATCGTTAGAAGTCCAGAAATCATGCTTCCATTGGACTGTGACGATGACGCTGACTCTGTCGTGACACTTAGCACAATATCCGAGGAAAACGAGGAAGATCTCTCGTCGACCTCGGAAGATCTATCGTCAGACTCGGAAGTCGATAGCATGACGCGGATAGATGAAAACGTTGAGAAGAGTTTCGGTGACGCGTCAGGCGACGTCGCGCGCAATGACGTTGGGCGTGACGCGACGGATTTCTTCGACGATAACGACATGGATTTTCTGTCGGACAAGGACGACATCGACGCTCAGTCTGACCTTTCAGCGGAAATGGAAAAGGTCATTCCGATTTACGACCAGAGAAGTCTCATAACACGCCTTCCGGATGGTGTGGAAGACGACCTTCTGCCTTCGTCGTCTTCCATGATGGATTCTTTCGTACGCAGCTTTTCGCACTACGTTAGCGACATCTACCCGTTCTCGCCTGCCTTCCATTCGCACGAGTCCAACGTCTTCGTTGGCGAAGGCAACAGCTGCCACACCGAATCGGATCCGTCAATGACTCCTGCACCGGCGGATGGCTATAAGGAGTACACTGTTACCGATACCCTAGTCCATATCAAGTTGTCCCTAGACGAAAGCGGTTTCAGCAGGCACAAAGACCAAGCAACGAACACAGTCGCAGACCAAAACTCTGAATTGTTCTGGTCTCGAAACGACGTGAGGAGTAGCATTGCAAGTCCGACGAGCTGGTACACTGTTTCGGACATTTACAACAGCCAGAGTTTCGAAACGGCCTCCGAGATGGCGGAGGACGACTCGGGTGAAGCCGCGGTCAGCACGGCCAACGCCAAGTGCACCGCGGTCGCCCGCTGTCTGGCCGGTCATTTGTCCCAACCGTTGGAACTCCAACCGTCGACGACGGTCTCCCTTAAGGTCACCGCCGCTGATCCCTTCGCAGCCATCGGAAGGGCAGCGGCAAGGGCCGCTTCACAATCCACATCGAGGTTTGTCAGAGATTTCCCGACGTCTGAGAACGAAGTTGTCGAAATTGTCGTAACAACCACGTGTGTCTTGAGCAGAATGAATAACCAAGAACCGACAGAGAGCAACTCCGACGAAGACGCTGTGTTTATCTTGACGAACGATGCAGCGGTTGAAACACGAAGCTCTTTGGTCGATGTTGCCACACAGTCCTCCATTCACAACAGTTTCGATTACTGTGACGGGTGTACCGCTGAAAAAGCCTGTGACATTCGTTTCCCGGCAACCTCCGAGAAACACTTTCGAAATACGCCGGCAATTCCCGGAGCCTACTTGGCAGGGGCCGGTGAAACAGAAGATGGCGTAGTCGAGGAGTGGAGTTCAGCTGTGGATGAGGCAACGCAAGGCAGTTACACATGCTCAGTAGCAATTCCTTGCACCGGTCCTGACGGAGATGTAAGACCTCAGGTTGATGAGGCTACTTACTTGCCGACGGCAACCGGTGCAGTGACAAGTAACAGCGCTTCGCAGGATTTCGAAGTCATTAGCGTTGCTGTTAAAGAATGCGCCAGGAAAAGAAAAGTCCTGTTACCAGAGGAAACCGCCAGACATAAAGATAAAGAGAGAGGAACAGATGTGGTTCCGTTTGCATCGTACACCACGCTTGGATCAAATGAAAGTCTAGAGAAACAGAAAATCTTCAGCAATCTCCAAGGAAGCGGCATGAAAGCGGAAGAACATTTTCGAAATACCTTGAAGCATTCTGGGTTCCTGGAGAAGCCAGGTAATACCACAGCGGTTACTGATGACAAGGATGCTCTCCAAACGCTCAACAATGAGAAGCTTCCAGATAAGAGCCATGAAGACTCCCATCCTCTGGATTTGAATCCAGTTCTAGACAAATCTTCGGCATGCGCTGAACCGGCGATCGAGACTTGCGATGATATTCCAAAGAGTGGGATTGTTAGTGATTATCTTGATGGGGAATCATTATACAAGAATCTGCTAACGGTTGTTTTGAGTAGCAAGTCTCAACAGCTGGAAAGTCAGAAGGAAGATGTAAACAAAGCAATTGCAGCTTATGACAAGAATATCGACTCTGAAGACGGAACTCGTCTGAAAGACCCAGAGACTAAGAACGGTTCCGTCGTACTCAGACGAACTTTCCACTCGACATCCCCACAACAACTGATCTCCAGCGAGAAGAGCTTGACGAGGAATAAAGACTTTAGGGTACAAAAGTCGCAAAGCCTACTTCTCGAAACCGATATCGATACCCTCGAGCATCGAAGAACTCCCATCTCTCGCAAGGGAAGCCGTAGTTCAGAGACTAAAAGCTGCACTGATTTGTCATCCTCCAGAGTTGCCCAGTACAGACCACGCAGTTCTCCTTTCAGCTTTGGACGCGGAGGCGATACGATAATTACCAAAGAAGCGCTTGCAGAACTGCTATCCGACTCGGCATCAGCCGGTTCCTTCGTTAAGAAAAAACACAATTGGGGATCAAGTCCACAGACGGTGGAGCACTGTCTCAGCGAACCCATCCTACAAGTCAGTCCTGGTAAAGAGTCGACCACTTCCAGGAACTCCGCAGGAAATCGCAGCATTGAAACTGGCCACTTGACGGAAAGGTTCTCCAGCGGAGCGAGATGGAGAATGTATCGCAGCCAGGAGACAGTGTCCGCAAAGAAACCGATTACCTCGTCCCCAAATCGAACAGATACGGCTAAGCTGATCGAATGCTATGAACAGTCGCCGTCTTTACGCCGCCGTAGTCTACACATTATCGAGACCACGCTACAGCGACGAGCCACAGAGACCGCCACTGTACAAAGGACGCAGTCATCCAAGACGCCCCCGTTGTCTCAAAGACTATCCTCGGATAGTACAGGCGTCAAACGGTACTCCTCGAGTCCAGCCAGTTCCTCTTTCGAGAACCTAGTAGACAGCTTATTGGGCATCACGGCCGTCATGTCCATGGGAGCTGCTGTTTCGCAAACCCGGTCTTCATACGAACATTTAGAACCTCTGGGTAGTGGCAAGTCACCAAAGAACCTCCATCGTTCAGTTTCGGGAACAGCTCCAACTTACGCCACCCAGAGCAACGAAAAGAAGACAAGATTTGAAATGGGGAACGAGGCTCGTCCAACCGATGAGACGACTACTGGTCCACTAGTGGACATTTCTGAATCGCCGGTTCATGCTAATACTACGGCTCGAAAGCACGTCCACTTTCGTAAAGCAAAGCACATCTTCCGCAAATGTCACTTTTGTATCGATGCCAACGAGCGCAAAAGCGGTCCATCGACGCCGTCCAAGAGCCCCAGTCACGAGACAACGAGGAAAAAGACCAGTAGCAAAAAGCGTCACTGATTCTAAACTCCAGACAATGCTGGCTCTTATTTGGGTCATTGTTAGAGACACTAGTGAAAGGTGAAAAGTCTAGGCCGAACTAAGTTGCTTGAGCTGAACGACAGTCCGAAATATTGGACGACGGATCTCATTAACTGCAGAATAATGTAGACCTGCAACAAGCCTTTGATAGCAACGCTTTGTATTGTCATAATAGTCGTATATATTTGGATACAAAAGTGACACTAGTGAAAGGTGAAAAGTCTAGGCCGAACTAAGTTGCTTGAGCTGAACTACAGTCCGAAATATTGGACGACGGATCTCATTAACTGCAGAATAATGTAGACCTGCAACAAGCCTTTGATAGCAACGCTTTGTATTGTCATAATAGTCGTATATATTTGGATACAAAAGGCATCAACCGAGGGCGCGCCAAAATCAAGCCTAATGCTCGGTTAGTTTTTAAAGATCAGTTCACAATGACAAAGTGATACATAGATAGCAGTGACGGGCAGATATGACACACTGTACCTCTGAGTTGGATCTTATAAACCGCTTTTTTTCTCTCTTTTGAATAATTTTATCGTTTGGTATGTGAGTCTTTCAACTCGGAAAGTCTTTGCAGAGCCATTTTACCGGCTAAGAAAAATTGTTTTAGAGTTTTTTGTTGTTGTTGAGATGGCACTTCAGGCAAACTCCTTTGTAAACAGTCAATAGGCAGGCGAATAGTGAATAATAGATGAACTGATTTCGTAACAGTCTTGTAAAACTAAAGCAGATTTCGCAGAAACTACGCTCAATTTAGGCAAAACACATCAAGTTCTGCATACATTAAAGACAATAATTCAGTGAATTTACCAACGGACGTAGATAAACGTTATAGTCATCGGATTGTCTGTGTATTTGTAATTGCGACCTCGACTTGAGTCAAAATATAGGCCTATAACTTTCCACAGAGACGTTTTTAAGAGTTCTTCACAAAATGAAGAAGACAAAACACTATTCTTTCTTCAATTGAAATGAATTTAGACCTTCATTTAAATAAGTGAGTATATAGACGTGAGTTGCATGTGTTGTTCTACTGCAGCATAATGACTTGAAATGTATACGTGCCTCGCGTGAAGCGTCTATAGTCACTGGATTGTAGCTGCGTTTGACCGTGATGTCTGTATCAACAATTGATAATTAAAACAGCACCGCAGGTGTTTTGTTTTTTAATTCGACATACCATCTTACACGCTGACAGGCATTGGCTAGAAGACCTACGTTGAAGCACCTTGTCTGATAACACATACCACAAGTAGGGTGCCCGTAAGTCAGACATTTCTGTCTTAAATGTCACGTTAGATTTCCTGGCTGAAGGCTACTCCATTGGGCAATTTGCCTATTCTTGCTCTAGTCTCATTACCATTTACTCAAATAAAAGACATTTGAAATGACTCAGGCAGCTTTCCAATACAATTAGACATCTACAGCGGATGTTTTACCATAAAGTACGCCTCATCACGCATTCATACCGTACACCAACCATAGTTATTGGAGCCGTGGGCTTCAGGCTGAAAAAACAGTTGACTTCAACGCAACTGGAACAGAACGGTAATCTAGCAAGGACCTACCTTGACTTGTTTAGCTTCGCTTGCCATTAACATCACGATATATTTATCCTACCTACCCTATTCCACCCTGTCCTACCCCATCATATCCTGCCCTATCCTACCCTAACATATACCATCCTACCCTACATTTCCTTGCCCTACTGTACTCTACCCCACCCACACAACTCAACCCAACCCTACTATACCTACCCTATACCAGCTTATTCCACCCTGCCCTACCCTACCTAACCCTACCCTATCTTGCCCTAACATACACCATCCTACCCTACAATGCACTGCCCTACTCTACTCTATCCCACTCCACACAACTCAACCCCACCCTACTCTACCCTACCCTATCCCACCCTATTCCATTCTACCCTACCACACCATGCCCCACCCTATCCTACCCTAACATACACCATCCTACCCTGCATTACCATGCCCTACTATACTCTACCCCACCCCACACAACCCCACCCTACTCTACCCTACCCTACCATCTCCCACCCTATTCCATCCTACCCTACCATACTTACCATATCGTATACCCTAACATTTTGTTATGTTTCATGCACATGCTAAATGTATAACATGTTTGTTAGCCGCTGTGCGTTTGCAGGCGGATCATTAAAGGACATACTTACTTACTTACTTATACACCATCCTATTCTATATTTCTCTGCCCTACCCTATTCTACCCCACGTCACACAACCCCACCCCACCCTATCTACCTTGTTCTACCTGACTACTCTACCCTACCCTAGTCAAATGATACAGCAGACGTAGACTCAGTCGAGTCAGGTAGACCGTTGATTGGCACTGGTCCCTATGACAACAAAGACAATTACACAACAATGCAGAATGACAAATGCAGGTGGGCAGAGATTCACAGATGGGCGGGCAGACAGGTGGGCAGACGACAGGCAGACGGCAAGAAGGCTAACAGAAGAAAGACAGACAGGCGGCAGGTACGCAGAGAGACATATAAGCAGACGTAGAGAGAGACAAACACACAGGATGCAGACAGTCAGAAGGATTATGATTATAAGTGTGATTAGGAATCCACTCGAAGCGATCCATCGATCTATACGTTGTGCTTTATTGTAATTGCGCTATAGAAGTTATTAAATTAGATCAAACAGGTAACCAACACGGAGACAGAAAGGCGGAAATCAGGTAGATTGACAAACGACATAAAAACATCTGTGACAGGAGTCAATAAGACAGGTAGACAGACAGAAGCACACTGGAAGACGGACAGACAGACAGACAGACAGACAGACAGACAGACAAACAGACAGACAGATATGGTGGTTAGGTGCATTGTCAATATCGAGGCTGATTTAATTGAAAGTTACAAGATCGACAGCAAACAACAATGAAAGATTCTGTATAGGAGCTACCTAATTGCCATGGAGCTACCTGGAATTTGCTCCTGCTCCTTTGCAGTAAGTCAATCAGCTCTTAATATTCATGCAGACAGTAAGATATAAGAGACAGGCACACAGATAGACAGACAGTCAGGCAGGTAGACAGACAGACAGACAGATCGTCAGACAGACAGACAGGCAGACAGACAGTCAGACAGACAGGCAGACAGACAGTCAGACTGTCAGATCGTCAGACAGACAGTCAGATAGATAGACAGACAGGCAGACAGACAGTCAGACAGACAGGCAGACAGATAGTCAGACAGACAGTCAGCAAGACAGACCGAAAGACAGACAGACAGACAGATAGACAGACAGACAGATAGTCAGACAGACAGACAGTCAGACAGATAGACGGATAGGCAGACAGACAGTCAGACAGACAGACAGTCAGACAGACCGAAAGACAGACAGTCAGACAGATAGACAGAGAGTCAGGCAGACAGTCAGACAGATAGACGGACAGGTAGACAGACAGTCAGACAGAGAGACAGTCAGACAGACAGTCAGACAGACAGTCAGACAGACAGATTTGATCGAAAGTTACAAGCTCGACTACCTAAATAACCTATTTTTCAAGGCCACACTTACTTTGTGTGGCTTCAGGTCACAATGCGTGTCTGGCCAATGTAGACGACATTAGGCACTCTTCTTTAGACCACACTCTGTCTTACTATGTATGGCTATGTACCACACTGATTGTCTGGCTACATGCCAAATTATTTGTATGGTCACAGCTCGTAACAATTTACTGGCTACGTGCCAAGGTTAGTGTCTGGTATAAGCCACATTATGTGATGGCTATGCATACTTAGTACCTAGTTCTTCCCATTCAGGTCTGCACATCGGGCAACGCATCTTCTCCATTCGACCCTGTCCATTGCCAGTCTTTCCACCTCGTCCCACGACATATCCAAATATACCTCAAGTCGTCCCTGATGGTCTCCACCCAGTTCTCGCCTTATTCACGTTGCTTCCAATACTCATTTCAAAACAAAACTGCCCAGTTTTTCATAGAAAAAGACCAGAATCCGGCAGAGTCCCAAAATTTATCATTAACAATGGCTTCAGCATTACTGGCACTGCACCTCCTTAGCTGCAACAGGGACTAAATTGCCCTGCATGTGTGTCTTTGTTGCTATTTATCTTTATTTGTTTGGTCAATAGCATTTCTGTTACAAGTTTGGGGTCGATACAAAGTTCGAAAAAGTCGTCAATGTGAAAGAAATTCCTGGTTTTTATTGCTGTTTTCATTGCTTTTTTTTAATCGCTGTGTTGATACTTGCATTTGGCATCAAACCGAAATATCGTTCCACCCTAATATCCTATTTCGAAGCAGGTTTCTGTACCAGAAAGTAAAAAGGTGTGCTGTCTTTACCAGTTAACCGCTGAAAGTCAGACAGTGCGGCTCAGTTATTGATGCGGTGAACGTAAAACTGTCAAGTGCAGGATATAAGTCATCATTCGTAGAAGGCGGTATAATCAAATATAATTTATCTGCGTTCCTTCCCTTACTAAATTTCTATAATTGCACTTTAGGCGGAAGGTAAACACTACTGATCAGTTTTTTAAACTATTTCATTCACCAGGTGTTTGCATTGTATTGGCGGCGCGTGATAGTCTAGCGGTAAGCATGCTGGGCTACTATCCGTAAGGTAAAGGTTTCAAATCCGCACCATGGCAGAAATTTGGGTTGAGATTTCTGCTCAAATTGCTCCCCCTAACTAGCTCAGCTATAATGAGTGAAATCAATCTGCACTGTTAGTGGCAAGATCAGTTGTTGAGGGAGAGAACTGGTCACCCGTACTTATAAGCCGAGGCTAAGAAAAACATGGTTGCCTCTTTGGGTAAGCTTAGATAGGACCGCTGTTCTTCGTAATCTCATTGTATCGCAGTCAGTTGTATTGTATTGCATTGTGTCGTATTGTATGGTATTGTATTGTATATCCGAACATGGGCGTCCGCAGAAATTTTTCTAGGGGCAAAAATTCTATTGGGTACCATTTTCTAGGGGCAAAACTTTCTAGGGGGAGCAAAATGACGTTTTTTGCATTGAATAGCTTACCTAAATAATTAAGAGTTTTTAATATTGAAAATCGTGTTGGAACTGTTGGAATAATCATAATAATCAAAAGATTTTATATTTTTAATATTTTCAAAATCCAGGGGGACAAATGCCCCATTTGCCCCCCCACTGACGCCCATGCATCCGAGTGAACGTTCTGCTCCACCTGCTGCCATAAACTAGGAATTGGTCTGACTATTGGTTAATTTAATGACAGAAAATTGATTTGAATCAAACTCATATTGTGAATAAGAAATTTGAAATTAATTTTTGATTGAGCACAATAGATCACTAACGGAAAACGTGGCATGGTTACTGAGTCGTGACGAGTTTTGCGTCCAGATACTAGTTTAAAGAAGGTCGCGATCATGTTATACAGGCTTCTTGAAGAGGATTTTCGTAAACTTCACCTCGAGCAGCGATGCGACGCTTCGCTTCGCTGAAGCGTATCCAGTTAGCCAGAATATGCAGACGGCGAATGAGAAATGGGTTGAGAACGTCCCACACAGTCAGCGCTTTGCATTCGAAGGGGGCGCTGGTGAATCGTACAGGTAGGCACATGTCTGTAAAACTAGTCTAGTCTAAACAAACACTCGAAGAACTGTAAATGGTCAACTACAATGGAATTAAAATAAGGTAATGTATGGCAGCGTGAGGTATGTCAGAAGTAAGGTAAGGTAAAGGCAAGGGAGGTAAACCTTCCCAAGCTTCAGTCAGTATACTTAACCCTGCTGCCCGCCTTATTGGTGGTAGGGCCTATCACGAGGGTTTCCCCATATATCTGCCTTCATTTGGGACACTTTCCACTGGCTTCCTGTGCCCCAGAGAATCCAGTTCGAAATTTTCACTAAGGCGCAACTGCTTGGTCGGGTACTCTTTCATATCTCAAGACCTTCTGTAGCTCGGTCTCTTCCGTGGTCGCTACTCTTTAGGGTCGCCAGAGGCCTTCTGGTTGTTCCCGACTGTTCAATATAGAAGTTGGCCTTGGCCCATTTAGTTGGAGCCGTCTTCCACAGGATTTACACCTTGAGCTCCTCCGCCTTTCTCTTCCTCTGTTCCGGAAACGCATGAAGTCCGTTTTATTAGTTAGTGATAATCGTAATCGTAATCTCCAAACTTCTAAAGCGCCACTCGAAGGCCAAGCGCAAGGCACCAACCTATTCACGAAAGCACTGACTTACAATTACAGGTTGATTACAAGGTAATATAAAGTAAGGCGGGAATATCAGGGTGTAGCGAAGTGAGGCGGTATTAGTTGCGGCTAGTCTATAGTATGTAACGTAGGGTAAGTTATGCCATAAAAGCTAGGGTAGGGTTTCACGTGCTCATTTACTATGGACATATGCCAAAATCGTGCCGGATGGTTTATTTCAGTACAAGCCGTATATCTAGCACAAGTTGTAATTGAATGTCCTGAGCAAATACTATTTTAAAGAACGCCGTTGTAAAAGCAAACGCGCGCAGCGAACACACTGAACAGTCATACCATAAAGACGTATACATGTAGGCCAGAGGTTAGGGCCAGATCTCAGTGTAGTCATTTGGCTTCGTGTGCTTACATGTAGGTGAATGCGTAAAACCCACGTTCGATTTCAGCATAATTTAATCATCCGATTTAGGCACCCACTCTTCGGTTTTCTGGATTAATGTTGTCAAATGACGTCAATCTTGTCGGAGTTCAAAAGCAATTCTTGAAGGAACGTTGGAGACAAATGAAGAATTATACGGACGCTTCTTAGTGCTTGTGAACTCTGGTGAAACTATATAAGAAAGTTCGGGATAGGAGGTTAACATTTGTAGGATCTAATCATCGTAAGTATGTTCAGTACTTTGTGTATCGCTCACGCGGTATATTCGTTACTTTATCTGAATATGATTTTAATTGCGATTTTTGTAATTTGATTTTAAGTACCTCTTATTCGTAGCGATTCATTTCACGCTCTTGTTTTATATTACATGAGGCATGGTAATGGTGTGTTCGATAATTTAGTGGGTAGCATGCTGGTCTGTCAATCGAGAGGTCGGGGGTTCAAATCCCCGCCAAGGCAGAACTTTGGTAGGAGATTTTCTGTTCCGTGTGCGCCTCCTAGCCGATTCGGCTGTAACGAGTACACTGATTGTACACTGTCGGTGGGAAGATGAGACAGCAATGGAGAGGACTGGCCACCCACCCTCACATGCCGAGGCTTGGAAAATGAAGTCGCTAACACTTCATGCCTATGGCTGCCTCAGGACTAGCTTAAGGGACTGCTGTTCTTCCTCTCTATCCATCCAATGTAAGGTAAAGTAGGATAGGGTATACTATGGTCAGCACGGCATGTTACAGTTACAGTAGCGTATTAGTTGAGCGTTAGTCTCCGGGTTACTCAGGACTTATAGATGTTTTGGCTGAAGCGCATATATGACAATAATCCAACACCCGTTTACCCATTCATTATGGGTCACGGGTCAAATTACCTGATAATGAATTGTCAGGTAATTTGGTGCCTAGGGATTCGAAATCCAGAACACAGAGTTGAAAGGTAACCAACCATTAAGCAATGTGACACACCGTCATTGTTTGTGCTTTTTTTCACGTCACATTAATACTGCTAACATCATCATTCACAAATCCTTGCTTTTACTACTACAATTGTAATTATTATAAATGGTATAAATGATCCATCGGGATTTTTTTAAATAGCCGTATGAGCGAAATTATTATTATAAGAATTATTATTATTATTACGTATTTATTAAGCGCCACTATCTAATGACCAAGCATAAATCATTTGCGCTAAATAATTGTGCGTGAAGGGCTTGCACAAGGTACCTACACAGTAACCGTCTCAGAGGAGGCTCTAACTATTATAGCCTAGGCCTCATCTCGGCGTTTTATGGTGAGCGCTCTAACCAATCTGTTACCGTGATCCTTTCTGCGCAAGACAATCATTATTGCTAGTGTTTATTGTGCTCCACATTATTTGTTCATTGGGAACATTAAATCGATGCTGTCAGAGTCATTTTGTTAAATCCTTGTTAGTATATTCAAAATCAGTAATTGTTCTTGTTAGTATCCTGCGAGTGTTTTCAATCTTTGTAGACTATTCGAGTGAACGTTAACGAAAAATCATGCGAGTACGTATCGGAGGAACACTTCTCAACGTCGGCTTTCGCCAGGGAATCGTGACTGCACTCCTCACAACAGGTATTCTGGTGCTAGTATTCTGGACTGGCAGCTTAGTGCCGTCCTTCAGAGCCTCCGACAGAGCCCTGATTCCACTGGACGCCATACCGGTCGATAAAGCCCTGGCGGAGATCATGGCCAGAGCCTCGAACGACGAATCATCCGAGGTGGAGCAAAAGGATAGGAAGAAGGGGTCTTCTCGTCAAGCATGGCCAAGCAATGCAGGGAACCCGTTCCGCCTGGATGACCTTCGACCGTCGAAGTCCCGGCGGAAGTCGGCTCTGCCAGTTGCTATGGACGCCGTTGCATCTAAGCGCAACGCCATTCTACGCGCTCAGCAGGATCTCATCCGTAACCAGCGACGCGCCCCCGACTCCCGCTACAACATAAACGTGACGAACAGCGATCTGCAGTCACTCGACCGTGACGTACCGGACATCCGGCCGCCAATCTGTCAACACTTTACCTATGACATCAAAACACTTCCGGCAGCCAGCGTCATTATCCCGTTCTACAATGAGGCGCTGACGATGCTGCTGCGAACAATTCACAGCATCCTCAACCGATCCCCGGATGTTCTGCTCAACGAGATCATCCTAGTAGATGACTGTAGCACAGACGATCATCTCAAGTCGCCCCTCGACCGCTACATCCGGCTCCTGCCCAAGGTGACGATAATACGCAACGCGAAGAGGGTCGGATTGATCGTGTCGCGCATGACCGGAGCGAGGGCGGCGCGCGGTCCGGTGCTCATATTCCTCGACGCCCACACCGAAGCCAACCACGGATGGCTGGAGCCGCTTCTCGATGAAATCAAGCGGAACCGGAAGCAGGTTTTGCAGCCGTTCGTCGATGCCATCGACGCAATGACCCTTGATATTGGACCACCTGGAGTGTTTCACAAGGGCGGATTCAGCTGGGATCTCAGGTCAGTCAACCAACTACACGTGCATCGTCAAGTGTAATACACTCGAGTTTAATGTTCTCTTTAACTCACATGAAATCGCACAATGTTTGGATCTTTTAGATAGTTATATGTTAGCGCCTTTGAAAAATTCTTAGAAGGCTATAACTGAATAGCACATCTACCTGTATATACAATGTAACTCGTGCGGCTGTGGCGCCAAACAACTTCACCTGCAGCGTCTATGGGAGGAAAACACGATAGAATACAATGCTTCTATCGACCCTTGCAATAGAAGAAGCAACGAAAGCCGCGGGATTAAAGAATGATGTGCCAACCACAGCAAATATGTTGTTACGGATTTACAAGACAGAGGAATTTTCAGATCATTATTAACTGTGGAACAAAGTTGTGACACGAAGGAGATAAAATCTCTGGGTTAGGACTAGAACGTAGCCACCTTAGACCTAATTATACAGCAGAGTAAAGATATAAATGTGTGCAAACAAGGTGATGATATTGCGTCACCTGGGACGCTCTTACAAGTTGCTATATCAATGCTAAATTCTAAAAGTTCTGTTCTCGCAGATGCTGAAGATAGCTGTAAATGTAATTGTAATTAATAACTTCTATCTCGCCCGTGTCTAATGAAAAAAAGCATTAACCGATGGCGCACCAAACCAAAGCCATAATCGTAAGGACGTGGGTGATAAATAATTATTGTAGAATGTAATGAGAAATGATTACATGTGATTATGTGATCATTGATGATAGCGTGATGGTGGTGGTAATAGTAACGATGATGACGCTGATGATGATGATGATGATTATGGTGACGACCCTTGTGACGGTTACAGTAATGGTGATGATTGTAATCGTGACAATGATTGATCTTTCCTCTCCAGATACACTTGGCTGCGCGTCACGGACCACGAGCAGGCCCAGGCCCACGAGGCTGGTCACCCGTTCTTCACGCCGACCCTCGTCGGGTGCGCCATAGCCGTTGATAAGGACTACTTCTTCGACATCGGTGCCTTCGACGAGGGCCTGCGCATCTGGGGCGGCGAGAACATCGAAATCGGCTTCAGAGTCTGGATGTGCGGAGGCAAGCTCGTCACGGTCACCTGTTCACACGTAGGTCACGTCTTCAAGGAGTTCCCGTACCGCTTCGACGGGGACAAGGAGGAGATAGTTCAGAAGAACCTGATGCGGATTGCGGAAGCTTGGATGGACGGACTGAAGAAGTTCTTCTACGCCTCGACGAGGATCTACGAATTCAAACGAGCTGAGCTTAACGCCGAGGACCTAGCCTCGCTGGAGGAACGGAAGGAGATGAGGAAACGACTGGGCTGTCGCAACTTCGAGTGGTACTTGTACAATGTGATTCCGCAGTACGAAGTACCGCCGGCGAACGCGAGATTTTACGGGGAGATCTCGAATACGAAGTCGAAGGCGTGCTGGGAAGTTTCTAAAGACTATTACGTCGCTATGACGTACGTCTGCTATTTTCATAAGATAATTCCGGAGAACAACTTCGCCCTGAGCCATGACGGTCTTCTGAGGTTCAAAGATCGGTGTGTCAAGATCAGTGCCCCGACGCCGGCTCTTACCATCGCCCAGTGCCCGACGGAGAGCGATGGGACCCCGGCGGGGCGCGATGCCATCGAGAAATTCGGATTCTGGGAGCTGGAGAAGAAGGCTACGGTCGCCGGTCTGTTGAAGGTGAAGAGGAGAAACGCAGAGGGCGTCTTGGAGCACTGGTGCGTGACGCAGGTTACGAACGTTCTAGAGAATCACAAGGGTGCTCAGATGCCACAGCTGGGCAGCTGTGGTAACAATGAGTTCCAGGAATGGTCGTTCACGTATGGCTTCGATTTCTCACTCGTTCCAAAGGACATCGTATGAATAGTTGAGCGTTCAGTCTTCAGAGGCGCCACAAGCGCTAAATGATCGTTCAGATTCAATGACATTAATCGCCAAGGTCAAGCACCCTGTGGGCATCAAGGATGACCGAAGCATTTGCAGGTCAAATGTTCAACGAAGCTGTTTCTGTCAGCTGCGGCGACCCGTGTGCAACGATGCTGAATTGTGCAACGTTGACATGTGGACTTTCAAGCCATATATGCAGAGGACTCTTATTTAAGAGATGACAGAAGTATTTTGGTCCACAAACATGAACGATACAAATAGTTTGCAGAATATACGTTTGACAACAGTGGTCTGAACTTGTTTTTTCTGCAGTCATTGAACATGCGGTGGCCAAGCGCTTACCTTGCAGGGTGAAACGATAGGTTCGAACCTCCGTTAATGTGTTGAGAAAATAAATATAATACAAGTTGATAAAACTAGCTCAACTTACTGGCTAGCACGAGAGGCTGTAGATAGCGGTACATAAATGTTAAATTACAATAACCCCTACAATTGTATTTAGAGTAACATTAGAAATGGTGTTATAATTTTAGTTACAAACCGTTCCAACTGCTTTATTCAGACGACACGAGAAAATTTATCATTTAGTAGTCGGAATTTTCCGATTTCGGTTTTTCAATAGAAAAACTTTTCAGTTTTGTTATTTTATTAGTTCCTTAATTGTATCGCTCGTTCGGCTATTCATCCAAATCATTCAATAAATCAATAATTCAATAATTGCTGTTTAGTTTTATTAGCCATTCATTCAAAATGAGAATCAATCTATCGCCTATTGGCTATTGATCACGTGTATTGTATATATCCGAACAATTATATAGCGCCTTGTTTTCCGTCCCATTCCATGCATTAACTCCTTGAACCAATCCCTCGAATCACTGCTCTTCAATTTTATTAGCCATTCATTTAAAAACCTAATGAATCGCCTATTCATCCCATGTTTTATATGTAAGTATGGGAAAATGTATACACTGCCTCGTACTTGAGCCTCTCCAATTTTTCCCTTCTAAGAAGAGCAGTTAATCACCTCGATTCCAGATTTGTACTACTTTCTCTACTTTCTCACTCCTCTCGACAGGTGTCGCTGTTCGTTCCTTCAGCTGGTCGTAGTATTCGAGCAGTTGGTCGGTGGTCATGTGTCTGTGAGGTCGAGGATCGATTCCTCTCTTCCGACTAAGTTCCTCCAGGGTAAGAACCGTCTCTGGCCTCAGCCGCAGATACCTAATAGAAATAGGAAATAGGAAATAGAAATAGAAAATAGAAATAGAAAATAGAAATAGAAAATAGAAATAGCAAATAGCAAATAGAAAATAAAAAGGAAAGAAGTGGGGTTTGAACAGCAGTACGATCGCTTTCCATCGCATTGTTGTCGTCTTCAACGTTTTCGTAGTTGCTATCTTCATCATCACTGTCGTCGTGTCTGTATTCTTCATCATTAACATTATCACCATCAATACAGTCTCATCAGCATGACCAACAACACCTCCGATGAGTCTTTCTTAAAGAGATGCTGTATGGTTATTCTGTTAATTGCAATACGACCACCATCACCACCAGCGTCATCAACATACAAAGGTCATCAAGCATTGTAACAAAACTCGTTTACATGAGCTATGTATAATGTACATGCTACGGTAAAGCAATCGTTCATTCTTGACAGCAGTTGTCCTCAGAAGCATGTACCTAAGGTTGCAGAACCTTTGACTTAATCACAAACACGGCATTAGCAATCTTAGCAATGGAATAATCCTCCCTTAACTGAAGTAAACATTACTTGATAACGAATTCAGGACTCAAATCCCGGAAGCTGTGATGATAGGCATGTGCATACATACCTACACACGTACACACGTTCGCATATACACACGCTCACACATACACACGCTCACACTTACACACGTTCACACATACACACGTTCACACATACACATGTTCACTCATACACACATACACATGTTCACTCATACACACATACACATACACACATACACATGTTCACTCGTACACACATACACATACACACATACACATGTTCACTCGTACACACATACACATGTTCACTCATACACACATACACATACACATACACACATGTTCACTCGTACACACATGCACACGTACACATGTTCACTCGTACACACATACACACACTCACACATACACACGCTCACACATACACACGTTTACACATACACACGTTCACACATACACACGTTCACACGCTCACACATACACACGCTCACACATACACACGTTCACACATACACACGCTCACACATACACACGTTCACACATACACACGTTCACACATACACATGTTCACCCGTACACACATAAACATAATACGAAGACAAGTGTCATAATTGTAACATACGTCTTTTTTGCGCTCATGAAGCCAAGTCGTAGAAGCTGGATTATTTACAGGCTCTCAGTCAATACAGTCAGTATGGCCAGATTCGATTCCAAGCCCAGATACAAAGGTGAGGCACGTAGAAAAGCAGAGGGTAAAGGGGGATGCTGCCTAAAGTGGCGAGCAAAATAAGGAGAGGAAGAGTGAGTAAGAGATATTAAGAACTAAGATGTGACGAGATATATCTGTGAATCAACCGGGAGTCAAACTTCGACTCCCTTCGCTCGTACAGCATCAAGGCAGCGCTGGGCTTTCTCCGTGATTGGTTCTTCGACATGGAATGGGCTCCCCCTGAAGTTGTGCTTTCTCCCCAGGATTTCGTCATCTCCATTCTATCACTTACTCAATGTTACTCTCTTCCGCCTGGCCTGCGTGGGAAGCGCCTCTGAGTAGAAATCTTGAAGGGGCGCAAGATAAATTCAGATTGATTGATTGATTGATTTATTGATTGATTGATTGACTGGTTGATTGATTGATTGCAGTGGTTTAGTGGAGCTGACGACTTACCCGCAGTCGAGGAAAGACTTGGGATCGCTGACAACTGGTACACGAGACTGAGCCCGGAAGCTCTTGCCCCGAGCAACCAACCAAGCCGCTACTCCACCGACCCGCATCTTACTACAAGTTAAGACCACAAACAACATCTCTGTGGCACTCTGAATACGGGTAATTCGCCCGTCCCCCACAATTCGCCCCGTAAGATTTGCTCCCACGTTTGGCCCCCGTAAGTTTCGTTCTCCGGAAATACAGAAATAAGGCACGCACATCTGTTGAAATTGAATTATAACAAAGTTTATTGTGAAGTAAGCGTATATACCATTTAATTAAGTTTTAATTTAACTGGTAGAATTTCAATGATTTAAAACATTGCAAATGTCTAGAATTCAAAGTTGTATACATGCAATACCTTTTAAATTTTCAATATTGTCACGCTTGTCGACATCATCGACAATTGTTTGATCCTCTTTTAAATAGCCTCATACTTTTTATTTCTTGCGGCTGTCTAACCTCATGCAATCACCTGCGCAATATCATAATTGTGCAAAACGTTTTGCTTTCTCAAGCAATCACTGAACCGGTAAATGTTAGGAAAAGCGGTGCCAGAACTTTCTGGAAGGCTTCGATGTCACCCTTTGTTCGATACTGATACTGACGTGGTTGCGTTGTGTACATTCGAAGAGGATAAAACTAAATTCTACTTGCTGTGTCGTTTACTTCAAAATAAACTTCACACTAAACTTCTTACATAATTAATTCAACAAATGTGTTGTGCTTTACATCTTTTCTTAAAGTGAGATTAGTGGGCGGCCAAATAATGGGGGAGAGAATCTTCCGGGCGTGAAAAATCCGCAAACCAGACTCAGCTCTCAACTTAAGTTTAATCTTTTCAACTAATTCACCTACCACCGTAATCTGATTTCTAATTGCCCTGTCACATCGCATTAGAAGACAAAGCATAACAATAATCCTGTCTGATTTCTGAATAAATCTGTCTTATCATCATCATAATCATCATCATCATCATCATCATCATCATCATCATCATCATCATCATCATCATCATCATCATCATCATCATCATCATCATCATCATCATCATCATCATCATCATCATCATCATCATCATTCTAAAAGTCATAATCATCATTATCACCATAACTATAATCGTTATCATAATCGTCGACATAATAATTGTTATCATCATTGTCGTCTCCATCGTCGTCATCAAAGCCCATCCTACTTGCGGCTGCTTTTGTCCAATGAGTTCATGTTTTTCAGCGTCACGTGACCCTTGTTGGATTCCTCTACTTCCGGCATCCCCGACTCTTCTGGAACACCGGCACGTGACCTCATGAAGTTACCAGAAACCGAAGAATACCCTGAAAGTAACACAATTACATTGATTACATTCAGTTACGTTTAGGCCCACGTTCAATGTTATAGGGTATACGCCTAAGGGTTAGGAGTTGGCGTAAGAGGATCGCTTGAGTTGATCGCGCTGGCCTACAAGTGTTTTCATGGCTAGCACCTCCTTGTGATAATAGTAATGGTCATTGTAGATTTCTATAGCGTCACTTCAAGAGAGGTAAGTACATGATTGAATGTAACTAATCATTTATAATGCGCCTTTGAAATGTCTGGTATATATGTCACCTGCGTAAGATTCGCCGGCGAAGTTGTTACTGGATTCTTGATAACTGTTCTTCAGCGATTCCGTTAGCACATCACTCAGACCCTGTAATGTATATTACATCTATTACTGATACGCTGTAACGTAAGAGACACGGTTTTAATGTTGGTGAGTGTTCTTAATTGAGTGTTCTAACTGTTACGTCAGTGATTATTCTAGACATATAATAACACTTCTATTTAATATCAATGGAGGATTCAGTGGTGGGAAGGGAATTTACGCCCCCAAACTTAATTGTATCCCAGTCGTTACGATAACATCAGCCCCCGAACATTGGAACAATTGTAACGAGTGTACTTTCAATATCGCCGAGGAATGCCAGGGTTTGGTAGTGCGTGGGTCTTGACCGAGAGTGATCCTGAGTCCCTCTGTTGTTCCTCTTCGCTGCTTTCGGTGGTCCAGTAGCCAATTGCTCCAACACTTCCCTCTCCATCTCCTCGTCGTTGCTGCCGAGACGGGGCAATGCAGACAACCAGACGGGTAGACGCCATCCAACGCGGGCAGTGGGCTGCGGCTTCTTTGCCGAACCTTTCTTCGTCCTGCTCACCAACAGAATTGTACAAATATGTGCACTTGGCGCAATGTAAATGATCTGTTCATTACAATGGTGCACGCGATGTTGTGTTAGATTACAATACTCGTTTATTTGATAAATACAGGCTGTCACAGACGCAACTTGTTTACATTTTCATTAATAAATGTTCCTAAAGAGAACTCGAGAAATAAAATTTCGGCCGTCTTTGTCTGGCAGGTTAAAGTCGTGTGTCCGGGTGCGGAGGTGGTAATGATTATGCCGGGTTGTTGGAAAAAACTGTCGAAGGACGTGATTGCTTTAAACAGGCTTTCATCAGCCAGTGCTTCTGCACCCGGGGCAGAAAGGGGAAGAAAGCCACTTCTTCGCATCCTTCCTGTAAGCCGCTCCATCCTATCTCTATCTTTCGCGCGAGTGAAATCCCACCATGCCGGGGACGCGCACATGAGTGAGGCTATCGTTGTCATTTTTGCCACATCATGGATGGCCCCAGGTTGAAGACCATGCGAGCGGAGGACTCTTAATGCGTATAATGACGAAGCACAGGAGGAGAGAACCCCGTCAAGGTGGCTGGAAATGTTGAGGTCCGCTCCGATGGTAACTCCTAGCACTTTCATGGAACCCACCCGCTCTGCCCCTGGTCATGTCTGTGGTCATGTATAGCCTACTCATAAAATCGTCACAGGTACTATAAATGTTTAGTTATTATTATTATTATTGCAGAGGGTTTACGTATATAGCGCCCCTTCAAGGTTGTCTACTCAGGAGCGCTCCCAGTCCAACCCCGGTCAAACAAGACAGTCTTAAGGCCAGAGTTGAACAGAGAAGAGCAGTTGATTGGGGTCAGGCGCAGCGCTACTGGGAGCCCATTCCAGGTCGGTGGGCCAGAGACAGAGAAGGCCTAATTTATTAAAGTTTTGCAATATCTTACGATCGTGTTTCAATAAAGAGCATCTTGTTGTAGTGCAGCTTTGAAAACGGCCTTGTAGATTCGAGCAGACGACTCGAAGCCTCGGTAAGTGACGTCACATCCGGTCCACGCGCCCTGCCAAGGATGATTTTCAGGTCAGCGCTAGACCTCTGCAACAGACGTCTAGAAGACCGCCAATGTTGTTCGTCCATTTGCGCTAGGGTAGGTAGATTGGCCATCTTTTACACTAAGGGTTTGATGTATCGTAACGGCAATATTAAAAACATGTGACGTCAAATTCGTTGAAACACATCTGACGTCATCAATATCGGTGCTCTACGGAAAGCGCTTGCCAAGAAGTTGATGAAGCGCTCTAATTAACTGGAAACTGCTTTGTTCGTTTAATAAGCTCACTTCACGTTATACAAAAAAATGGTTGGTCATTATTATTGTAGAGGACTATGGAATCGTTGGATGGAATGTTCACATACACTGTGATACACATGTGTATTATAAGTGAACATATTGACTAGACTTCTGTGAATCACACTTCACAAGCAGAGGAAATTCACTCATCAGCTAATTAATTCTATTTTTATTTATGAATGTAGTCATTGAATCATACTTTCATACTTAAAAAATCTATTTATTTATTCATTTATTTATTTATTCTATGAAGTTTCACAAGATGGTATAAAGTCTTCTGTGCTACGGACTTGCTCAAAGTCAGTGCACCATGTAGGCCTAGTTGGTGGTGCGCAATCTTGTTAGGCCTATAGACCATAGATATTGCTGAACACTGTCAAGAAGTATTTATTGGAGAATTTCAAGACATATTTACAATTATAATATGGATACAGATGGAATTAGCCTACGGATATATTTCACAAATGTCTGTTTGTGCCGCCATTATTAGCTAAGCCAATTGTTTACAAATTAAACCAACACAATTTAAAACAAAGTTGCAGTTAATGGAAAACAAAGTTCAAGTTACAACGATGCAGTAATGCCCAACACGGGTGTTCAGTCATGAAGGTATGCAACTAACCTAAACATTAGGCTTGAATAAGTTCACAGACTATTCGCTTAGATATGCAGTTGCATCGTTTTCCCGGAATAAGGTCTCGCATTGTTTTCAACATTGTCTCAGTGAGTTGTTCACGACAATTAAACCATCCTATGTTTAACGTCATCGTGTCATTGACGTTAGGTCATTGACGTCAACCTTACCTTACCTTTTCTCCTAGGGTCGATCCTATTATCACCTTTCTGCACATAACTGGTTACAGTTTTCTCACCTGTGACGCACTATTCCGTGATGACGTAATTAAAAATTCCGTTCACAAGATATGAGAAACTTTGGGCAAACGTGAAGGGCTACATTTGAAAGACTCAGCGGAATAATTTCCCCGTCATCAGGCGGCGCCACAGAAGTCATCGAATTAAAAATACGGTGATGGCTTCTAGGCAATATCTTTGATTTTTGTAGCGCCATCGTCCGATACCTTTGTCCTTTCCACAGAGGTAATACGTCAACTGGAACGACAAAACAAGCGTAAACTTATTATTAGCTAACTGAAACATAAATAATAATTACAATAATAATATAGTTACTTTTAATCTAAGTAATGAATTTTCAAATATTACAGTTTAAGTATCAGTAGCATTATTAGTAATTGTAATTGTAGTCACGAATTTGCATAGCGCCAAGTCAACGGAGACTCGTCATAGTTGCTCCTGGCCTGACAACAGATAAGTTCGATGGATTAGAATGGTTTCAAGTGCTTACAAAATAGAGGCAAGGAAAGGATCTCGTGTCGTCGATTCCTGGGCAAATCATTCCAGAACGTTTCACCGACACAGCGGTTACAAGTTTGAACCGGTATTGGTAGCAATAATATCATCATAAACTACTTATAATATTCTTTATATACAATAATAATATTGATGATAAAACTAATAGGGGCCTAAAACACGATAATATTATAAAAGTTCTGTGTCTATAAATTGAAGCTTAAGCTAATTATTCTTTCAATAATGCCTTGGCTCAAAAAGTAGCGATGAAACTTTTCTGGCAGTTGAAATAAAAGCCAGAAATGCGTTCTACCTTAATTAACAATCGAAATCACCTAATATGAACAAGAAACAGATTGTGACTAGCCGTTGATGCAGAATTTAAACAGTCATGACCTAAGCACTAATCTGTTGTGCACATTTTCCAGTCATTTTCATAACAACTTCAAGCAAATATTTGATTCCTTTACCCAGTGGCGTCTATCCCCCTAAGTCATTGGAGCAACTTCCCCTTTCCCCTCTTCTTCCCCTTTCCCGTCCTTCCCCCATAAAATGGTGGCACACACTGACAGATCTTCCCCCTATTTTTTGGATGGAGCATTTGCTCCAAGGTTTCTATGGTGTAGACGCCCCTGCCTTTACCAAATTAAACCGAACAATCTTATTTGGTTAAGCCTTAAGGAATCAAGTAGCCTCGTCGCACGCCTACAGTTACGTAGCGGCTTTTAAAGAAGATTCTGCAGATAATTAGGCCTATAATGTCCCTGATATTACGCATACAATGATCAAACAGAATGATCTTCAATCGCTGGGGAAATAGAGGCAGAAAGGATAAGAAGCTTGTGTCTCCAGTTACAGGTCAGTTTGTTCCTCAATGAAGGACCAGCAATGGCAAACTTTCCATGTTGCATTGTGGAGGTAATCGTAATCTCCAAACTTATAAAACGCCACTCGAAGGCCAAGCGCAGGGCATCAACCTATTCAAGAGCGCCAAAGAAGATCGTAATGCATATGAACATGTGCATCAAGTTAACAATAATAGCAGGTATTCATCTATCTGGCGAGTTGCTCAAGTATGGAACGGGAAGACAGTCAGTTCACCTTGCGATACAGAGCCAGTAGCTTCGCAGCGCAATCGGGCTCTGCATGTATGTATGTATGCATCGGAGCACTTGTATAGAGCCCTTTAGGTAGCTAACAAGGGTGATAAGACACTGAAATACATAGCTCTCTAGGACAGGATGGATCACAACCTGCCAGACAGTTACAAAGTAGCAAGATGATCTTACAACCAATGTAGATCGTCCCACATGTAGTTAGGTATAGGAACAAACTTTGGAATCCCACTGATTGGCAGAAAACTGCCTTTTCAAACCGAAGTAAAGCGAAGAAGAGAGAGGCCTACATAAATGGCAAGACCATAGAAGATCACAGCACATGCATATGAATATGTGCATCAAGTTAACAGGTAGTAACAATAATAACAGGTATTCAACTAATTGGCGAATTGTTCAAGCCAATCGATCGAGCATTTTTTCTGAATATTTTATTGCCTCGTTCTTTGGTCTAAATGCTTCTGAATTCATTATTTAAACATCAAACGATCAAACGAAGACATATTTAGCTACACAATAATATTTTAATTACTAAGCACGAGAATTGAAATCGGTCGCTTGGTGCATTGAGGGTGAGGAAGGAGCCACTGAACGACAGATGCAGTGTAGGAAGAAGGCAATCGATTTCAACGGTGTCATGTGGATGTCGCTACAAGACAAAAACACCTACATTGAGAGCGAGATAGAGAGATAGAGAGATATATAGAGGGAAGCAGAGAGACAGAGACAGCCAAATACCAACAGCCAGAGAGAGTCGTAGAGCTACAGCGAAAAATTTCCTCCACACGCCAAAAGCGGCTTTGTAAAAGACAAACAGAGAGACAAATAAAGACAGATAGCCAGACATACAGAATTCTGTCAGTGTGATTGACAAACAAGGAGGGAAACGGATAAACAAAGGGGACGAGACAGAGACAACTCGTTACTTGTACATACTAACCAACTGTCAAACTGGCTGCATGTCAGCGAGTCAAATATACAGTCAAACAACTGTATTACAATAATATGGGCTACATGAAGACAGACTGACATTCTGGCAGACTAATTGACATATTACATGTATATGGATGAGGATGAGTTAGAAATACACAGCGAAAGACAACAACACACAGATAGACAGAGAAAGCTGACATCATTATAAGTCTGAATGACAAACAGGTAATCTGACTGAGTTACTTACCGACTTACCGACTGTCAAACTAAACTACATCACTGAGTGACTGACTGACTGACTGACTGACTGACTGACTGACTGACTGACTGACTGACTGACTGACTGACTGCTGACTGACTGACTGACTGACTGACTGACTGACTGACTGACCACTCACTCATCCGCTCACTCACTAACCTACACACTCACCCACCCACCCACTCAACCACTCACTCATCCACTCACTGTCGCAATTGACTGATTGAATGACTAATTGAATGAATGATTGAATGAATGATTAAATGAATGATTAAATGAATGATCGGATGAATGATTGAATGAATGATCGAATGAATGATTGGATGAATGATCGAATGAATGATTGGATGAATGATTGGATGAATGATTGGATGAATGATTGAATGAATGATTGGATGAATGATTGGATGAATGATTGAATGAATGATTGGATGAATGATTGGATGAATGATTGAATGAATGATTGAATGAATGATTGAATGAATGATTGAATGAATGATTAAATGAATGATTAAATGAATGATTAAATGAATGATTGGATGAATGATTGAATGAATGATCGAATGAATGATTGGATGAATGATCGAATGAATGATTGGATGAATGATTGGATGAATGATTGGATGAATGATTGAATGAATGATTGAATGAATGATTGAATGAATGATTGAATGAATGATTAAATGAATGATTAAATGAATGATCGGATGAATGATTGAATGAATGATCGAATGAATGATTGGATGAATGATCGAATGAATGATTGGATGAATGATTGGATGAATGATTGGATGAATGATTGAATGAATGATTGAATGAATGATTGAATGAATGATTGAATGAATGTTTGGATGAATGATCGAATGAATGATTGGATGAATGATTGGATGAATGATTGGATGAATGATTGAATGAATGATTGAATGAATGATTGAATGAATGATTGAATGAATGATTGGATGAATGATTGGATGAATGATTGAATGAATGATCGAATGAATGATTGGATGAATGATCGAATGAATGATTGGATGAATGATTGGATGAATGATTGGATGAATGATCGAATGAATGATCGAATGAATGATTGGATGAATGATTGGATGAATGATTGGATGAATGATTGAATGAATGATTGGATGAATGATTGAATGAATGATTGAATGAATGATTGGATGAATGATTGGATGAATGATTGGATGAATGATTGGATGAATGATTGAATGAATGATAGGATGAATGGTTGAATGAATGATAGGATGAATGATTGAAGGAATGAATGACTGAAAACATGATCTCATAATCGACCACCAATCGATTCAACTCTTCAGAATGTCACTTGCCTCCTGTCTCACGTCGCACCCAGTCGCCGAAAAGGGCCATTTTGGTGTAAACGCCGGGGTGGTTGGGTTGGGCGCAATCGAAGCCCCAACTGGTGATTCCGATGAGGCACCAGTGCCCGTCGACGAGTCGGACCAAAGGCCCTCCGGAATCACCCTGGCACGAGTCCTTCAGACCGTCCGGGAAGCCAGCGCAAAGCATCGTTTCGGTGAGGTCACCGTTGTACCATCCGGGTTTGTTACAGACATCCTGCTTAATGATCGGCACGTGCAGCTGATTGAGGACGTTGCTCTTTCCCGAAGACCCATTTACTACAATGCAAGTAAATACGATAACATGGTCATACCCGAATCAAGAACTGTTCTTAGGGTACGAACGCTTTCGGTTGCTGGGTCTACTTTTTGAAACTCTCTCCCTGGGTCTCTCCGCTCTGCTCAGTCGCTTGTGTCATTTCGTTCTCAAACTAAAACATCTTTCAAGTTGCTTATCCACCATAGATTCTCTGTCTTTTGGACCCTGATATATAAATTATCCCTCATATAAACTGATCTGATTATGGCTTGGTATTGGTGTGCCATCGGTTGATGTCTCGCGCATTAGACACCGGCGAAATAGAAGTTGCTAATTACAATTACAATTACACTTACAAGTAGGCCTACTGTTATGTTAATAGTTCAAGTATTAATATCGATCTTTCATTCAATTTGTATAATGTTCATCCATCTATTAAATTGTGTATCCCTCTATTCATCCATCCGTTCGTCAGTCTATGTATGAATCCATTCATCTATCTTTTCGTCCATCTATTTACTCTTTCGTCGGTCCATCAATCCATCTATGTGTCCTTCAATTCATGTATCCACCCACCGCATCTCCAACTCCACCATATGCTTATACCATACTAGCAGGTTCGCTCCTAATACGTTATCTCTCGTCCGTTCCTTAGTCACAGTTGTATTTTCTGGCCTTCTGATATATCCCCACCCCCGATTGCCCCATTTACCCTTTGTATCAATTACCCTATGATTGCTTAACATTTTGTATTGTATTGTATTGTACATGGGCATTTATAAAGCAGAGAGAGGGAGCCAATGGAGTTTGCGGCAACTCCTTTTTATCACCCCATCGTATTTATTCACCCTATGATGTCCCCCACAACTGACTCAGTCCCATTGTATTATGTGTAGGCTAGCACTACATCTATTCATGAGACTCACTCCTGGTGTCTCCTCATCTTTAGGTATCTATTCGTCCATAAAATCTATATATGAATCTATCCATCTATCCATCCATCCGTGCATCCACCCATTCATCCATCCGTGCATACATCTCCAGTTGTCTATTCACAAGACTAACCCCTCGTGTATTGTATTGCATTGTATTGTATTTATGCATTTATAAAGCGCCTCTCGCAGTACAACCTAATCAAGGCGCTCCCAGTGCGCAGAGATCCGTGAGAAAAGAAAAGTCTTAAGACATCGAGAAGTAGCAGGTGATATACAGATGTCTGACCACAAAATTAAACAAGGGACCACGATTTGTAGCAGAAATTCCCCCAGTTGGATTCTGAGAACGAGTCCTAGGAGTTGTCTATTCGTGTCTCCTCATCTATCTATTCGTCCATCAATCTATAAAAGAATCTATCCATCTATTAATCCATCCCCATCCATCCATCCATGTCTCCGTTTGTCTATTCACAAGACTCATTCCTCGTGTCTCCCCATTCATCCATGCATCCATCCATCTCTCCAGTTTTTCCATTCACAAGACTCACCCCTCGTGTCTCCCCATCCGGTGACAACACACAGTGTTCCATCTGGGATCACGTCATCGCAGACGCACACTGGTTTCGCTGTTCGTCCGAAGGAGATGCAGGAGGTCAGTTTCAGCAGCGCCAGGTCATGGTCATTTGTGTCCGGGTGGTAGCCAGGGTGAATGACCACCTGCGACACGGTCAGCGTTTCCTCATAACCCTCGTCCACTGCCTGGTTGTGGTCGCCGACCACCACGTGGAAGTTGGAGGCATTTCCGTAATAGTAACTGAAAGTGAAAAGGAAACTGAAACTAGTAAGTATTTTCATAATGGAAACTGAAAGTGAAAAGAAAAGTGAAAGTAGTAGGCATTTCCACAAATAGAAACTGAAAGCTAAAAAGAAACTAAGCCTAGTCTTCCATAATATAAAATGAGACTGAAAAAGAAACTAAAACCAGTAGGCATTTCCGTTATAGAAGCTGAAAGTGAAAAGGATACTGAAATTAGTAGCTATGCCCGCGAGAGAAACTGAAAACGAAAATGAAACTAAAACTAGTAGGTATTTAACGGAACTGATAATGCCACACTTAATATTTTATTAATTCAATTCATCGCTTAATAGTTAAATTTATTATAGGTGTCACTACTAATTTTATTGGCTGGTGGATACTAGCAACTATTAATTTGTAACTTCTATAGCGGCATCGTCTAATGCACAATTCATCAACCGATGACTTAGCCCACCAAAGTCAAGCCGTAACCAGGTCAACTTTGGTTGAGGAAGAGGAACAGCCTGTGGTGGATAAGCAAAAAGATAAGATTTATGTAGAGCACGATATGACAAGGGCGGCGGAGTAGAAGGACCAGATACAGGGAGAGAAATTCAAGATTTAGGTACACCAGTCGAAACATTTCGTCCACCTAGCACAGCATTGGCTTTGGGTGTGACGAAAGTTAGGCACCCAGTTGACCTTTTAGAATAGTTGAGACAGCATTATGGACTGATTTAAAATACTGTGGTAGCTGCTTTGGAGTTATACGCACAGAAGCAGAAATTTAGTTTGTATGCCATAATGAAGGAATTTGTTGATTATGAGCTAATTACAGGCAGTGAGCCGCAGTTACGATCCAGCACGGTGCCACGATCGCTCCTCCACACCAGTGTTCTCCGTGACGCGGCATGTAACGAATGCTCGCCTGCCATGGCCAGGAGTAAGGAATTGCCTCAACACCGCCCACGATCCGTGTGTAGACTATCGGCATGACGTCAGGCACTCCGCAGCTGACACCTGTCAACGATGGATAACAACGTCGTCATGACGTCATCAACATCGTCATAACGACCAGCAATGATGTCATAATCGTCCACCAACAACATCACCACCATGGACACCATAAGGTCAGCAGCGTTACCACCGCTGACACTACTACCTTTGAACATCCTTGCAAACATCAATGACACCAACATCACCAACAACAACCGGTGTAATAACCCCGCAACCACTGGCCTAAACTTGTCCAAAATATTAGGGAGGGGTTGGGCATTGGGTTACAGTATTTGATTATTCATTCTATACTTGTTGCATTGGGTTACAGTACATCTCCAATATTGGGGGGCACGTGCCCCGGCTGCCCCCTCCCCCGAGTCTACGCATGTGACCGCAACCATGCACTACCACTGCCAATAATATCATCACTACCATCACCGGCAAATACAATACAATACAACTGTATTTGATATTACCCTCGTTCTAAACTTCTTATCGATGGCGCTGAGCAGTTGTGCGTAAAGTACTTGTACGAACACCTTACTCAGTGGAGGTTCGAACCCGTACTCTCCGCCTAACAGGCTGAGCACTTTATTCATTCGGCTACCGAGTTCCACACATCATTACCACCACCACCAAAAACACCATCACTAACAACACCATCACCCAAACTGACGATACAACAACCAGTTTCACCACCCCCACGAACACCACTTCTTCACACAGAACCACGTTGAACACCACTCAACAGTAGCACCACTTACTTCGAGGTGCCGCGTTCGGACTCCTATTCGGCATGGCGATCGCGGTGTACCTGGCGAGGAAACCAGTGGATGCAATGGATTTGTCGGAGATAAACCAGACGAAGAGGATATTAGAGGTTGTGACGATGTCCGGTGGAGTTTCGGTGCCACAGTAGACGCCCAGGGAGTCCGCGGAGTCGTCTGGACCATCGAAGATTCCTACCGCATCGTAGCATTCCTTTCCAGTTGGAGTTTCGAGGGAGAACCTTTCGAACGTCAGACTGATGCGCTTAAATTCAGAGGAAAGATTAGCTAATGTCAGTTCTAATTGGCAATATCAGTCACAGTTCAATTAGCTGCGATCAGCCACGGTTACAGATTAAGTAAGTCGAGGCAAGGGTAAAGAACAGTATTGATCATATTTCACTCTCATGCGTGGCGTGAAATTATGCTCTACTGGGTCACCGGTCAATATGTAAGGCCTCCACGTTTGCAAAATTCTTTACAAGGTATTCATATCGAGAATTTTAACAGCTATGTGTGCAACGCTTTCGTGAGGACTATAAAAGGCAATAATTATATTTAAGTGCCTACATCCATACATTCCTACATACATATGCAAATATATACATACATGCGTACACACATGCATACATACATATACACATACCCCCAAACATACATACATACATACATACATACATACATACATACATACATACATACATACATACATACATACATACATACATATATACATATTATACATACAATGTATGTATGTATGTAGGCATGTATGTATTACATACATGCCTACATACATACATACATTCATGCATACATGCATGCATCATACACACAATTCATATAAACATACATACATACATGTATGTACATGCACATTCACACACAAACACACACACACACGCATGCATGCATACATACATACATTATTGTGCCACCGCGCAGTGAACCATTTAAGCTATTATTGGCGCCTATGAAATGCTGCATTACGCTAATAATACTACACAGAACCCAACAATGTTCAAGGGAGTGGTGAGCCCTACCATTCCACTTGCGACCGTAACTCGCCATCGGCATTCAGTGCTGTAGGGATAGTTGAGTCCATTGTTTGACGTAGGAGAATAGATGACGCCCTCGTTAGTCGTCATATCGGTTGGCCTTCCGTTGCAAGAAAGACTCTTGTCTGCAATCGCTGCTGCTGTTGTTGTTGTTGGTGGTGGTGTTTCTGAAACTAGTATATTCCCTTGCCTATGATAATTGTTTTTATTTTATCTGGGAATAGAACATGCTTTTATTTCGGGTAAGTGTACTTGGTTCTGAAACTAGAACATAAATCACTGTTGTTTGTTCTAAAATTAAGAACAACAGGCTCTTGTCGACGGTCACTGTTATTTCTTAAACTGGAACGCCTGATAATCTACGGTCAGAGTTGATGGTTCTAAAACAAGAATATGCAATCATTGTTGCATTCGACTCAAGAACAAGCTTGCGGTAACCATTGCTGGTTCTAACACTGGAACCTGTTCTTGCATGTGATTTATTTTACCTAAAACTAGAACATGCGATGATTTGCATAGAAGGTAAACTGGTTCCTTACCATCCACTGCTATCCAGGAGAGTGAGAAACCTTTTCCTTCTACTGTGCCATCGGTGTCGAAACAGACAGAGGTGTCTGGCCCTAGCGACGTCACTGGCGGGGGAATTGTGTTGCCGCAGTACCTTCCAATCATCTGGGTCGAGGAAGAGGAGGAGCTGGTGGTGATCGTGTGAAGAGAATCAGCCGCTTCCCAACCGTTGAAAAGAGCCACCGAGTCGGAGCGACAAGCCTTGTCTCTTTCAAGGTCAAGTTCCGTGAAGGTAAAAACGATCCTCTGCAAGGCACATAGAAACCGTGTATAATTCCCCACAACTAGTGCCAGTCCCAAGCCTGAAGAGAGGAGGAGGGTGACGTCCACGGCCGTATAGCAGCAATCGAATGTCGTTGAACACTGGAGCTACGAGACTGCTCTACCTCCTCTTTCTGGTCTCTCTGGGGACCGAACTCGGACCTACACTGGACATTGCTATGGACAACCCCTCTGATACGACGCAGCGCTGGTGTTCTGCGCTTAGCTGTAGAGTAGCGATTTAGAAATTTTGAATTTACGATTACGTTACGATTACCCCTCTACAAGAGTTTACATGTCAAAATATTTCCTAGTGGATATGTATGCATACGAAAGACTGGAATTTTGGAACAAAATGATGGTTTAAATTAGCAATGATTATGCAAAACAATGTTTCACGCCTGTTGATGAGAAATTATGATGCAAGAGAAACTAATGTTAATGACGAATTGTTTTCACCATAATACGTAAAAGTATGCATTATTAGCATGATTATAGGGTCGATGATGATAATGATGATGATGACGACGAACAAGACGGTAATGATGGTGATAATGATGGTGACGATAATGATGAAGAACACGACGGTGATGATGGTGATAAAGATTGTGACGATGATGACGAGGAACACGACGGAGATGACGGTGACATTGATGTCTATGACGACGGCGATGACGATGACGGTTGTGCCGATTATGAATATGATGATAATTGTGAATTCGATTAACATAATCGTCATAATCTGTAGAATGACAATGACAAAACTAATTTTTAGTTAAGATGACTACTGAGCGACGATTCTGACAACAATTAAAACAACGATAATTAAGATCATGACAAAGGAGTAGTGATATCAACTGATCATTGTTTTCTAACCAATTTATTAAATTAGGCAGCGCTTCTGTACAATAACAAACAGATTTATAAACGAAACTGAAGATCATAATCGTGACGGTAACGATAACAACGATAAGAACCTACTTACCTTGCCTGGACCTGCGCTTATTCTCCATCGACATCGCGCGTTCTCAGGGTAACTTCCGGATCCGTAATCCGGGGACTGAATCATGCCGCCACTTCCGGTGACGTCGATCACCTGACCTTCGCAGACCGGATTTGCAACTAGAATAACGACACTACAGGTCAAAAGAGTAATGTCGCTTTGTTCGTGTTTTATTGTTTCAATTTGTATTATGATAAGAAAGGTAGAGAACAACTGTGTTGTTGTTTTTGATGATGATGATGAAGATGAAGATGATGATGATGATGATGATGCTAATGATGACGATGATGATGATGATGATGACGATGACGATGACGATGATGATGATGATGATAATGACATAGCTGACGTCAAGTGTTACGACAGTGATAAGAAGGAAGGTAAAAATGACGATGATTATCTCGCACGTATATATGTTTGTATGTGTGTAAGCATGTATGTATGTACGTATGCATGTAATCAAATACGTATGTGTGTATGTGTGTACGTATGTATGAAAGCCTAAGTATATACAAGAAAACTTCTACATTGCATTTCAGAATCTCAAAAAAGCCATTTTTCTCGTTTTAACTTAACAGGTTCTGATGAAGATTCTTTTAAACTGATAATTAAATATTGAAGATGACCGTTACCAGTAAAAGGTCGATCTCATAATTTAGCGTAAAAAGGCTTCACATCACAAAGCCTACACGTACCTCTTCTCTCTTTTGACAGAGTTCGGTAGTTCAGATAAAAGGCGGCTCCGCACTTTGATGTTAGCGCAACAATGGCGGTGTTGTTTGTAGTTACTACCGACGGAAAGTATGCGGAAAGATCGCAGAATGCTGCGATCTGAGGTGCCGCATCGCTGTCTCCATCTCTGATGATGAGTGATTCCCCTTTACAGCAGCCACCATCGCATTTGCCATCGACGGCTGGCTTGGTCATGTTCAAATACAACACTTTGACTTGAACTTTCTGAAGCCAACAAAAATAGGAAAGCCAAAGTTAATTCTAGCTAAAAAAAAGAAGTGAAGGACACGATAAATGAATACTAAATTATCAACGCGTTTAAGAGGTTGTGCTCTATGAAAAGCCAAGATACATACATACATAGATACACTGACACGAACACAAAACAAAATTCCTGTCAGTCATCAATAAAACAAAAGCCAAACTAACCGATAGAAAAATTAAAGCGAAAGTCTTGGTAATATATGAATTGAGTGAATAAAACTAGAATTTCTAATGTTTCAAATACGTTATGTATTCTAGGTATAAAAGTGCTGTGTCATAACGAAAATGTATAACGTTGCCTAAGCACAGTTTCTTACCGCCGCCCTCCTCCTTTATCCATCCTATGGGCTGGGATCATCCGAGAACGTCTGTGGCGAAGTTGTGACTATTTTACACCAAGGCGTAATATTACACACATTTAGCTACATGTCCTATTAGTCGATTGACTCGATTCTTGCGCTAAAGTTTTACGCTTGAATTTCGGAACCATGTTTAAGATGAGCTTCAGTGGAGACGTAAACACAACTGTGTCTTTGCTTATCATATTTGACGGTGAGGTGGTGACATGTGATCAGCTGCTTGCCAGCGAGATGTAACATACATTAATAAACGAACAATTCTAAAGTGTTTCTATTTCTAAAGACGTTTCCTGGACAATTTGAGTACTGTTTCCAATAGTTAGCATCATTTCTATTAGATCTATTATTATTCAATTAGCTAACTGTTTCCAATGGTTACCATCATTCTATTAAATCAATTACTCAATTAGCTAACTGTTCCAATGGTTACCATTATCCTGATTAGAATAATCAGACAATTAGTTAACTGTTGCCAATGGATACCATTATCTTTATTAGAGCAATTAGACAATTAATTAACAATGTTGCCAATGGATACCATTATCTTTATTAGAGCAATCAGACAATTAGCTTACTGTTTCCAATGGTTACCATTATCTGCATTAAAGCAATTGTTCATATAGTTTACTATTTCCAATGGTTACGATTATCTTTATTAGAGCAATTACGCAATTAGATTAATGTTTCCAATGGATACCATTTTCTGTATTAAAGCAACTATTCAATTAGGGGACTGTTTCTAAAGGATACAATTATCTTTATTATGGTAATTATTCAAATAGTTTACTGTTTCCAATGGATACCATTATCTCTATTAAAGTAATTATTCAATTAGTGTACCGTTTCCATTGGATACCATAATCTTTATTAGAGCAATCAGAGAATTAGTTAACTATTTTCAATGGATACCATTATCTTCATTGGACCAATTAGACAATTAGCTTACGGTTTTCAATGGATACCATTATTTCTATTAGAGAAATTAAACAATTGGATTACTGTTTCCAATGGGTACCATTATCTTTATTATAGCAATTATTCAATTAGTTAACGGTTTTCAATGGTTACCATTATCTTTATTTTAATTATTATTCAAATTGTTTACTCTTTTCAATGGATACCATCATCTTTATTAGAGCAATTATTCAATTAGCTAACTCTTCCAATGGTTACCATAATCTTGATTAGAATAATCAGACAATTAGTTGTTTCCAATGGATACAACTATCTTTATTAGAGCAATTAGACAATTAGTTTCCTGTTTCCATTGGATACCATTATCTTTATTGTAGTTATTATTCAAATAGATTACTGTTTCCAATTAGTACCATTATCTTTATTTGAGCAATTATTCGATTGGTTTAGTGTTTCCATTGGATACCATTATCCTTATTGGAGCAATTATTCAATTAGATTACTGCTTCCAATGGTTACCATTATCTTTACTAGAGCAATTAAACAATTTAATTTTCTTACCGTTCCCAATGGTCCAACGATCCTCCAAATGCAGTGGAGATTTTGTGCTGGAGAACCAGACCCAGGAAAGCGAATGTGACCGTAAGATCCGACAACGACGATCACCCCTGAGCAGGATTCTATCAACGACGTATTTCTACTTATTGTGTGCCTATATATAATTATTTCTTGGTAGTTCATTTGTTAATTAATAGATTATAATATATGAAGCAGTTAAAGAAATGTTTGTTAATAAAGTGCCTAGCTGCGGGTTGAATTATTATATCAATTTTATTGACGATGACATGATTCGAATGATAGTGGCGATTATGAGGTAAATATAATGTGTTTGAGTGTATGTAGGCATGTATGTATTTAATCGTAATCGTTAAACTCCAGGGCACCAGCTTTTGTCCAGTGGAGGTCCGAGTCGGGTTGCCGGAGAGATCAGAGAGAGAGGAGGCGTGTTTCGTTGAGGACGAGAAAGCTAGGAAGGCAGAGGATCGGATGGATTAGTAAAGGATCATTCTTAAAGAGGTGTCATACATGTATGTGTGTACTGTGTCAATGTATGTATCTATGTATGTATGTATGTAGGAATGTATGTATTTATGTATGTGCATGTATGTATGTATGTATGTATGTATGTATGTATATGTATGTATGTTTGTATGAATGCAATCATGTATGTATGTATATATGTATGTATGTATGTATGTATGTATGTATGTATGTATGTATGTATGTATGCATGAATGCATTCATGTATGTATGTATGTATGTATGTATGTATGTATGTATGTATGTATGTAT
Source organism: Allolobophora icterica (assembly GCA_963556255.1). Lineage (NCBI taxonomy): Eukaryota > Metazoa > Annelida > Clitellata > Crassiclitellata > Lumbricidae > Allolobophora > Allolobophora icterica. The sequence goes on from OY744612.1 coordinate 15,099,834, forward strand.
GTATGTATGTATGTATGCATGTATGTATGTATGTATGTATGTATGTATGTATGTATGTATGTATGTATGTATGTATGTATGTATGTATGTATGTATGAATGCATTCATGTATGTATGTATGTATGTATGTATGTATGTATGAATGCATTCATGTATGTATCTATGTATGTATGTATGTATTCATGTATGTATTCATGTATGTATGTATGCACGTATATACAGGGTGCGGCAAAATAAAGTAATCCCCTGCAGTGTTTGGTTGATATCTCAAGAACGAAGTTGGATTTTTATAAGAAAATTTACACGGCCATTGGTCATTCATATCTACGTACAATTGCCAAATTACATTATATTATCACAACAATTGACTAAGTTATGCTATTTGAACAGAGACAAGCCCACGCTTTATAACGTGCAAATTTTACGGTTGCGTTATTGGTTGTACTGTAGCATTTATTATGAAAACAAAAAACAGGGCACCAGCTTAAAAGCAACGTCATCACAGTGACGTAAATTCATCTGGCAGAGGAACTTGTAAATAAAGAACTCAACCCCCTTGACTATCACGTGTGGGGAGCCATGCTGGAAAGGTATCACAAACTCCAGCCGAAACCAGACAATCGCCGAGTTGAAAGCCGCTTTGCAGTCAATATGGGACGATATGCCACAGGCGCCGATCAACAAGGCCATCAAGAACTTTACCAAACGGCTGAAGGCATGCGTGCAGGCCAATGGTGGACACTTTGAACACTTAGGCCCTAATGTAAAATTGAAAGTGCAATTCGTAAAGCTTTGTTGTAAAAATATTTCAAGTTGTACCATTTATTTTCTTGTTTCTTTACAAAGTAACTATTTTTAACCATGTAAAATCGTGGGGGGTGTCGTGTTTGAAATAACATAACTTTGTCATATTTCAAGATTGTTAAATAACATTTGGAAGTTATATGTAGATGTGAACAGACAATATCATTACCAAGTTTTATATAAAAATTCTAAGCGGTTGCTACAGAATTTGCAACACACTGCAGGGGATTACTTTATTTTGCCGCACCCTGTATGTGCAGGTGTGTTTGCGTGTACGTATGCATGTATGTATGTATTTATGTATTTATTTATGTTTGAATATGTGTATGTATGACTGCATCTATGTATGTATGTATGTATGTATGTATGTATGTATGTATGTATGTATGTACTTTGCATTTATGTATGTATTTATGTATGTGTGTAAGTCTATGTATATATGTGAGCGTGTGTATGTATATAATTATGTATGTATGTATGTACGTGTACATTTGTGTATGTGCGCATGTGTCAGAAACTTAATATAACGAAAATGATAATGTTGTTGTTGCTGTTGATGTGGTGATAATAACGACTATATAGAGAAAGTCCAAACAACCTGAACTCTGTACCAGTATACCATCGGTACGCTGTTCCTGTTTGGAGAGGTACTTGTAATTCACTTGGAATCCTCCGTACCCGATGCCGTCTTTGGAAAGGAACCGTACCAGTACCTCACTGCCCTTCGAAGTAACTCCTGCCGGTGTTGGATTCACCTTGCAGAACTCTTTCAGGAATAGCGTTGAGTTGCGTTCTTGAACGTCGATGATCTCCAGCGTATCCGAGACAGATTTCTTTTCTCGGCTCTCTTCCGATGTCCTCTTCACTTCAATCTGGATTACCTGGAAGGGACGAGTAAAATTCATGTTGCGTCAATGCTGTGCACCTTGGCGTACTGTATCTGATGCTCTTGAGCGAGTCACAGGTTATGTCAATAGGATCTGATCGAATCATATCCTATCAAATCCGATCAAATCCGATCAAATCAAAACAAATGCAATTCAATCCAACTTAATATAATCTAATCTTATCCAAAATCTTATCTTATCTGTTATGATCTGACCTGATTTTAGTGATCTGATCTAAAGAATTCTATAATACCGTTATCAAAATGCACTAATCATAAGCCAAATCCAAGAGATCAGAGAAGTCTGAAGCCTTTCTTATTGCTCTTCATCTAGAAGCTTCTCCAGTGGCGGCGATCTTGTTTGACAGGTGAGGGGGACATTTTTGAACTGATCTGATCAGCGCCGTTAGATGTTGTCGCTTAATAAATGCGTAATAGTAATAAATTTAATAATAATAACAACAATAAATAATAATTATAACAATAAACAGTAATAATACTACTACTACTACTACTACCACCACCACCACCACCACCACCACCACCACCACCACCACCACCACCACCACCACCACCACCACCACCACCACCACCACCACCACCACCACCACCACCACCACCACCACCACCACCACCACCACTAATAATAATAATAATAATAATAATAATAATAATAATAATAATAATAATAATAATCCAACCATAGTTTTCCAAATTCTAAAGGACTACAACAGTTTATGAGCAATGTTCGGACCACGAAAGGTCGTCAGATTAGTTTTGCAATACAATATCTGGACCATGGTAAAAATCATGGTCCCTTCTTTGATAACTTCCGAATCCGCCCGAAATATAATGGGTGGGCTTGATGCTTTAAATCACATTACCATATCTTACACAATTTTACCAATCGAGAGTAAACTGTAAACCTTGGATACAGGTGCCTGGATTCTCCACTCGCATCGACTGTCGTTGCCATAGAGACCGTAGCCAGGGTAACTGATTCTTCCGCCAGAAGACGTCTCTACTTGACCGCCGCAGTCTAAAAATAGAACTCAGCATTCAAAATATACAATTTCAGCATCATAGGGAATAGGACTCAGAATTGCAAAATAAAACTACATAAACATAGACGATCCTGCACGGTAATAAAGCGATGAGATGCTGATGATGAAGCTGTTGCCTCTACTGCTGATGTCGATGCAGGGCAGGTTGATTACCATGTGATTGCTGCTGATGACAAAGGCGGCGATCTTTTCTGACAGGTCGGGGGGGGGGGCACTTTTGAACGGATCTCGTCAAAGAAGAGTTTTAAACTGATCTGGTCAAAAGAGGAGTGAAAGAGCGCGAAAACAATTTTTTTACCTTTTTGGTGTGTTTTTAAAAATTCGGGGACAACTGTATACAATCCTCCCACTGTTAAGTTAAAGGTGGGGTATGGGCCCGCTCGACTCCCCCGGGATGGCCGCCCCTGGGTGATGATGTTTCGTGATGAAGCTATTGACGAATTATACGCTTGAACAAATTTTCCACTGTCGCTGATGGTTATTTACATCTAGATCCGCACCACAGTCATCGTATCGACGTTTTCGTCTTGGTCATAATGATCATCATCATCATCATCGTCGTCGTCGTCGTCATCATCATCATCATCATCATCATCATCATCATCATCATAATCATCATCATCATTATCAGCATCATCATCATCATCATCATCAAATCATCATCATCATCATCGTCGTCGTCATCATCATCATCATCATCATCGTCATCATCATAATCATCATCATCATTATCAACATCATCATCATCATCATCATCATCATCATCATCATCATCATCATCAAATCATCATCATCATCATCGTCGTCGTCATCATCATCATCATCATCATCGTCATCATTATCATCATCAACTTGACAAACAAACATTTATCTTAATGTCTATAAATTTCTTACCACATCCTTTTTCTGTAGCTTCAACTTCGGATGACTAAAAACCAAAGATAGATAAACATATTTATTCAGTGTTACCTTCAGACAAACCCTTGTCTCTTTTAGCACTTATTTCATTTCATCTGGGTGAATAAAGTAGCAGGAACGAGTTCTATGCGCAGCTTTAAGCTCATAATTAAGCTCTATAAATTTTTCAGTTAATTAATTTTCGTCAGGATATTAATTAATTAATTAATTAACATCCCTTTATGGTAATTCTGTTCAACGTAAAAACATGAGTGAAATTGTGCTGTGACCCCCCTCACTTAAAGAAGATAGGCCTACTGCGAGAGAAAAGATGAATAAGGTCATTAATTCTACGATATGCAGAACTAAAAGAATCGAAGAGTTTGACCATTGAGACATGTCTTTGGACATACCGTGCATACATCTTACGTTTGTCACATGCACACTAAGATAATGATAATAATAGAAGTAATAAGTCGATTTGTATAGCGCCGTAGCTCAGCCACGACCGAAGGAAAGGGTTCTGTTGGCCTACATGAGTTCCAAAAGTCAATGACAGTCAAATGATTGTTTAAAAATATAGGTCTTGAGCTGTTATAGGCTTACTCTCATGATGGAAGAGATAACAATCTTTGGTATCAGACCAGATTCTTTGGTTCGAATTCAGATAAATGAACGAACGAACGAATGAATGAATGAACGAATGACCATACGAACACAATCATGAACGAATGGAATGTTATACCATACGTGTATATATCAAGTGGCACACTCATCCGTTCGTCCTTGTATTCATCTAACTATGAATGCGTCCATCTCTTTATCCAACCAGTCAATCAATCTATGCATTCGTCCAACAATCAATCACTACAATCAATCAGGCAATTAAGCAATCAATCCATCCATCCGTCCATCCATCAATCCATATATACGTACATCCATCCATCCATCCATCCATCCATCCATCCATCCATCCATCCATCCATCCATCCATCCATCCATCCATCCATCCATCCATCCATCCATCCATCCATCCATCCATCCATCCATCCATCCATCCATCCATCCATCCATCCATCCATCCATCCATCCATCCATCCATCCATCCATCCATCCATCCATCCATCCATCCATCCATCCATCCATCCATCCATCCATCCATCCATCCATCCATCCATCCATCCATCCATCCATCCATCCATCCATCCGTCTTCCTGTCCATACATCTATACCAAACCATCGAATCATCCATCCATCCTTCAATCTATAATTCTATCCATTTTGTTGTCTATCTTACTTCGTTTTTTATGAAGGTGTCCAACAACTTGGACAGCTTTTCCAAGAGCGTTTCGCATCTGGAAAGAGATGATTGTATCCACTTGTAATCGGAGAGTAAATTAATAAATAAACAATGTTCTTAGAATTAAAATTGAACCAAGTCATCGCTGATTTTTGACCTGCATGTGGTAATGGTGTTTCATCTACCTACTGCGATATCGAAACCATGCCATGTAAAAGGAAAGATGATAAGCCCAGCAAAAGAAAAGTTGATCATGTTGCTGGATTCTTTCTGCCATGTTTATGCCTCACCGCAAACATCATCGAAATGAGAACTTTATGTAAATGTAAATTTTCTCAATGTCCCAACGCCTAACAAAACTGCGTCCTGGAAACCAACTTAAATTCCAGTGCTATATGAAATGAATTCTGAAAAAGTACGGTTGTCTATTTAGTTTTAATGCCAGGTCAGAGTCCAGAGATCAAGCTAGAGGGGAAAGGCCATGGCACTACACATCTTACTTAAACCCAAATTCGTGTATTTAAACGCCCAATATTTTTCTGGCATTCAAACAAGTCTGTTGACTTTTATTACACTTGTTCACTTTATCTTTTCCAAATAATATGCTCCAATTGCTTACTTAGAACAGTGTGTGGGAGAAGGCAGAGTGTTCGGAAGACATACGATCAGCAACAAGAATACCACGACTGAGACGGACGGAGAGAAGAGAGCCGACATCCTTCTGAAACGAAATGATAATCAATTCCTAGGCTAAATCCATTCCTAAATCCTAAATCACTAAATCCATTCCTAAATCCTAAATCCGATCAAACAGACCTACATTAGTATGAGATGGGGATATTTTAACTGATGTCAGGCGGAACATTTCAGTAGGAGAATGTTACATGAAAACTCAAGCCTACTTCTAGAGGAAACCATGAAGCGATATCGACTTGACTGGTGCTTTTCTCTCGACGGACTAGTTTTAAGTCTATGTAGTGTTTAGAGTTTAGAGTTTACCCCACTCAGAATGCTTGAATTCGTCTCGTTAAATTATGAGGCAAGCGCAGTATTAATTTTGACACTGCAGTCGAAAAATTTGACGAGAAATATGAAAGCAGAATTCAAGGCCAACGCCTCCGTGTCTATTTGAATTACTTCGCCATTGCAACAACCAGTTTCAATGCTCGTAAATTGGAAAAATGAAGCAGAAGGAACAATAAAGGATTATCACTACGGAGTAGGTTGTAAACGTAAGACACTGCATGATGATGCTTCGGCTTGCTTTGATCTTGAATGAGTCTTACATCGCAACACACCACGTTAATCTCGTTACATTATTGATGAGCAGTAATTAATATTTGTCAAAAATAATACTTGTCATAATTAATTCTTTTGAACGAGAGATAGTGTTGAATTAAATTATAACAACCAACGTGTTCGTATTTGAACCCATGAAAGCAATTTCCGAATTTAGCAATTATCAATAGAACAATGGCTCTCGTGAAATTATTAAGTCGGTTTAGAAATCTCGAACGATTCAATAAGTTAATGACGTTAATAGCGCTATGCCGAGTTAACATAACATAACATGACATGACATCAGATAACGCAATGTAACCTTGACACTGTATGAAACTAATATCCACAAACTAAGACAATGACTATCGGAAAACGACATGGTGCGATTGGATGGAGAGGAGCTGCAGCAAGTCATAGAGTTTGTGTAACTGGGAGAATTAATAACGGAAGATGGCCAACGTGCAAAAGTCATAAAACGCAGGATTGGCCTGGCGGCAGCGATGTTTGGCAGATTGAGTAGGATTTGGAAGATTATCAGCATGTCAACAAGAACAAAAATAAAACTGTCTTTTGCTGTATGGTGATCACGGAAGGAGTACGAAAGGAGGATTCTAGTGGCGGAAATGGATGGCTAAGAAGAATATCGGGAGGACCAGACGAGATACTCAGATAAGATTCTTAATGAGGTAATCCGGAAGCAGTTTGGACAGAGGGAAACACTCGTAGAGAAGATTAGAAAAAGAAGACTGACACGAGAACGGCCCTGGATACAAACCTCATCGTCGGCACACACCTGGCGGCAGAGAGATGAAGAAGAAGAGGAGCAGGAGCAGAAGCAGGAGGAGGAAGAGGAAGAAGAAGAAGGAGAAGAATATACGGAAACATAGCGTTTTAAAAATAACACGATATGAAATAATTTAACTTGGCATAGCTTTAGGCCACCATTACTTCGCAGAAGGTAAAACACAGTAACACATAGTAGCACACTGCACTGGAATCTCGCATATTTCGTCGCTGAGGTAAACCCGCTTTCATAAATTTAACAATAGCGACAGCACTGGAAGACAACTTTAACATGACACAAAATGAGACTGACATAATTTAAAAAAATTACAAACCTGGAGACCATAATCAGAAGGTCTAATACAGAAATCGAACCCTTCGAACAGTTTGCATTTTGTATGAATCTACTTTTTTCTATCCATAGCGTTGTTTAAACAGTATCCTCTGCCCTTTCCGGCCAGCGTGGAAGTTTTCCGAGTCTCGCCCGGCTCCATTGACCGAAATTTGGGACATGTGTAGGCCTAAATATAATCCATAGCGTTTCTTACTCTTAAGAACCTCTAAAACGCGCCATTTAGCTGTTGATTGAGTCCTTAAACGTAAGAGAACAGTTTACCTTCATCTAATGTTTTGGGTTCTGAGGAAACGCAAATGTTACGAGATCGAATTTCATCTTTATCATTGCAGTCATCATCACTGAACGTCACAGTCATGACTATTGTCGTCGAGCATATTCCTCGGCAGTTTTACAATATAATTGCTGCACAATATGGCACCGCAAACTTGAACGACATATTAATCAAGACAATTACTCCGAATTGCCGCAACAAAAGCGTGACTAAATATTTTCCAAACGTCATCCTCACCTACGAAGATTTTTCGTCGCGTGGAAAACTCTTCGGCAGAGGCGACCGGATGTAGGGAAGCAGGAATCGTAGGTTCCTTGGCAAAACATCCGGTGGACCTTGTCGTCCGAACTCAGAAAGATTGGGGTCAATCAATTTGCTATTAAACTACTACAGGCCGAAATGACAGCTTTAATTGACTGAGTGTTGAGAAGGCCAAGGGTCGAGAATCGAGATGATCAATAGAATTGTCTAAACGCACTTTCAAAAAGCGTAGGATAGAAATGTCACGCTTCTCGCGATTGTCATAGAAAGGCGCTACTTCATTTCAGTGAGTGGGTTATTTATGGATCACCCCCTCATATTATGGCTCGATATATCTGGCGAAAATATTGCATACCGACCCACCAACACACCGATCCACCCATCCATTCGTCCATCTATCCATCCATCCATCCATTCATACATCTATTCATCCATCCATTCATTCATACATCTATTCATCCATCCATTCATTCATACATCTATTCATCCATCCATCCATCCGCTCTGTTACGCGTCCTCACCTAAAGACGGCAGTTAATCAATGCAGCCTTCTATTCACAATGCAATATAATTTTACATTCACGCAATGCTATTCGTCAAAGTCTCAAAATAAAATTACTCCGAAATATGTAATTGTGTAAGTAGGCACCTGCACCAGTGGCTATAAATAGGCTTCTGGGTAAACAAAAGGTGGAGCAAACAATGCACGTGTGCGTTCGGGACTTTGTACGTGCTTCCGCGCTGTGTCATCTGGTTCCCTGCTATGTGCGAAAACATTATTGTTCCGCAGCCACAGCGCCATCTGGAGACATTAATAGACTCGTCTTCACGTTTTGTTAAAGTCATCGTATCAGTATATACCTCTGAACGTCCTCGTGATTATATCTGTATCTCCGTCTGCGTTTCTGTGTTTCTAGGTTGGCTGTCTTTGTCTGTGTCGCTGTCCGCGTGTGTGTATGCCTCTGTCTTTGACGTCTTGTTTGCTTTGTATGGGTGTGAGTCAGCGTGTTCCGTTTGTTTGAACCCATGTGTTTCTCTGATTCTATCTCTAGATCTCGTTGTCTGTATCCGTGTTTGACTGTGTCTTTTCAGTGTGTGAATGAATGCAGGCTTTCAATTGTTCTGTCTGTCTGTCTGTCTGTCTGTCTGTCTGTCTGTCTCTCTTTCTCTCTCTCTCCTTCTGTCTTACTCTTTATCTTGTTTCGGCTGCCTCTCTCTCCCCCTCTCTTTCTCTCTCTGTCTGTCTCCCCTCTCTCTCACATACTCTTTCTCCTGTTTAGATGCCTCTCTCTCTGTCTTTCTGTCTCTCTGTCTGTCTCTCTATTTCTCTGTCTCTCTCTCACTCATTCTTTCTTCTGTTTTGGTTGCCTCTATCTCTATCTCTTTCTCTCTGTCTCTTTTTTTCTCTCTCTCTCTGTCTTTCTGTCTCTCTCTCACTCACTTACTCGCTCATTCTACTGATTTGGTTACATCTGTGTGTGTTTGTGTATGTGTGTCTCTCTCTCTCTCTTGTCTGTCTTTGTCTCTGTCTCTCTGTCTCTCTTCTCTCTATTCATCTAAATTATCTTTCAGAAAAGTCTCTAAGCAACACATTCTCCGTCTCTCTATCTGTCCCTCTCAATCACCCTCTGTATGACTGTATTCATAACTCGGCATCCTCCCGCCCATATTTAGGAACACCTGCGCTGCGTTTGACTGTTGAGCCATACTCAGAAAAATCGATGTAAAATTCAATGCCTCGTCTGAATGTACTGTTCTGCTCACTGCATCGCACAGCTATATCGACAGATCTTCGCATCATGCCTAAAAATCTCTTGAGTCGAATCCGGTCATTGGTAGTCTAAGGGACACCGCGTATTCTGCTGCCAATCTGACCAGTCTGACCAATCCGCCAGAATGCCAGTTTGCCGCTGAGGATTTATAGCCACTACAGCAATAGCCAATCTACACGGAACCTTGGAGGTAAAGATTAGAATAATGCAAGAACTGATGCAGATTTGTTGGTTAATCAATTAATTTCTTGTATTTATACAATTGAACACTGGTTGATACTATAATATGGGTTTCTATACTAGTTGGTCTAGTATATTACTATCCGAGGAGAGACGTAACTAGCCCACTCTTGAGTGAAATGATAGAAGTGAGATACGACAACGGTATTAAAGATTTAAATTGTATTAATGATTCAAAACATGTGACAATGATTTTACGTTAATTACATGACAGAAAACTGAATGTTAAACTTACACTGAAAATATAATGAACTCTTTACTTCACCAGTCACGACATGATCCTGAGGTTTGATCAGAACTCGTCGTGAACTCTCTGAAATCTTTGAATGCTAGTTCTTCCTTGCGGGCTGAATTAAAAACCCTTCCTTGGAAGTCTAACCACGCTACGCTTCTCCGTGGCAACTCTTGATTGGACGGGGCAATGATAGTCATCTGTCAGCTCTTACATTTAACCAATGGAAAGGAAAACGCTTATCAATTACGTCATAGACTACGACAAATATGTCACAGACCATAATTATATTAACCCATAATTATATTATATTGGACTGCCCACCTGTAATACCTAAGAATTGTAGTGTGCCCAAGTGGGAGTGACTAAATATCGTTATCATAATACCAATTCATGATTCAACGTGGAGCTTAGTATCTAAGGTTTGTGTAGGCCTATCTTGTTTAAATGTCGGCCTAGATGGGTTACATCAGATTTCCTCCCTTATATATGCATGCAAACGGTAGGGAACGTGTCTGCCTTTGCTCTTGTTTTGCAGTGAACGCCATCCCAGCCGAAGTCCATGACTCACAAACTGTATGAAGCGCTGTTCTAAAGCTAAGTTCAGGCAGAGGGGTGCAATCATTTATTGCTCATCTTTCTATCACTCAACTGACCTGACCTGATCTTGGCTTGACTTGTCTTGACCTACTTTGCATTGTGTATTCCATCCTGTCCTTACATGCCTTGCTTTGCATAGCATTGATTTCCATAGCATTGATTTCCATAGCATTACCTTAACTTGCATCTCCTTATGCATGTATGCACGTATGTATATATATACATATGTATATATATATGTATGCATGTATGTATATGTATAAGCATGTATGTGTATGTATTATATGTAGAGGTATGTATGTAGAATATATATGTATATATGCATGTATGTATGTATGGTATGCATGTATGCATTTATGCATGTATGTATATATATACATACGTGGGGCGTGGTGGCTCAGTGGTAAGTTCGGCGCCTTGTGACCGGAGGGTTGCAAGTTCGAATCCCACTCTAGCCGCTGCGTACGGACCTTGGGCAAGTCCTTCACTCGCAATTGCTCGTGGCGATTCGGCGTGAATCGCCACGAGCAATTACAGTATCACATGCTGTAGTCGGGAGCGCCTCTGAGTAGTAGTTGACTTCGAGAGGCGCTATAGAAATATCCGGAATAAATATATGTTTGTATGTATGGGTGCATCCATGTATTTATGTATGTCTGTGCATGTGCATACATATAAATATGTATCTATGCATGTATGTATGTATGTTTGCATGTATGTATGTAACTATGTATGCATGTATTTATGTATGTGTATGTATGTATGTATGTCCTGGTTTAGCGGGACTTCCATCCCTTTAGGGTTACCCTTTGGTATTAAAGACAACAACATGTGCGTAAGTCACTACATGATAAACACTTGAGCGTACTAATATTTAAAAAATATATACTTAACCTCTAACAAATTATTGTATTTTTCAGTTATCAGTCAGTATAACAATACTACTGTACACTATACGCTGTTCATTTAGCTGATGTTAACGACTTGTTGAAGATTGTTAAAGATTGTCATGAGTACCAATAAAGATTATTGATTGATTGATTGATTGATTTATTGATTGATGTATGTAGGTATGCTTGTATGCATGTATCTATGTATGTATGTATGCATATGTATGCATGTATGCATGCAAGGGCGCCGCCAGGTTTTAAAAAATTGGACGCACACCCTTCCGTGTCCTCCCATCCACACCCGTCCTCTATCTGCCACTCTTAGTCATACACTGAAAATGACTCAGAGTGACTCATAAACGTACAGTATAACACATGCATCTATTTGATATCATTTGATATTATTTATACATACTGTATGGTAATCCAAAATTACAGTGAAATTGTCAAAAATATTGACGCGATGCCTAATCCTTGTGCGGATTTGATTTTGTGGATGGACGCACATGCGTCCAGTGCGCCATGCTGCCGGTGCCCCTGCATGCATGTATGTATATATGTATGTATGTATGTATGTATGTAGGGCCTTTGTATGTTTGTACGTATGTATGTATGTATGTATGTACGTATGTATGTATGTATGTATGTATGTATGTATGTATGTATGTATGTATGTATGTATGTATGTATGTATGTATGTATGTATGTATGTATGTATGTATGTATGCATTTGTGTATGTATGTATGTATGTATGTATATAAGTATGTATGTATGTATGTACGTATGTATGTATGTATGTATGCATTTGTGTATGTTTGTATGCATGTATGTACGTATCTGAATGAGCATAGAGCTTCCTCTTAAAGGCGTTGAGAAATGGATATCTGGCAGATCTATGCAGCGGATTTTACGATAAGGTGAAAATGTTTCTTGATCGATTTATGACGGTGTTATTTTAATTTAAACATAAGACTGATAATGTAACGTAAGTCCTTGCATCCTACTCTGCTTTGTCCCTTTTTGTCTAATCCTTAATTTACCTAATGATGTTTAACTTTGCCTTAGAATGAAGAAATGGCAATCCAGCGAGACGGTTGATGATGAGACAAAGGTGGATACCTGGCTTGAATGGACCAGCCTCTCCGGATACATGGAATACAAGCCAACTGAAGGTCAGATGCTAATAAACAGCTGTGTAGAAGAAGAATAAGAAGAAGAAGAAGAAGAAGAAGAAGAAGAAGAAGAAGAAGAAGAAGAAGAAGAAGAAGAAGAAGAAGAAGAAGAGCAGTTCATTGAGCTAGCCTGACAGGCAGCCATGGGTATGAAGTGTTTGCGACTTCATTTTCATAGCCTCGGCAAATGAGGGCGGATGGCCAGTCGTCTCCGGCGTCGTCTTATCTTCCCATCGACAGAGAAATCTGGAACCAAATTTCTGCCCTGGCGGGAATTTTAATCCTCGATCTGTTGGCGGACAGCCCAGCGCGCTAACCACTAGGCTGTCGCTCACAGTTGGGCAACACAGCCGAAAATATTAACAGCCTTCTCTTTGCGACATATGCAGACGGTTGCTTCGCTATAAAGCACACTGGAGCACAATGAATGGCTGCCTAGAAACAAGTTTTTATACAGCGCACAATGGTTGCTTAGGAATAAGCTCTGTTGCTGTAGTTACTAGCCATCAGTAGAAAGTCCCATTGTTAACAACCTTATAGATGGCTGCTAGCCATAAGCACTGCTCCTGATTACGTATATTATATATGAGCTCTGAGTTATCTGGAGGTCTTCTAAATAAGTTGCCTCGTGACGTGTGATTACTGTGTGTTTTGGTTTTGCTTATTATCGCAGTGAAACTGCTATTTGTAACGCTGTTATTTTTCATATCTTGATAAGCTGTTCATTTGTTTTATGCATTCGTGTCATTTATTACGTATGCGGGGATCGCTGTATCGTTGTATCGAATACAAGACAGTGTGTTACTGTTAGAATTTCAAACATACCGGTAATCTCTTTTCATATTCGACTGAGTTCATCTTTAAGATGGATCGGGCGTTGTCTTCAGGATGATGCGGCTGACTACCGTCTCATGTTTGGTTGATCCTGACAACTTCGGCATACATTGAATTCTCATCTCACAATTGCCTCGGTCGCAAACACACAGGAACTTGCTCACTTTCGATTGCCATGCTCACAAAAGTGTGAAGTCTACTTCCCTCCGCCACTACTCGTACTCTGGTAGTGCCATTCCCAAGCCTATGTAAAGGAGGAGGGCGACGCTAATGATCTTTGTTATCACACAGTTTCGTTAAACTGAAACTACTACTACTACTACTACTACTACTACTACTACTACTACTACTACTACTACTACTACTACTACTACTACTACTACTACTACTACTACTACTACTGCTACTACTACTACTACTACTACTACTACTACTACTACTACTACTACTACTACTACTACTACTACTACTACTACTACTACTACCACCTCACCTTTCATTACCTTACGTTGCATTGCCTTACCTTATCTTACTATACCTCACCTTACCCTACCTTACCTTACCCTACCCTACCTTATCCTACCTTACCTTATCCTACTTTACCTTGCCTTACCTTACCATGCCCTGCCTTGTCTTATATTACCTTGCCTTACTCTGTCTTACCTTACCTTGCCTTACCTCAACTTACCTTATGTTGCCTTACCCTAACTTACCTTACTTTACTTAACCTTGCCTTGCCCTGCCTTGCCTTGTCTTACCTTACCTCGCCTTACCCTGTCTTACCCTATCTTGCCTTGCCTTAACTTACCATACCTTTCTTTGCCTTACCTTAACTTACCTTACCTTACTCTACTTAACTTTACCTTGCCCTGCCTTGTCTTACCTTACCTTGCCTTGCCTTACTTTACCGTACCTTACCTCACCTTGCCTTGCCTTAACTTACCTTGCCTTAAGTTACTTGACTTTGCTTTACCTTACATTGCTTTATCTTACCTTACCTCACCTTACCTTATCTTGTCTTATCCTACCTTTCCTTTCCTTCAGTCAATCGGATTGACTTATTCTAGGCATTGGTCGTCTGATGTTTCGTCGTCGACTGTGGTTCGTTCTGGATGACTTCAAAAAGGCCTTACTTGGGTTTCGAAACCAGGACCAGGCGAAGAGCCCCGAACATCACCCCACTGTCACCATCGACCTACAGTCGTCCGGAATCTACCTGAACTCGCGCGAAAAGTGCCAGTTCACAATAATGTTAGTTCTCGTTATATACGTTGGAGTTTCTCTTTCTATTTTCTTAGTATGTCTTTTGGAGTTTCACTTTCATTTCTCGTTATCTATTTTGGAGTTTCACTTTCACTTTTGTTAGGGAACGTCCCATCCCCACAAAAATGGGTCTAAGTTGTGGTTTTATTGTCAAACACATATTTTACGTTTAACATCGCAATACATATAAATCAAAGTTTCGATTTTAGTTGTTTTTCTGCCACGATCGTAATTGTGGCTTTGATTTCCGTTTCAATTCTACTATTATAATAAGCATGCCTCCAGGCGTGTCTATGAATCTGATTGAATTGTGAAGTATACGAGCAACAGGTTTTGTTTATGGTCTAATTGAAGCCAACGACCTAGACACGTGTCTGATTCAAACCCAATGACAGCTTTAAAAATTCCAGTAATTTATTGTTTAGGTAAGCGGATGCGAAGTTGCCATTAAGACAGGCATTGTAAGGTAAGCAATGCAAGATAACTAAGGCAAGGCAATGTAAGGCAAGGTAATGTAAGGTAAGGCAAGGCAAGGTAGGTAAGGCAAGGTAAGGTAAGGCAAGGTAAGGCAAGGTATGCTAAGGTAAGGCATGGTAAGGTATGGTAATGTAAGGTAAATTAAGGTAATACAAGGTATGGTATGGTATGGTATGGTATGGTAAGGTAATGCAATGTAATGTAATGTAAGGTATACGGTAGGATTAGGTAAGGTAATTATGGTAATGTAAGGTAATGTAAGGCATGGTAAGGTAAGGCAAGATAAGGTAAGATATGGTAAGATATGGTAATGTAAGGTAAATTAAGGTAATGCAAGGAAAGGTAATGTAATGTAAGGTAAGGTAATGTAATGTAAGGTAAGGTAAGGTAATACAATGCATGGTTAGGTTAGGTAAGGTAATGTAAGGTAAGGTAATGTAAGGTATGGTAAGATAATGCAATGTATGGGAAGGTATGGTAATGTAAAGTTGGGTAAGGTAATATAAGATAATGTACTGTAAGGTTAGGTAAGGTAAGGTAAGGTGAGATAAGGAAAGATGATGTAAGGTTGAGTAATGTAGGGTTATGTAAGGTAAGGCAATGTAAGTTAGTGTAATGTAAGGTTATGTAATGTAAGGTGAGGTAACGTGAGGTAAGGTCAGGTAACGTGAGGTAAGGTAGCGTAAAATAATGTAATGTAAGATAAGTTGAGTTAAGTTAAGGTAAGGTAAAGCATGGATTGACAAGGTAAGGTACGGTAACGCATGAGAAGCTCTACAAAGCATACGTCGTAGCCATCAGCCACTGTGTCACTGTACTGCTTGAACTGCTGTTATACAGACGTCAGACAAATCAATATTTTGCTGAACACGACTCCAATTTACTCTTCTCAATATTGCTATTGATTGGACTTTAATGCAATGGACGACCTTGGCTCAATACACTCCACGTTTCATTGTGCTACCTTTCTATAGGCCTGTCATAATCGTAAGCGTGAACTCAAAATTTTAAAAGGGCTACTCTAAAGCTAAGTGCAGGGCACCAGCTTATTCACGATCGCTGCAGGTGTCACTTATATTAGGCCTGTATTACCTTACTGTATGTTAAGATATACCTACTCTCTCTGTCTCTGTCTGTCTCTCTGTCTGTATGTCTCTGTCTCTCTTTGTCTCTCTGTCTCTGTCTTTGTCTCTGTTTCTCTGTTTCTGTCTCTGTCTGTCTGTCTGTCTCTTTCGCTGGGCATTTACTCTTGATATGACGCAGCGCTAGTTAAGCTGATGCCCTACGCTCTGTTTTTGACTGTGTCATCACATGGAATTTGCTCATAGGTTTGTCCTTCAAACCAAAAATCCCAGTTCCATTCTTGTTGTTGTATGTGCGCTTCAACCGAAATATATCGTTCTTTCTCAATACGCCCAAAGAACTTAAGATCAAGTAAAGAAAGTTCAGGTAAAGTAGCGTGAGGTGAAGTAAAGTAAGGTAGAGTAAAGTAAGGTAAACTTGCCGTACCATGCCTTACCTTAGCTTGACAAGCTCTTCCTTAACCCTTATAGGGTCACGATATTTCTCAACCGATTTTGGTCACCGGGGGGTAAAAAATACCCCCAACTGTGATTCGCATGATTCCTATGATAAACTCCGATTTTCAAGTATAAAACTAAAAAAAGTTATTTATAGAAGGTACTGACATTATTGTTTTTATATATGGAGCACAAGCTATTGCTGACGTCATTGTTTACTGTGTAGTAATGTATGCAGAAATTTTAGAAACAGTTTTAAAGTATCACAAGAGTTATTCATCTAAAATTTATGTATGAAATGGCCACACGGTCGTGTCCACGTAAAGACGACAAGAAATGTGAACACAAATGCACTAAGTGCAACAGTTTCGTGTGCGGAAAGCATGCAGTCAAAACACTTGCATATTCCTGCTTATCCTGCCCACTTTCCCTCTCTGCAGATGCAGAATGACTGTTCAGTAAATGCTGAACGGTACCATTTGTGTACATTGTAATATCATTGAGTTTATAATGTCATAATTTAGCAGAACTTCATTTATTCATCCTAATTTGATGAACTCAAAACGATTTCTATATATAATGTTCTGATACTGATAAGGAGACATTGTAACAGCAAGACACTCATGTGTAAAGCATGCATAATGTTATGTTTATAAATTCCTGAGTAAAATAGCTACGACGTGGTGCATTTTCGTACTTTATAGCTGATTTGGGTGCATGACTAACTAACGAAACTGGGTGTATTCTGTGGATGAAACATGTTTAGGAAAAGTCATAGAAGCGATTTCATCAACTATTTTCAGGGATTAAAATTTCCGTGAAAAACCGATATGGTTTTTTTTACCCTATAAGGGTTAATTGTGAAATGCTTTATCTGCAGTTCCCACGGAAGTGAGCACCAGTTCACAGCCGAAAGTCACGAATCATCGATGATTTGGCTGCTGGCACTACAGGTGAGTCAGACAACCACTGGTTGCGTTTACCTTTGAAATGTTGACTGCGCTTTGTTCACCAATGGGCCAAACTAACGATGCTGACCATGATGAGTAATGCGGAGGAGCAGAAGAAGGACAAGAAGAAGAGAGAAAAGGAGGAGACAGAGGATTCAGAGACATAGGAGAATGAGGAGAAGAAGGAGGAGGAGAAGGAGGAGGAGGAGAAAGAGAAGGAGAAGGAGGAGAAGAAGGAGGAGGAGCTTGGCTTATAGTTTTCCTGATCTACGGGACTTCGCCTTGCTTTTCCAATGGATCATGATTTCTGATTGTGTGATTTCACTTGAAGCGCCATCGATTGGTGTCTTTGACATTATGATGACGGCGCTATAGAAGTCATTGGATTAGATTGATTAGATTAGAGGAAGAGGAGAAGAAGAAAGAGGAGGAGGAGGAGGAGGAGGAGGAGGAAAGGAAGGAGAGGATGAAGAGATAAAAGAACCAGGATAGAATTTCGAACGGTTTTGAACTACGGCGAACCTGCTGTTATAGTGTAACTGCTATTGAAAGCGCACATTTATCTAGCGCATCTTTAAGTAACCTCATCTGCTACCTGAGAGTACATTTTGAGTTGATGTCTTACGTATGTGTGTTTGTAGCTGAACAGTTACTATAGCGCCTTTAATAGCCAAAGAGGTTCTAAGTGCAACACTTTCGTGGTTCAGTTTAGAGCTAGTTAAGTCACATCACGACGTTTGATAGGATAATTAATTGGTGATGGGGAGACTTGCTTCATGGGGAGAATACCCTTTGTGAAAATTGTATTAAAAAGACTGGGGTTAGACTTTGATGAGTTTGATCAAGTGGAGTTGAATATTTTATCCGCATTTTGCAAATTAAGAAAATTAAAAACTGCAATAGAAAGCTTAAACTCCTTAGAGTGATGACATCACCAAATTTATTTTATACAATTTACATGGTCACAAATCTCACAATAAACCTTTACCATACATGATACACCATGGAAATTTCTTCTCGTTGTCGGAGACTCAAAGTCAAATAATGCGACTGATGGGTTGGAAACGAACCCCTGGGGTGCCCAATGAAGACTTAACTGTGGGATCCTAAGAAAGACTAGGGGGTTGAACCCCAATCCCCGACAATTCTCACACTAGAAATACGCAAGACTGTCTCACCTTCTATGGCCTTGTCTTTTCTTTCCTTGACCTAAATAGCCTTGCCTTAAGTCACGTGGCCTTATCATACATGGTTCTTCCTTGTCTTTTATTGCGTTAGCTAGCCTTACCTAACCGTACATACTTGCCGTATGATATTGTTTAATCTGCCTTGCTTTACCGTAATTAACTTTATCTTACAGTTTTACCTTTATATTTTTATTCATTTATCATCTTATCTTGCTTTGCCTTGTCTTACCTTACCTTAGTTTACCTTGTCTCACCTTACCTTGTCTTACCTTACCTCACCTAGTCTTACCTCACCTATTCTTACCTCACCTAGTCTTAGCTCACCTAGTCTTACCTTACCTTGTCTTACCCTACCGTGTCATACCATGGTTTATGCCACTTCTATTCTATTGTTATTTATTATTTATTTATTATTTATTATTCTACGCCACGTTTGCTTGTCTTTCTGCCTGACTTAATTCAAGAGGTCGTTCTTTCGTTTGCTTTATTTCAGTCTTTGAGGAATCGCTGCAGTCACTTGGCTCCATCCCAGCCTCTTGCCGCCTCAGCTGCTGCAACTGCAGCATCCTTTACAAACCCAAGCAGCCCGGAGGTTAGTTCGACATCATCTGAGTTACTATTTCCAGTGCTAGAACCGAGTATTCATTCTTAGACCATCGTGCATTGTTGCTTTAGCTAAATGCATCTAGTCGAATTCTAGACTTCTGGATTTTTTGCGTCATTTATATATCGGCTTTATTCAGATGAACTTCTCTTATCCTGCATTGCCTTAACGTTAATAACTTCATATGACCTTTCGTCTTGTCCTGATCCATCCAGTCCGCCGCTTTCTCATTCTCTCAGCCTAAACGCAACCAATAGCAACAATAACAATAGCAACAGTAACCAATAGCAACAGTAACCAACAGCAACGGTTCTTCTGTCTCCTTCTGTTTCCTGACCGGTGTTTGCTCTTCACCTGGTATTTCTTGCCAAATCCTCTGTCTGGATGCAGCGCTCACGAATACGCTGGTGTCCTCCGCTTAGCTTTTTAGTAGCGCTTTAGAAATTCCTTGGTTGACGATGACGATAATCGCATCTTACTTCGTCCTATAAGCGATTATTAAACTTAAATCTTTCGTGCAGGGACGTCATTTGGGGGGGAGGCCCCCTGATTTTTGAAAATAGAAAGAAAAAGCTGGAACAAGAAAAAGAAAAAGAAGAAAGGGGTAAAAAGATAAAAAAAATAAAACTCAAATTCATGGAATTATTATATACCATTAAGAAAACTAGAGTTTGCATAGGTTTTTTCACAAGACCACACCTCTTCGACAGTGGGGGCGGGGGGGGGGGGTGGTGGCACACTATGCAGTTGTTCTCCCGAAAATTTCGAAGAAACACCGAACAATGTAAAATTTCTTTTTACATCTTTTTGACGTCTTTGCCCCCCCCCCTGAAAAAAGGTGAAATGACGTCCCTGCTTTTGTGTCGATAATCGATACATATAATATCCATATAGTGTCCGTCTGTCGATAAACGCTACGTCACAAACGGCTTCTGTTCTATTGTGAAACATAAACCGGTTGTCTTGACGACGGGGGTCTTAACGACGGCGATAACCAACGATACATATAGGCCTATAATATGACGTCACAATATATTGTGGAACAGAAGTCGTTTGTGACGTCAGTACTGTCGTCTTGACGACGGCGATCAGAGCATTTTAACCAACGATAAACACTGCCGTCATAATTATGACGGGCAAATACACTAGTTATTATATAATTAATCATATTTAGTTCAATTTGCTTTCCTTTATTTACAGTTTCTTGCGTTAGTCTACTTAGCTGCCTTACTTTGCCTTACCTAACCTTACCTCACATTACATTACCTTACCATGTTCCTCACCTATCCTTGCCTTTCTTGACTATTATATATTGAGCTGTAGCGATTTCTTGCCTTATCTTTCGTTACAATCAACCGTAACCATTTCATCATTCAACTATCCCTCGTATGCATACTGCTACAGCTCAGTCCAGAAGCTTTGCCTATGTTGGACCCGCCAGCTGGAATCACCTTTCTCGAGAGCTCCGGCTCCATCTCCTCAGTTTGTCCCTTCCACAGTTTCGCAAGATACTGAAGTCTGCATTATTCGACAGTAATTTCACTGGTTCGAGTCGTGAACGCCTCTGATGAGTTTTATCTTGAACTGGCGCTTTATAAATGTCAGATTACAATTTCAGTTACCTCTATGACCTACATGTGGATCTAGATTTTGAACTGGATCTTACCATACCTGCCTTGGCTGTCATTTGTTGACTAAGTGACCGTGAATAAATTAGCTCCCACAACTTAGACATACATTTGGTCGCAGAGATATTCAGGGATAGCAATCACTATGTCTTTAACTTGGACTAGTTTTTTCTTATCTTGCCTTGCGTTTTTCATAGTTTATCCAGTGGTGACTGCTTGCCTTGCTCTGACATGCCTTGCCTTACTGAATTAAAGTATATAATCTCCAGTGTGACATGGTTTGACAGGCCGATGAGAAAGTCATTCTAGACGGCGAGGGATGCAACGTTGTCCTCTGTTCACGAAAGTCAACTAGCCACAGCGCACCCCTCTTCCAGCCTCCTCCTCCTCCAGTTCCAGCTATGTCTCTACCTACCTCTCCTCCACATCACCGTCACTCTCCCTCTCCTCCCAACCCTCTGTCTTCGCCCCCTCCCAGTGCCCGGATGCCTCGGCGCAGCAATGCGTCTCCTCCTTCTTCGCGCTTCTCTTCTTTCCGCCGGTTCTCGGCAACATCGCAACGATACTGGTATGAGAAGTATCAGCACCAAAAACGCATCAACAGGATCTTCCGCAACAAAGGGATCTCCCTCGACACCGGCATTGAATTCTACAAACGCCAAGGCACGTCAGCATCTACTTTCTTTCGAATCATCATCATCGTCGGCATAGTCTTCACCATCCTCACCTTCATCATCATCATCATCATCATCATCATCATCATCATCATCATCATCATCATCATCATCATCATCAACAACAACTTCTTCCTCTTCTTCTTGTATTGACTACTGTCAACTTCAACATAATTCCCAGGATGAGCTTCTTCATCGTCATCCTGGTCATCATCATTTTCGTTATTTTCCTAAACGTTCTCATCATGTTCATCTTCAAAGTCATGGATTCGTCATTCTTTGTAATCATCCGCACTATTTTCCTATTCAATATCAGATTAAATATCTTTAAAAAAGGGGAACAGGATGAAAGTTCAGTCGTCAGCTTCTTCATCGTTTTCATCCTCATGATAATTATTGCCCGCTTCGTTATCAACCTCGTTAACCTGATCTTCATCATCTTCGTTGTCGTCATAGTCATCTTTAAATTGCAAATCGTCCACCGTCCACGTAATTTTTTCTTCATCAGCACCCTCATTCAAAAATGATTATATGTTCCTACAGAAAGGGAATTTTGCAACGCTATCAACGTTGACATCATCAACTCCTTCCCACACATAGCTTGGCTGAAAACTTTTCCTTAGTACTTCTAACTACTGCGGATTCCACTTTCAGGGTACAGAACATAAACTCCCGTCCTCAAATTATAATTAATACACATTTATTAGCCGCAACTATCTAGTGACCAAGAATCAATCGATGGCGCTGAGCAATTGCGAGTGAAGGACTTGCTCAAGGTCCCGACACAATAACTGTCTCAGAGGAAGCTCGAATTTGTACGTTTCGCGTTACAAGGCGAGCGCTCTAACCAATATGATTCCTCCTATCACCTACTTCTTACACCTGAGATCGATAATCCTACAGGTCTGCCGTTCCACGAGCTCTGCTTCGGCTGGGAACCAGGTGATGATGTATTCGAGAATGACGTCACATCCGGTTCTTCCGAACGCTACGTCATCGGAACGATGAAGAAGGCGCATTCAGACGATACGCACCTCGGCGACCCGGGCTTTTATCCTCTTCATCGCGGCCAAAACAGCATCTCTTTCCAGTAAGTTACCGTTCTACCCAATTAAATAATCTTTTCACTCAATTTCAATTTTCATTGCATTAAGTAATCTATTTACCCCAGTAAGTAAACTTTTTCTCCTTTAAGTAAACGTTCTATTCCATCAAGTAACCATTTTACTCAAGCAAGTCAAATTTTTACTCTAGTAACTCTCTTTACTCAATTAAGCAACCTTTTGGCTCCAGTATCTTTTTCGTTCTACTAGGCAATGCTATTACTCCAGTGAGCAGTGATTTGGAACGGGCAATAGTGAGGCACAAAGATGTTTAGAGTGGGTGATTTGATGGTGGAATCTACGAAGGAAAATGGATTTGGAGTGAAGCAGAGTATATTGTTGGTTTGCGAACTCCAAACCAGATTGAGTTTGCGCCGATGAATCTGTGAGTCTATTAGGAAAAATGGAAGATCGCCGATACTCTGATGAATCTAGTTTTAACTTAGTAATTATGATTATTTATTCTGATCCACCAGTCATAGGTCGGGTCGAATAGAATCGGCAGACTCTGCGCTTGAGCAGAACAATCACACGGAGCTCATCGGTCAACTCGTTGATCTGGAAAACCAGCTTCTGTAGGTATTCTCACATACTGATACATTATTCACTAATCGGAACTAGAATTTTTTGTTAAAAGTTTCTTACAGAAATTGTCAAATAATGCTCAAATACTTCTCCTTTCTCCCTTACTTCCATTCTCGTCTCCTTCGTTTCTTCCTTCCATGTTTCCTTTCATTCTTCTTTCCTTTCTTCCTTGCCTCCCTTCCTTTAGTTTTTCCTTCTTCGTTCCTTCCTTCCATCATTCGTTACTTCCTTCTTTACTTCCCTCTTTCCTTTCTTTCTTCTTTTTCTCGTTCCTACCTTCCCTCTTTCTTCCCTTCCATTTCCTTCCTTCCGTCCTTCCTTCATTCCTTCCTTCCTTCCATCCATCCTTCCTCTCTTCTATAATTCCATCCTTCCTCTCTTCTTTGCTCCTTTCCTTTCGTCCTTTCTCCCTCTCTCCTTCTTACCTTCCTTCTATTTTCACTTCCTTCCTGCATTCCATGGACTCAATGCCGTTAGCATCGATCACCCGTTCCCGCTTGTATTGACCATCCAGGTGCCATCCGTCCATCCATGTGCCATCCGTCAATCTCATCATCGCTGTCCGCCTATTGTTTATTTCATCCGTTGCTTCCACACTCCGTGTCGCACTCCGTCAGAACTAATTCAATGGCAAATGGAAAACAAGCAATCTTATAGACGTTCGAAAAGGAATTAGATCGTGGCTGTTCGCTGCTGGTATATCCTACATTGAAACCAGAACATATAGTCCGTGATAGCTAACTTATATCGCTTAGTAAAAAGTCTAATCTGTTACGAATTGCTTCCCATATGTCACCGGGATTCAATCCTCTGGTAAATACTGATTGTTTACCAAAATTTACCTGTAAGCACTATCTACCCTAATTGAATGTAAGAACTTATATAATTATGCTCGCTTAAATACCTGCAAATGATAACGTCTTTGGAATTTACAAAGTTAGGCTGAATTTCTAAATTGCTATGTATGTTGTGTGCAATTTCAAAATTAGGATTGAACCATCAGTACTTTGCATCGGAAATTTAAAGCATTTTAAAATTATGATTATTAGTGTTTGTAAGTTTAGATCTATCTGGAGTGGCGAAATATCATGAACGAAAAGTGCTGAAGATGTTTATGGAAGGGGTAAACTTTACAGTTGCGTTTGTTTGTAGAACGTCCAAGTGCGAGATGGCGAAACTACTGAACAAGGAGACATGTTTCAAAGAGATGCTTGACAAGAGAGATCAGATCATCAAAGGACTCGATAAGAAGATCAAAGAAATGGAGAACGAACAGAAAAGTAAAACCAGGTCAGAGCTCCGTTTCTCCCTGTGCATACTGCGTACATACACCCATCTGTTCGTCCACATGTCTGTGTGTCTATCTGTCTTTCTATCTTTGTGTCTGTCTGTCTCTATCTATCAGTTGGCAACGTGTATGTTTGCCTAATAGTATGTAGGCTATGTGCGTGACCGTCTTACTGCGAATGTCTTTCTTTATGCCTGTGCGTATTAGTATATGTATCCATCCGTCTGTCTGGGTTTCTCTGTCTTTCTGGTTGTGTGTTCGTCCTTCTGTCAATATGTTTTATTTATTGTATGAACCAGACCTAATTAAACTGTTGCCTAGCTTATATTAACCGATCTTATCTATTTTATTGAACATAGCTATCCTCGTTTTAGTTCTGTACGTATGGAATGATGTAAAAAATCGTCCTGAATGTGTTGATGCGTTATAGCATCGCTGATCTGGTACAGAATCAGATTCGAGAGCTGCAGGATCAGACTCAGTTCCTCAGCCGTGAAATCCGCCACCTCTCTCACCTCAGACATCTCGACTATCAGCACATTCAGCACCAGAAAAGGTCAGCCAAGGTCATACGGTGTCAGTGTGGGTTAGGACTACCCTGTCCTAACCCACACTACCCACAGAATTTGTCTCAGGGATAGTAGATTATCATCGTGTGACTTTTCGATACTTTTCCAGCGCCCCCATCATAATGCACACGGCGTCGGTCAAATGAAACTGCAGTCAGGAATGGTAGCCTAATCTGTTGGAGAGATTCAGTTACAGTCCAATACATTTATACTGCGATGAGTCTCTTTTGAGGTGGTGCTATATAAATTTGCAATTACCATTGCCATTACTATTACCAATAAGCACGGCACTAAGTCTAAAACTGATTCGTCTAAACTCTAAAGGTCATAAAGTTCATTGAAACTTGTAATAACTGACAATCGCAACATGAACAGTTCAACTATTATTGGACAATCTGTTCATACGGATTACAAATGTAAATGTCACGTAATGCCCCGGGATTCGGATTCAACGCCAGACACAGAGGTGACACACAAGTACAATACCAGCCTGCCATTGTCACATATATACACTATACGGATACTGATACTCATGAAATTAACGGCAACTATTGCAATTACTATGGCAATATAAATGACGATAGTTTTCACACCACTGTTGATAGCATTGACGATCATCTAAAAAGACGATAATTTCAACGATGAATCCTTTAACGATGATTGCTTTAACCAAGATAATTTTAATGACAATACTTCACGTTTACATTAATTCACATTTACGATAACTTACAATGACGATAAGCTGTAATGGCGACAGTTTACTATGTATGCAATTTGCAGTAACGACAATTTCAATATCGAGAATTTCAGTGACAATTATTTCAATGTCAAAACGAATAGTTACGATAATTGCAATGACGTTAATACTCAGTAAAGATCTGGATGCTATGCTGTAGGTAGCAGACTAATTGTTGTGTCATCTTCAGGCAGATAAATGAGTTGAAGGCGTACATCGAGACGTGGAAAGATAACTACGTCTATCTGCTCCAGTCATGCATATCGGTGCCAACGGGAGATGCCTCTGATCAGTGGCACCTCCGTCTCTTCGGAGGCGATACGGTTAGTCTCACAGAAGCCAACAGCACGACGTCAATGTAATGTAATACATTATTTATATAGCTCCACTTTGAGGAATCTTTACAGGGCTGCAGAAAACGTTGAGTTACCATCGACTGGGATGTAATGTATATATAAATGTAATCAATTCTTATCGGTCTTAGCGTACTGATATCTAGATACTGACCTAATTACGGTTTGGTGGGTCATCCATTGTGCATTAGACATCGGCGCGATACAAGTCACCAATTGTAATTACAGTAAGAATTCAACATTTCTCAGTGCCACACAAAAATTGTGCACAACTTCTTTACCTAATACCGGCGCTATATCAATTAAAGTCAACAAGAGTCAGTTTCGGAGCAAATTCACAATGTGGTTCAAGCCATGGGAGACCGAGAGTGCTAGTGTGGAAAGCGATCGTTGTCAACCATTGTCATTATGATGGAAGAAACAGTTGAGGAGTTATTTTTCTGAGAATCATTCATCAATATACTAACCTATAAGAAGAAGATGATGAAGATGAAGAGTTTCTTATGCTAGCCTCAAGAGCCAGCCATGGGTATGAAGAGTTAGCGACTTCGTTTATCTTATGACAGAGATAAGTCTACAGAATAAGTCTACAGCGCTGTCCAGAATACAAGTCCTCACAGTAAAGGTCCCCAATCCTCACTTCCCTGGACGAGAAACTATCGGGTCGTCGAATGGGCTTCTAAGTAAACACCGATTCAAATATGTTGCATTAAACGAAGACTAAATTACACTGAAATTGACAGTTTACATGTTAGTAAACCATATAGCCAGCACGTTGACCTGATCATTGATTACATAACACTGCTGAAGTGTAGTTTATTGTCATAGGATCGTGAACTACTACTATGCATATATTTATCCTCGCCCATAATTTACAGTTACAGAAATTTAGATGCACATCATAGTCTGACCTTATCGCTTTGTCTTGCGTAATAAACCATTACAGCTAATGCGATTGTAACTAATGCTTTGTTTTCTCTCCAGCACCGTTATCGAGTTCAAGAGTTGCTGGCGGAAGCTCGACTCACGAACCCAAGTCTACCAGAGTACAGCTGGTAAAGGACGATTCTGTGCACAAAACACGCAACGTATTCACACGAACTTAAATGCGTCGATATATAGATAAGCATTAAATACACATTTACTCACGCATGAAATCATGCATGAATAGATTTAAGTCTACGGAGCAATTATTATTACTGACTTGAAACGTACAACCAACCACGCTCCTCTATAACCAACCTTTACTGCGATGACAACTATGCTTGTTCCTAGTGTAAACCAAACCGTGCAACTTCACGTGTCAAACACGCATCTCTACAATGTATACATATAATTATCTAAGAGACACACACATACATACATACATACATACATACATACATACATACATGCATACATACATACATACATACATACATACATACATACATACATACATACATACATACATACATACATACATACATACATACATACATACATACATACATACATACATACTAGAGCTGTACCGATAATGCTTTTTGCCGATTATTCCGATACCGCGTATAGCCGATTATTGTAATAGCCGATACCGCGTATGAAGCCGATTATTTTATTATCGCCAAAAATTACGCATACGACGTTGTATAAGGGCTATTAAGGAGTTTCCAGTCCTGTGTATAATAGGTCCTTGGTTTCTACTGCGTCTGCTAAGCAGTGCAAAGTTCAATATAAATCAATAATAAGAAACAAGACATAGATACTTGTGCTCATATTTCTATTTGTAGCGATAATTGTGCAAAAAACGTCAACTGTAAAATAATTTGCATCGGCGCCGATACTTTTTCCCCGATACCGATTATGCCGATTCCTCTAATAATCGGCCCGATTACGAATGCTCCCGATGCATCGGAACAGCTCTAATACATACATACATACATACATACATACATACATACATACATACATACATACATACATACATACATACATCAATCAATCAATCAATCAAAACATTTTATTGCATCTCAATAGACGTAATGACAACCAAAATTTCAAAAACAATTAAAACAAGAATTATTCGCAGGTCACGCCTGTTGAGGCAAAAGGTGGCCCCAAAGGGAAGAATTCCCGCTGGGCAGGGACACCTACTGGATTAAGTAGCACGGTCAGTATGGCTGTCTTGAAAGAAACCAAGGAGGAGAAAGAAAGTAAGGCAAATCAAAACTGCTTAACTAATCTTAACTATCTTACTAAGCTTAACTAACTAACTAAAGCGGTGAAGAAAAGTAGAAAGGAATAAGAATCACTGGCGAGTAAAAAATGGCAGTAGAAGTGGCCCACGTGCGTACACGTGAACCCCACAGCGCAACGACACCCCGTGCGTTCAATGTTAAAGTTCAATTGCGACAGAGCTCATTAGGAACGATTTCAAACGGGTCTTAAATAAATGAATATTTGGAGAGAGGCGAATGTCTGGAGGAATCTTCGCCCATAATTTAGGTCCGAAAACTTTTATGCTAAATGCTCGTGTGTTTGTGCGAGCTTTAGAAGGTCTGAGGGAGGTAGCATTCCTAGTATTGTGGATGTGAATCTGCGAGCCGGCTATAAAGTAATTCTGAAAAGAAGCTGGTAGACTGTTATGTTCAGATAGGTAGAGGAACTTTCCTATCTGTGAAGATCTAAGTTGCTTTATGTCCAGAAGGTTAAGTCTAGTAAAAATTGGACTAGTATGGGTGTCAGTGGGGACACCGGCAACCATTCTAACTGCTCTTTTTTGAAGAATTATTAATTTACTAAGTCTGGAGTCGTAGGTGGATGCCCAGATTAAATTACAATAACTTAAGTACGGTAGGACTAAGGAAAGGTAAATGTTCAGTCTGATAGTCTCAGGAAGTAGGTAGGAGATCCTTTTTATGATGCCTATGTTTTTCGCAATTTTTTGTGCAATGAAATCAATGTGTTCTTTCCAAGATAGGTGCCTATCAACAATCACACCCAGGAATTTGGCAGACTCAACTTGGGCTAAGGGGGTTCCCGCTATTTCCAGGGTGATATCAATAGGTGTAATTTTCCTATGGGATTTAAAAATTATAAAGTTGGTTTTGTCAACGTTGAGGGTGAGCCTATTTGCCGTGAACCAATAGTTTACAAGTTTTAATTCTGAATTTATGGTATCCATTAGGGTTTGCCAAGACTGGTGAGCATAAAAAATATTGGTATCGTCGGCAAATAGGATAAAGTGAAGAGTTTTTGAGATCGTAGCTAGATCATTAATGTATAAAAGAAATAGTAAGGGCCCGAGATTGGAGCCCTGTGGTACCCCATATAAGATTGAGCGACTTTCTGAAAGTACACCATTGCATAGAACTTTTTGAGTGCGGTTCAGGAAATAACTGTAGAACCATCTTAGAATTGGGCCTCTGATTCCGAAATTTTCTAATTTTTTTAATAATATGGAATGGTCGACCGTGTCGAAGGCCTTGGCTAGGTCGATGAAAATACCCACTGAGTATTCGTTAGAATCAATAGCTTTGGTGATTTTGTCCTCCATGTCGATTAGGGCCATATAAGTGGAATGGCCCGATTGGAATCCATGCTGAGAGTGGTGAATTAGATTAAAGCTGTTGATATAGTTACTGAGTCTGTCGTAAACTATTTTCTCGAAATATTTAGCGAAATATGGAAGTATCGAGATGGGTCTATAGTTAGCCGGGTTATCAGTATCATCTTTTTTGAAGATTGGTACTACTTTTGCCATTTTTATCTTATGTGGGACCAGTCCGTTGATAAGAGAACAGTTAATGATTGCTGCTAATGGTTTTGTAATTAAATATAGGTATTGGGTGGCGATATAAGGGTCAATGTCATCCAGACCTTTGGAGGGTTTTTTTTTTAGTAACCCGCCTATTTTCAGTATCTCCTCAGGGGAGGTCAATGTCAGGCCCATAGAGTTTAATCGGGATGGAGGAAGATATTGTTCAAAGGTGCGTGGAGAATCCGGGATTTTCTTTGACAAATCACTGGCTATATTGACAAAATAGTTGTTAAAATTATTGGCAATTATTCCTGGGTCGTCCACCAGGACTCCATTTATTTTGAGTTTAATTTGGGTAATATTGTTGTCTTCTATTTGCATGGCGGAACGAAGTAGTTTCCAAGTAGCTTTTAGGTCGTTATGATGTTTATAGAATTCAGTCGTATAATAATTACGTTCAGCTTGGATTCTAATTGTTTTAAATTTATTCCTATATTCGGTAAAAGTGATCTTATTTTCTGGGGTGGGGGTTTTGAGATATTTTACATATAATGAATTTTTCTTTTTACAGGATTTTAGGATTCCTACTGACATCCAGGGTTTCTTGAAATTGCTCTTTCGAGTCTTTATTACCGTTACGATTGGAAAGGCTGCATTGTAGGCCTGGTAGAATTTATCAAAAAATAGATCATATGCCTCATTAGCATCATCCAGTTCACACGCCTTTGTTATAGAATCCCAGTTCTCTTCTTCTAGCGTCAATGTAAATTTATTTACTAATTAACTAATCTGCTTTCCTTATGGTGGGGGTTAATAACCGGAAGGGTTTCAAAATAAAATCGGGCATAGATAGGAAGGTGGTCTGAAATATCCGAGATGACAATAAAGGCCTCGACTAACCTAGACCAAGCGTTACTGAATATATTATCTATCAAAGTTCTGGTGGTCAAGGTGATCCTAGTGGGCTTGGTTATAGTTGGTAGGTAGTGGTGGGACGCAAGACAGTTGTGAAAAATATTAGTTTCATTATGCTCATTTATTCTTAAGAGATCTATGTTAAAATCCCCCAGTAAAATCACCTCTTTTGCACTCTTTTTTATTCCCGACATACATACATACATACATACATACATACATACATACATACATACATACATACATACATACATACATACATACATACATACATACATACATACATACATACATACATACATACATACATACATACATACATACATAATGATACATACATACATACATACATACATACATACATACATACATACATACATACATACATACATAC
Organism: Allolobophora icterica; assembly: GCA_963556255.1. Classification (NCBI taxonomy): domain Eukaryota; kingdom Metazoa; phylum Annelida; class Clitellata; order Crassiclitellata; family Lumbricidae; genus Allolobophora; species Allolobophora icterica. The sequence continues at coordinate 15,131,468 of OY744612.1, forward strand.
ATACATACATACATACATGCATACATACATACATATATACATACATACATACATGATACATACATACATACATTTTCTATTTTCTATACCACTCTCTATGCACTGGGTCTTTCGCACTCTGATTAGCGAACACTGTGAGAGGCGCTTTATAAATGTTTAGATACAATACAATACAATACATACATATCACTTGTTGACTGTGTTTATTGGATGTCTGTACACCAAAGTGCGATTAGCAATTGGTTAACAAAGAATTCACTTACATGTTAGTTACAATGGAACCATGCCTCGCTATATAATGCCATCTATATTCTCATACAACGCCAGCTATACCGCTACACTGCTAAAGGAACGCCTATGTGTTGCCAACCATGGTTGCGTACAAACCAGTCATGTTCCCTAGACGCGCCTACATACATGCATAGATGTGTAGGCCTGAGTTCCTACACGGGTAGCATGCCTCCTGCGTGTTTCAACTGAGACTTAATCTGTGGGTTTCTATTGGTAGGCTGTTCAGTCGGATGTCGCACGTCGACCAGTATGGCTTTCGTCATGTCTTCGATAGTGAAGGTCTCCTTCTGCACCACCTTTGTCAGCAGCTCCATCTTCACTATCGCACCCTCCATCCGGATCAGGAACCTTGCGTTCGCCGGTGGACGCAGCTTCTTGCCTCTCCATTTGGTGCTCCTCTAACTCCAACGGTAAGAGATGCAACAACTCTTAGTAAGATATCAATTAGTAGGAAATACTCCTGCTAAGACGTAATAACAAACACCAGCAATCAATAAGCAAAACAGGAAGTCAGATACAGTAAGATCCAATGAGAGAGTGAGACATAGAATACCTAATGACTATATGCAATAAGGCCCTCTGAGTAGTTAAGGAGGCGCTATATAAATATCTATGGTGAGTGAAATAATGAAATATATTGGGTCAATGATACTCGCATTATGACCGGTTCTATGAATAAGTTCTAAAGCCATTGTACGTCGAAATAAAAACGCAGTTAGGGGGCCCTATTTGACGCTGTGACGCACTCGTGACCGACATGTTCTCTTTGTTCCGCGTGCCAGGACCACTCTGGCTCAAACCAGAACTTTTGCCAACATATGGCCCTCCCTTTGGAATGCTCTTCCTACCTCTCTACGTGCAACCATACTTTCTGGATCTCTTCCTACACCCCTCTCCGTTCTTAAAACCGTTTCTTTTCTCGATACCTTCGCAGCTGTGAGCGGCGCTATGCACATCTCCAAATATGATATGAAATGATGATATGATATAATATGATAAATCATGGGGAAGTACAGTTGAATTCCAATGGACTAGTGACACCAACTGTCAGGCTGGTCGTTATAATATTGCACATAGCACCAGTCGACGTATTGCTAATCCTTCATCATATTTCCTACTTCTTGGAGATGTAGGCTAAGTTATCCTGTTTGCAGAAAGAGATGAAACAGTTGTGTCGACGAGGAATTCCAGTTCAGTTTCGAAGTGATGCATGGAAGAGATTGGTCTACAGTCAGGTGGTGGACATCATGGAGGAGGCTGGTAGCCACTACTATACCCATCTCGTCACCAGAGCCCACGACTCTCTGGTCAGCTCCTCTGCTCTTTACCACCTGTATTTGTAGATAATCGACTACCCATTGCAGAATGAATAAACTGATTAGTTCCTATTCAAAATTAATCGATGACTTAATACAAAGACAGGACAGAAGAAGACCAGTGAGTTATTGCACAGAATAATTAAGCAACCTATTCAAAAATGAGGGCAAGGGAAGGACAAGAAATTCTTGTACGCAATTTACGGGCAACCTATTCCAGGCATAATAGGCAATACGTTGGTACTACTTTAAATCAAAAATAATAGATCCATCAAAGGTTGGCCTAGAAGTATGTACAATGTAGCTTGTTTCAGGATAGATTAGATCCTACTGCTGTAGAAGTTATTGTAATTACGCAGCCTGTCATATGTTTCTAATTATTCGCCATTGTGAAAGGTTGTAAGATCGAAATAAATATGTTCTTTAGTTGGCCAGCTGTTATCGAAAGCAGATCTACATGGACCTCATGCGAACGATGCCAACAAACATCAACTTCAGTGCTGAGAATGCCGAGGGAGTAAGTAGATCCGATTGTCAGCTAATCAGATCTTGTTTTCGATTAACTCTGATATGTAAGTCAAAAGCGGTCTCTGGTAGAAGGTTTGTGAACTCTATTGTTAAGTAGTATTTAATAACAGCAGGGCGTGTATTTTCAAAACTGTAGTAAAACTAACGCTGACGAAAATTCGAGCAATTTATTTAGGTAAACTGCAAAGAAAATTGAGGCATGTGAAATGTGGATCTGGAGGAAAATATTGAGGGTTTCTTGGACTGAGAAGAGAACTAACGAGGATAGCCTGGAAGAAATAGGACACTGGAGAGGGAGTTTGACGTTGGGGCAGAGAGCGTCCAGGCAGAAGATGTCATACTTTGGACATGTGATGCGTGCAGATGGGCTGGAAAAGGAGATGATGTTGGCGTGTGGGGAGGGCAGGAGGAGGAGAGGACGACCAAGGAGGAGATGGATGGAGGAGATACAAGAGGCAATGAAGATGAACATCTCGGAGCTGAGAGAGGCAACGAGAAATCGGAGCACATGGAGAAGGTTGACCATGACAATCGCTAGGATTCAACGAATCGACAGCACAAGGTGAAACTGCATTGCATTGGCTTCGATCACGCAACCTATTCTCTCTCTCTCTCTCTCTCTCTCTCTCTCTCTCTCTCTCTCTCTCTCTCTCTCTCTCTCTCTCTCTCTCTCTCTCTCTCTCTCTCTCTCTCTCTCTCTCTCTCTCTCTCTCTCTCTCTCTCGGTCTCTCTCTCGCCATTCCAATTCCAAGCACCACCCCTCGCATCCCTCTGCCTGCCTATCTGCCTGTCTCTTCCATATAGACCTTTAATAGAGCCTGACTATACCTGCCTATCGATGCTGCTTTTGACTGAGAGCACGTGTGAATTAGACGGTCAAATCGATTGAACTTGTTTATGGTGCTAAACACGTGAGATTACGATTGCATTACTTTACGTTAAGCCATATTAAATACACGATGTTACATTACACTGCCTAAATTGACTACGTAAAATCTTTAATGGTTTCACATTGCTTCACATAACATCTGTTTGCGTCTCTGCTGTCATGTCACTGATATGGCTGACCGCCGAGCCCTTCGCTCTTCTTCTGCGGGCGAGCTCTTGTTACCTCGTGCTACCACCACAAACAGGCAGCGTCGCGCTTTCTTTGTGGTAGGCTCCTCCATCTGGAATCGTCTACCACTAGAGATACGCCTGTTGCCTAGGAATTGTTCACTTATGTTTTACAAGTTGCTGAAGTCCAGTTAATACTGCTGTCGTTGGGCTGCGAGCGCTTCCGAGTAGGTACCTTGAGGGGGCGCTATATTAAGTTTTCAAAATGAATGAATGAATGAACATCGAATTCTTTGGATTACATGAAATTGCACCAGGCACATCGTGTCACATTATTTCAACTGCCTTCAGGTTCGACGGATGAAGGAGGTGTTACAGGCATTTAGCATTCACAATCCGGAAGTGGGGTACTGTCAGGGTCTCAACTTCGTCACTGCCGTCTGTCTGCTCTTCCTGGACACGGAAGATGCCTTCTGGTAAGTGACTCAGGTAGGAATTCCCACGTCCTTTCCTTTCCCATGTAAAATACCCAGGATCGGGTAGATTGTTACTTCGCTCTGATCATGTTAGCTTTATTTTGAATTCAACTTTACCTTTACTTAATTTTTATGCTTACTTTCAGTTTACTTTGCTTTCGCTTTGATTTTCATTCTCCGATTCATTTCTGCTTCTACTACGGTTTACTTTTGTCTTTTGAAATTGTTTGTTGTTAATATTTGCTTTGCGATTTTATTGTTTTTATAGGTTTTATTTTGCTTATAGATTCCAGTTTAACTTTCATTGTAATTCAGTTGTAGACCAAACAATGCTTTCGCCTTCTTTTTAGAATTTATCATTACTTTCAGTTTTACTTCTGATTTCTATTCAATCTTACCGTACTGTTTAAATCCTAATTCCTCCAGAACATGACTTTAAGTGTAATTAATATCGACAGGTTTTTTCCAAATGACTGTGATCTCTGAGTGCAATTTTGGCTGAGAAGCATCAATTAATTGTAACTTGCTACTGTAAAGTGCATATTTATATAGCGTCTCTTTAAGTGCACTCATCAAAAGTACAACAGACCTGGAATTACCAGATTGAAGCCTAGTTCATTAAGTTAACGAAGCTATGGGAGTTTCCAGATTGTGCTAAGTTAGATTTTAACTGCCACGAACATCCGAAAGTTCGTCTTCGAGGGTTTTAAGCTAAAAATAGAACAGGTATATATAGGCACATGCATATATAAATACAGCAATTGTCCAGCTGCATGCATGTATTTTTATATATAAATAGATATATTTGTATGTGAATACTTCTATATTTTCTGAAGGGCTCTTGTCGCCATCACCGAGAAGTTCTTTTCGCCTTGCTACTTCGACAAGGGACTGACTGGAGCAAAAGTCGACCAGGAAGTCCTTAAGGAACTCATCAGTCAGAAACTTCCCAGACTCCATCAGCACCTCCAGAATTTCGACATCGAACTTCCAACGGTGACTCTGAACTGGTTCCTCGCCATCTTCTTCGACGTAGTACCTTTCCAGGTAAGCCGACGTTTCTCCACAGGTAATCTGACGTACATACCCTGATCAACTGGCCTACCTGATCGTTTTATTATTGCCTCATCACTTCCTAACCTCTGTTACCTCAACTCGCCTTTATATCTGTTACCTTTTCCTAAGTCATCTTACTTAGCATTACCTCACCAAGCTTTACCAATCCAAATGTGTCCTTGCTTGTTTTAACTTGCCTGAGATTGCCTTGTCTCATTTGAAAATACATTGCCTTACTTCCCCTTGTCCTAACTGCAATAACTGGTATGTAAATATATTGCCACTAGGGTATTTACCCACAGGGGGAGATTTAAAATCAGCCCCTATTCCGCAGAATTCATGATTCAACCAGCTCATCTGATGGTCTTTCTCCGACCATTCCTAAAACTAGAACTGTTCTTGGTGAACGATCTTAGCGTTTGTTGGACCTGGATTTTGGAACTAACTCTCCTGATATCTATTAGTTGCATTAAGTCGCGTATATCATTTTATTCCCAACTAATATTCACAGTTTCAATCTGCTTATCCAACTAGTTTCCCTTTCCTTCTTAGTGGACTGATTTTCTGGATATAGACTTGATTACGGTCTGGTTTTAGTGCGCCATCGGTTATTGCTATGTGCTTTAGACACCGGCGCAATAGAAGTTACTGTTTTAGGAAGTGCCTTGAGTTTCGTTACCTTACCTGACTTTGCCTTGCCTAATCTAATCTGTCCTAATCTTATATAATCTAATCTAATGTTAATAATTCTTAGCTAATCTAATGACATCTTTAGCGCCTTTATAATAATTCGTAATGTATCCATCAGTTGGTCGTTTTAATTGAGATTGTAGATTATATTTTAATCTATAGCAATTAATCATTTGTTTCAAAGACTCTGCTGCGCATTTGGGACTGCTTCCTGCTCGAGGGTCCAAAGGTCTTATTTCGTTTCTCTCTGGCGATCCTCAAGAGCAACGAGGACAGGCTGCTGGAGCAGACGGACACGATCAGCCTCCTCAGGTACCTCAAGGTCTGCACGAAGCTCCTCTTCGACGCCGAAGGAATGGTCAAGGTCAGCTCATCCATTACTTACGCCACCTCGTCTGATCGATGGGAATGTTCAGTGCTCTGTGATTTAATTAGTAAAGTAATGTCTTGTGATGCTGTAGTATGTGAAGAGGATGAAGGCGAAGAGGTGGATGAGGAGGAGAAGGAGGAGGAAGAAGAAAAAGTGGTGGATGAGGAGAAATAATAAGAATAACAGAAAGAGGATTGTGGAGAGAAAGAATGAAGAGGAGGAGGAAGAGAAGGAAGAGAGAATGAATAAAGAAAATCGGATTATAAAGAAAATATGGCGAAGAAGACGATGAGGAAGAGAAAGGTTAGATCTATCCGATAACCATCCATGCGTCATTGACCGCCTTTGAGAGATAATTAGCCACAATATTATGTTTACTCAACTAAAGGCGCGCAAGAGAAGTTATTCGGTTGGACTGCAGTAAGTTTTGCCTTCCATTTTCAGACGGCATTTGAGGAGCTGAAACCATTTCCTCATAAGCAAGACATTGTTTCGAAGCAGTCGAACCAGATGGAACTCCTACAAGAGAAACTGCGAAAGAAGACTCTGAAGTTTACCTCGAAGGTCGACCTTCTCCAACAAGAAGTAAGTCTTGAAATCGACGATCCCAAGCAGCAATGTATCTCTATTTGCTTCGTACACTGAATGATTTCTTTTTGGCGCTAGAAAAATGGATCTTTTCTATAGCGCTGGCAGACCGCAGGGGTTTTCAGTTGTAAGGAAGAAGGGACGTTTCTGCTTTCAGGAAGGCACCAAGGAAACGCTGAACTTTCTTCAATTAACTACATAATCCTCTTTCTCTTCTCCTTATTATTTCTCCTCCTCCACGACTTTTTGTTCTTCCTCCTTCTCCTCCTCGTCCTCCTCTTCGCCTTCATCTTCTTCACATTAGTACTTGTACACTTGTACTCCTCCATCTGTTCAATATCTAAGATAGTGTATCTGTTTTTGCTTAATCGAGTTCTTGGTCTAATTTTTCTGGATCTGATCTGCGCCAGAAGATTCCGTCAATTTTAGGAAATTGCCAGCGTTACATGGTGCTTGAAGCCCGGTGTCAGCTACTCTCATAACCTTACCCACCACAATGTTAACTGTTGAACGGGTTAATTTGGGGTTTTAATATCGGTGTTTTAGAGTTGCAAATTTATCAGCTATGTGGTTAAATCTTTCTTTTTTAAGCATTTGTTGTTGATATATTCATAATTGTATGTTAGTTTGTCAGCTAATTATTTCCATATTAGTATCTTACGCCAGTATGTGTGTTAGTATTTAGATCAGGAACTTCTGTCCTCTCCAAACGCTCTTCTCTACGACTGCGCTACAGTCTGCTCAGAAGGTGCGTTCAATACCAAATTCTTAGTATAGGATAAGAAGAAACGAAGCTCGAAGGGCCTAACAAAACTTAACGGAATCCATACCTTTGTATGCGTTAGGAGTTATAGACTCATCTCAGGGAAAAGTATCGTATTTATTGTAGTATTTAATATATTTACTTGCTTAAAATGATCCTATTGTTCTTAAATCTCTAAAGCGCTACTTTATTGTATTGTATTTACGAATTTATAAAGCACCTCTCGCAGTATAATCTTATCAGAAGCACTCAAAGCTAGAGCTAAGCGCAGGGCACCACTTTATTCACGAGCGCTGAATGTGCGTTTGCATGTATGCAACAAAACATTTAATATAGCTCCACAAATGTGCTGAACTTGATTTTATGTCGTTATACGTGGATCTCCCATAAAACTAACTTTTTATTGGCAACATTATTCTTTTGTGCCGCAACAGAAGTTGGTAAATCTGACCCATGTTTGTATTTTGAACAGGACTTGTCTGGTTATTTCTCGGCTGCCAGACCCTGGCCAAAGTCAATGTCCTTGACTGGCGAGATGGGTTTGCCCGTCCAGTCCAGGATGCCAAGGTAGACCACTGACAAATTATTATGTGAACAAGGGAAATACATCTAAATATTGCGCAACTGGATACATTTTGCATAGCGATAGAACAAAATTTGCTCAGTCTTTTAATTAGCCAGATTATAATCGTAATCGTTCAATATTCAGTCCTATGTGAACTTTAATTCCCAACCCTAATTCAAATAATTCAATCTAATAAAAGAACTTCTATGGCTGCGTTTTGATGCTACATCAAAACATTAAACGGCTTTTCATACACATCTTAACGAGACTGTCCTCGATACATGTTCGTTTCGAAGGTAGGTGCAACTGGGTTCAGTATTCCAGTATTCTTAGTGAAAGTTAAATTTATTTAATCAGTTCGTCTGATTTTAAGTTGAATTTGTTTAGGCATTTGTTATAATTTTGGATCGAAGTCATCGTTTGCGTTTCTTGGTGTGTAGTTTGACTCAAGAGTTCTTTGCGCTTTCGCTGTTGGTGGAATGATTATCGTTTCTACATTATCCCGACAGCTGTCGGCCTACTCCAGCCGAAAGTTGTGAGTAATAGAAACGTATATGTAAGGCAGTCAGTCAGTCGGTCGGTCAGTCGGTCAGTCAGTCAGTCAGTCGGTCGGTCAGTCAGTCAGTCGGTCAGTCAGTCAGTCAGTCGGTCGGTCAGTCAGTCAGTCGGTCAGTTGGTCATCCGGTCAGTTGGTCAATCGGTCAATCAGTCAGTGAGTTAGATACCTAGTTATATGACTAACTTGCTAGTAAGGTATTAAATAGTTGACAGCGTATAATAAGAATAGGTCATTGCAAATTACTCCATGGTAATGTGGTGACGCATTTATGTAGCTCCTGATTACGATGTACTTGCTAAAGTTAAAAATCATGACCCCTTCAAAGGAGTCTGTGGTAATGTTGATGTAGATCGATTCAATTACTCTAATTAGGCCTCTCTAATTAGGTTTACCTAATAAGTAATTATAGTGCACTGTATTTCCACATGTCTGCTGCAGCCGACTACTTTGGAGCCTGCCTCTGAACGATGTCGTTCTCTGCATCAGCAGCCGACAGCAGAGGAATGACGACTGGACTGTCTTCGCTGGACTGGGCGACGGAACGATGGCTGTCATCGAGGCGAGTATACAGATGGCGTGTACACTGGGCGTCGGTGGCCCAGTGTCCACCTCATTCCGGAGATTTGTATTACCTAGAATAGTCAGTTTCAGTTCAACTAACGACCTCAGGCGTGAACTGAATTTACACTCATAGCAGAAGGGTACAATTTGAGACTACTCATAACTCCCCTTCATATGCCGAAACTAAGAGACTGAAGTCGCTGATTTGCATTCATTCATTCAGAGCATTTATATAGCGCCGCTAGAGGCGCGCAAAATCCAAACCCAGTGGAAAAGAAATTTTCAAGTGTCTTTGAGGAATATTGAGATGCCAAGTATCCTGAAGTATAGAAAATGAATATAAATTTAGATAAATGCATGAGCGCCCCTCTGGTTGGATAAAGTAACTCATTTTCTGGTTCTTCCTCATTCCTTACTATTGGTTATTTTTTTACCTCTAAATATGCTTGAGTATCTACTATTATAAATCGCAGGCAATTTTCGACAACAACATCCAGCAATTAAGCAGCCAAGTTGTACTACTGTTCAAAGTTCAGAGAAGTATACTAGGGCATCCGCAAATGGGAACAGAGGGAAGCAGTTGCTCCTCTGGATTCTGCGCATATTTAACAAAAAAAGTCTTTTGATTATTATGATTATTACAACAGTCCACACGTAGAGTAGTGGATAACACACTGGCGTGAAGAGCAGTAGGTACCAAGATCGAACCCAGTAGACCCCGTAAGGTTTATTCAACTTTCCACTCGCTAGGTGGCGGCGGTGGTTAAAATGAATTGTAGGCGGTGAGTGACGCCCTGGTGGCTGCCGTATAAACAGTTAAATTCGACTCCTGTAAAACTGTTATCATGTGCTTCTAGTACTGTATACATGTATGTAGGGCGCCCTGCGTGGCTGCCGTTTCTACTATATGTATGTTCACTGTACAGCGCAGTGCGGTTAGCAAGCGCTTAAATAAAGAAGAAAAAAAATTTTTCAACGAGAAAAAAACACTTAATTATTAGGTAAGCCCTTGACCATTATTTATCTTTAAAGTTTTCACGTCATTTAACTCCCCCTACAAATAGTCCTGCAGACGTCCATGTAAGTATGTAAAATAGTAGATAAAACAATAACAGTTCTTCAGTTTTAAAGGCCTTGATAAGTTCTTGTAGTTTCATTCCATAGTTTTTATTTTGCATTTTATAGTACATTCAGACGGGCAAGAGGACGAGCGAGGATCCACTGTACATTCAGATTGGTCGGAGTGCTGTCACCTCTGTCCAGCTGGTCAATGGAAATCGACTGTGGATATCCTGCGCCAATATGGTTCACGTATTGAATGCAATGTATGTTTAACTCATTGCTTCACATAGCAAATGCAACGTGGATTCACATAACGAATGCAGCATTTGTTAAACTACTTGTGTCACAATCATAACGAATGAAAATAAAATGCGAGATATGTTAAGCTCTTTGCTTTCCAACATTAAACAATTATACTCAATGCACTCATGTGACAAATCTCAAAAACACTTCAAGGTATTTCTTTTAAATAATTTCTGACCTTGGCAAATTATACCATACTGTGTCAAAAAGGGAGTCTAAAGTACGTTTACTAAATGACAAAAGATTCCGTAATAATAATAATAACACGGACAATTTCTAGAGCGCCGTAACGCGACCATGCCGCTACAAGGGCGCTGTACAGACACCTACAGCCTAGCATGATAGCCGGTCCTATTTAGCAGACGGATAGTGCTAGAATGCTAGAATACGGTAGGCTGGGCTCTAAGTTGACGTGAGGTAAATGAGAATTAGCAACTAACGTTTATGTTAAAAGCAAAGTATCAAGAAATCTATAATTTTCGTTTTGTATACTGTTGCTGTTAAGCTTATACTGTATTATTCTCTGGCAGCACCAATAGCAATTTCTCTTGCATGTGTATTTGTGTCTAATAAATGCTATTAAATGCGCTGAACATATTTTAGGTAGCAACAAATTGAGAACACATTACATTTTAACATTAAATTATTTTAAATAGTTGTAGAATACTGCACGTCGCATTGCTTGCTTTTGCAATAGTTCGTTGTGTTTTCATTCTAGAACTCTAGACACTGTGGCAAAGGTTCAGGTTGCGACCAGTTCGCAGGACTATGTACATACGATGACAGTTGCTGATGTGGGAGTCTGGCTGACATTGAATGGTTCATCGGTCATCGAACTCTGGGATAAAACGGAACTGACCTGCAAGATGCTCTACGATGTCACCAAATGTCACTGGATCTCACACAAGAAGGCAGGCAACGAATTTGTTTTCTTGGATAGCGGTCGCTTTTAACTGCTCCACGAGTTTGAAATAAATTTCCGCTACAATCAGGGTATACATCTGATAAGTGCATTATACCAGATTACCAACCCTGCTCCTTGCGCCGTTAAACGCAGGCCTTTCATTCAAAACTGAAAGCAGTAATTTTAAATTAAATCCTGCCCTGATTACTGCTCCTTCTCCTCCTCTCCTTATCTTTCTAGTTCCGTAACACCACCTCCTAACATAATTTTTAAGTGCATGATACCAGCTTACCAACTCTGCTCCTTGCGCCGTTAAACGCAGGCCTAACATTCAAAGTTGAAAGCAGTAATTTAAAAAGTATATCCTACCCTGATTCCTCCTTCTCCTCCTCTTTATCTTTCTCGACGCTCCAGTTCCAAACACCATCCCCAACGTAATTTTCTACCATCCATACCTCACCAATTTTCTGTGAGACTACGCAACTGTAAATGAATTATTGGTACCTACGACTTAGTTTCTGGAGCCGAAGAAATCCGGAGTATACGATTGCAGTGTCTTTTGCTTCTCTGAATATATGTTTTCATTTACACCTCTGTTTTTTGTCTCTGTTTCTGTCTCTCAGTCTGTGTTTCTCTGTCTCCGTTTCTCCGTCTGTTCCTCTGTCTATGACACTGTCTCACCAATTGCTCTTTACTTGCTCCACGCAGCCCATACGCCTCCGATTCTCTATGTCATCACTCCTCGCATTACATTACAATATAAAACTTAAAACTACATCCCAATCCATTGTATTACATTACGATACTTTATTACAACGAAAATTATCACTCCGTATTACGCTGGAATTACAGGAAGAGGAAGCGGTGAACCAGCGTAGGATAACTTCATTGCTTCCGGTTGGGTCTTCTCTGTGGATCGGTAGGGGAGATGGGACACTCATGATCTTCGAAGTATCTTCTACCTTATTTAAACCTCACTCC